>CM027084.1:22554803-22884856 GCA_015343265.1 Pao palembangensis
ATGATCAGACATGATCACTGATGTGTTGAGATCTGTTGGAGATCTGAGAGTGACCCGACGCTCCCGCCACCGCCCTGCTGAGTATGCTCGCAAACAGTGCACGTGTTTTCTTTAATGAGCTCAGTCAAGCTCGTACGATGGTGTTATAAATCCATGAGTGTGTTTGTCTCTCTTTCTATGTCATTAAGCTGTCCTGTAGCACATGACGACATCACACGCATCGTGTGTGTGTGTGTGTGTGTGTGTTCAGTATCTGTTAACACATTTTAGTAGGTCTGGGAAATGAAACAGCTGTTGACCTCTCATTGCTTCCTCCCTGCTCAGACGCTGTCCATCAGCCAAAGCTCCTCAATCAATTAGTGTCCATTTACATCTCTTTGTGTGTGTGTGTGTGTGTGTGTGTGTGGTGAGGGGATGGGGTCAACCATCTCGCTGCTGCAACGGCTTCAAATCAAATTTGTGGGCCATATAAAGCAGCCCTTCATTTCCCTTTCTCATCTGCTCAGATCACACACAAACACACACACACACACACACACACACACACATACGTGTACAGTAGACAGACACGTTAAAATGAAAATACAATAAGTGTATTCACACATGTACACAGACCCGGCAACGTACACACGACAAACACACACAGAAATCTGCAGCACCTGAGTCCAGAACCTGTTTATTTCCTCCTTGGAGATTATTATGGTAATCTGTAAACTCCTGGTGCTAAATCTACCAGCTACAGGGGGTGGGATTGTATTGTAAGAAAATCCATCCACCCATCCAACCAGACATCCAGCCAGACATCCATCTGTCCACAATTTCCTAAGAACCAGACTTAGCAAACAGGATTTTATCCTGTGTATTCCTCCCTTTTCCACCAGTTCTCTGTCCATTCACATCTCCTATCTGTCTCTGCCAGACAGCAAAAATACGACTTTTTCTGGAAAAGAAAAAAAGTAATTATTATATCACTACTGCATTCTGGTTGTCCTTCCCCCTCCCCCCCCACCTCTAACTACATGTGCATGTGTTCTATGAGGGAAGCCCCTCCATCCTACTACATATCATCAAAGTTTTCTCTCACTCTCATCCTGCGCTTTTCTCTGGGTAGGTGGCAGATTTGCTAATTACAGTTTGTGTTTCAAACAAACGCATATTTCTTCACTGACTTTAGTAAACACCACTGACATTCACCAATGAAGGAAACACTATAATTAACGTCTCCGTCACTCGTCTTCCGCACTACTTTTGCTGCATTTAGGTTACTCTTAAACCAACACAAAAGCAGTAGTAAAAACTCTATTTGGTGAGATTACGTGCACTTTAGGTCATCTTTGTAGTTCGCCTTTAGAGCCCTGTAAAAAGGAATTCTGCTTTCAAGGATCTGACAGAAGGATCCTCAAGCCAGAGAGAATTTATTCTGACTCTGTGCAAGTTGTAACAGCACATCAAACAGCTGTGAGAGGATGTCTACACAGAGCAGAAGAAAAGCAAGACGAGTGCAGTAAAATCTATAAAAGTAAAATCTGACTCTGACAGCAAACTGACTTTTACAATGTGAGGAAAAGGTGTTGTTTTTCTATGTTTGGGTTGAGGCTTGTTTTGACTGTTTGAATCGGTCGCTGCGCTGCCTGTTCAGTATTTGTCTTTAACTGTGCAGGTTCGCTGCAAAAACCAAATCTGTCGGCAGAATTTTCATTCCCCTGCCCCCAACCAAAACCCTAAACCCAATTCTAACCTGAACCAGCTCGTCACCCTCAAACAGGCCTCATAGGTGGTGAGGAACAGCCAAAATGTCTTGTGGATATATTCATTTATTTATTGCCTCCATCAAAAACACCAAATCTTCTTTGAATACCTGACATGTTTAAACAGCCACCTCTGTTACCTTGCTTCCTCTCTTACCGTGTTTCCTGATCGCTGTGCAGATCCGGCAAAGCCGAAAGCCGGGCCTTTTCTTTATCCCACCAACCCTCCATCTCTATTTTCACCTCTCTGTCAGCCCTCTCCTCCTATCCCATAAATATGGCTGCATAAAGGTCAAAATATTTTCCATTTCGTCCCCTACAGGAGACGGAAATGTCACCCGTTCTCTATGAGCTTTAAAAAATATGAGCTTTAAAATGAGCTCTGTGTGTGTGTGTGTGTGTGTGTGTGTGTGTGTGGTGTGTGTGTGTGTGTGTGTGTGTGTGTGTGTGTAGTATTTCTCATCTCATTTTCTGCAATGCTCATTGCTTGTTTTCCATTGTAATGAACAGTCCCTGGGTAAATAAAACAAGCTTAAAACAATATTGAATTAACTTTATTTCACATTCAGCTACATTCTCTCCAGAAACCTCTGTGAAAGGTGAAACACATTTCGCGTGTGTGTGTGTGTACATGAGTGTGTTAGGGGAGTGTTTCCTTTAATTACATCTGAAGACAACAGACAGACCACTTTAGAGTGGTTACAGTCAGCATTAACATACAGACAGTGTGAAGGTGGAAGACAGTCTAATCCCTCTGGAAGGATTCAGATTGACACTGATAATATCAAAAAGGAAAATCCACAAAATATTTATGCAGACAAAAAGAAAATACAAAAATGTCTATCAAAGCCAGCGACAGGTGAGCGTGCCGCACGTTGAACAGGAAACTGTGATGGAATAATAGTGGAATACAACAGCCAGGTGTGATGAAAGGGTGAAAGAATAAAATCTGAATGAGAGTGGAGAAATGATGAAAGTAGATGACACGAGAGGCGAGGGTGCAGCGTAACGCGACACACCGGCCATGTAATCAGCCCTCTAAGGAGCTTAGGAACCATTTTATCAGTGTTGGGTTTCCTGGGGTCATCTTATCACCGATCAGAGGCCACTCTGTCTGTCTCTGCTGTTTGAGTGAGTGTTGATGTGCGTGATTAAGCCATTGCTGATAATCCTATCAGATGGTGTCAGGAAACAAGGATTCCCCCGGACCGAAAACTCGGTGCGTCCCAGAGAAACTCACACCTGAAGCTCCTCTTATCACCAGCCATTACACAAAGAAAGATGTCACGCTGTCCCTCAAAGTAGGTGATTTGTGTACTCTGTACAGTACCATAAGCAGTGACCTGTATTTCTGTGTACTCCCGCTGTTACAGAAGGGCTTGTTTGTGGTAACAAACAAGCCCTTCTTTTGTTTCTCTACAACAATACCGCCTCTCTTTGCTATTGGAAGATAGTGGGCCGTGACAAGTTCGTGCGTGTCATGTTTTTCCCATACATTAAAGTATATTTGGGTCCAATTACTGGATTTCTGGAATGTAGGGACCAGCAACATGATTGTGGTTTTAAATAATACAGTAAGAGAGAACAGAAAAGCTGAAAACCTCAGCCCTCACACTGAAACCACATCACTTTTAGAGGAACAAATGGCTGAAGTCAAATGGAAGCTGCAGCTCAGTGTCTGCTGGGATCAGAAAGTCCTTAAATAATTGAAGCTGTACTGAGCTAATGGCAGCCATCCATCAATTAATTGTTATTTTTTACAGTTTAATAAATCATGTTTTGCTTGAGATGCTGATAAAAATAAAGCTGCATCTACATCTTGCTTTGAAAACAAATGATCAGAAGAGGTCGGATAATGGAAGATGGAAAATTACAGCTGCGTCTCCCAGAAAAGAACTGAGTTTAAACACTTTTATTTATCATATTTGCTCTTCAGACTATTGTGGAGATCCTGAATCTTAATGAACCTTTGCCCTCATTCCACAAAGCTCCACACCTCAGCCAACGCAGTTCAGGAGTTAACACGAAAACAAAAGCAAAACACACAAGATGAGGTGAAATCTTCACACTTCTGTTCTGCCAACAATTTAAAAAAGACTGTTTAGTGTTAGATGTAAGAGGGGCACAACCATGCAATACAAAAACAGTGTACCAGGTCTGTCAGTGGCTAAGCTTGTTTCTGTATGGAAGCCATCCATGGACCCCTATGCCATAGCCTGCCATGTACCATCCCATGGGTTCAAGTAAACATTTAAGTATGCAGTGTGTCTGCAAACAGGAGCATTTTTAGCTAGCTGGGGACTCATTTTAACATTGTCAGGGGCTCTGGTGACATGCTACATGCATAGACTACAGTGAAGGGAGCTGCTTTGAGCCTACGTGCAATCACAAATCCACATTTGTGTGATATTTTCTTCTTTTGCTTGCTTTGACTCAATTTATTCATCAAGGTTTCAGTAGAAACATCAGATATTTGGAGTAAAAACACCAGGAACTCCACATGTATGCAAAGTAAATTTCAATCCGGGCAAACCTCAAACCTCTGTGGCTATTCATCTTATATAAAGTCTGTTTCTGCGCGCCACTTTTTGATCCCTTGGTGTGTCAAACAACAGCTGTGAGCGTTAAATACCGCATATATTCCAGAAGATAATTAGCTTGTGATTTGTGAGAGCTCTTCAACGCTTTCATTTCAAAGTTTGAAAAAAAGAACCTTTAAGTGATAGAGAAAGAAAATTTCAATTACAAGACATCTTTGCAGTTCCTGTCATGTCCCCACTGGAGGACACATAAAGAGCTTGCCGAACTAACAGCTGATTCAAACATCCCAAGTAATGATATCCTTATCTCCAAACGCTGAAAGACAGAGGGACAGAAAGACAGAGGAGGGTTGTTCAAAGGGGGAAAATAACGAAGAGTAAATGAAGCTAGATAGAAGAAAAGCAAGAAAATTGCACAGGATGGTTGAGGCAGAGAGGAAACAATGAAAGAAGTGAGACAGAAGGAAAGAGGGAGAGAGAAAAAAGCTGTGGGGAAGTGAAGTTTTTTGAAGAGTGGACATTTGTCACAGAGCCTGCTTAGCTCAGACAGCCTACTGGGACCCCCGGACACTGTCTCTTTCTTTATGTGTCTGTGTGTGTGTGTGTGTGTGTGTGTGTGTGTGTGTGTGTGTGTGCTGACAGCCTGTTTAGCTCTCTCTTGCTATCACCTCTGTGTCCTTGCTAATAGCTGAGTGGGCTCCCTGCAGGCTCTACAGGCTGCACTGTGATTATCACTCGGCACTTGTGCAAACACACAGGAACACGTTCGCATGGATGAGGACGCACACAAATGTCCACACTTACCACCAGAGCACACAAGCACACACAATTACTCACAGATACCATTACAAGAACATACTGTAAACATCAATACATATGCGCAGGGAGATACTCCGTCTCTCCTGTACGTGTCCTTGCAGAGAGAGTGTGTGTGTGGGTGTGTGTGTGTGTTGCTGTGGCTGTACAGCTCTGCTCCTAGTGTAAATGAGTATGTCAGTGCAGCTCCATATTAAGTGTTGACAAACTAATTGACTGTGGCTTCACCTAAGACCTGCTCAGTAATGCGGCAGGTTGATGAGTGTGTTCGCACGCCTTCGCATTACTGTAGTCGGCACTTGTGTACACTCAAGATGAAATGTCACCTGTGTCCTGGCTAAATATGGCCGATCCGTGGGTGAAGTATGCACACAAGAACATTTGGTAACTATATTTCTTTGGTATCGGGGGAGATGAATTTTACTGTGTGTGGCAACTTTTCCTGATGTGACATTAGCATTTTAGAAGAGACGAGGAAGTATGGTTTTCTAGCTGGGGGAGATCAGGAGCAGGAAATTGGACAGCGATGAAAAACTGAAGCAAATGCACCCGCTACATGCGCTCCCCCCGCTCCCCCCGGAGCCTGGAGGTGCCAACAGGTTGAGACTGCACACGCTCATGTGCAGCTAAAGAAAACAGCTCGGAATTTTTCTACTAAGTCCACAGACGGACATCTTTTAACTCAGAAGCTCACAGGAATGTTTGCGCACATGCACAGAAGTGAAGAGAGGTTGACGGACGCAGAGCTGCTGGTCCCTCTGAGATCGCCACATTCCCCACTAACCATTCACCCCAGGCACGGATGAAGGGAAGGAAGCAGTGGTGAAGCGGTAATCAGGCTGTTTTGAACACGCTGGGCCATCACTCCATGTTTCTGATATTTTTGGTCAAATAGATCCATTTTTTCATTTGTATTTTCCTTCCATGGACCATTATTTCTGGTGTTAACAGCTTCGAGGACCCTTGACAAAACCAAAAATAATAAACAGCGGCCTGTGTGGGGTCACAGGGATTCTCTAATGAACCTTATTCTGTACTTAGAGGGATAGGAAAGAGGAAACAGAGGTGAGTAGTGGCAACATGTGGCACAACACGAGAAAAGCTGTCATATGTGTAACATATTCTTCATTTAAACAGGGCCTCTGGAGCGGATCCATCCCTGCAGACCAGCAGGAATACCTGCATGGCTCATCAGTCTGTGGTGAAATATGTGAACTTTGTACCAAATCCTGGCTTCCGTTGTTGGGTTTGATAATCACATCTGTTTTCTGGATGCGAATGCAGAAAAAAGTAAGGATTTATTCGTTGCCACTCTTTCACTAAAAGACACAGTCCCTTAACGTGACTCTGCAGGTAATAAATTAGATTTTAATGCGTCATTTATTGAGCCAAAGAGTGTTGGAGGATGTGGAGAAGGCGAGGACGAGGCCAGTAACACCTGTGGACGACAAGCTGCACCCCTGATGCAGAGCAAAGATCATCTTCCCCTCACAGCTCTGGTGCTCACACATCCAGAAAAACCTTTTGGAAATGTGTTTGACACCATTCTGTGAGAGGACTCCTTCAAGTCTGCTGTAAAAGCAACTTTAAATGAAAAAAAAAAAAGAGTTTGCAGCAGAACGGCAGAGATTTAGTGAGGCAAAATCATTCAAATACCGCACAAATCGTGCTGAAGGTAATCTTGCTGTTGTACTCGGTTATGCGCATGAAAAAAGATAAACAGTGTGAAATGCACAAGAGAGCCGCAGGGCGAGACCATGGCTCCTGTTTCACCTCTGTGCTGCCTTTACTGTAGATCACAGCGTGAATGTCAAACTGTGTGATTTCCTTTTTGTTATGTCTCAAAACGGTTAAACGGAGTCCGGTCTTAGCCCGTGTCGAAGGAGGCAGGAAAACATAACCGGTCTCCAAACTGTCTGACCATCTGACGGGCATCTCTGGCAGATTTCTTCTTTTTTTCCAAAAGCAGAGGAAATCCAACAACCTGTTGCTCTAAAGACTTAATTGGAGGCTCCACAGTTTGCATTACTGTTGATCCAGAGAAAGGTAATCGCTTCAGTCCTCATAAGGAGTTATGGAAACGTCAACCCAGAGGACTTCAGCAAAACAATGTGAGTTGGAATTTGTATTTTTCTTTTATCTCTGTCAAAGTGGATTTATTTCTCTCAAGCCGAGAACGGATGTGTGAGCCACTGTGATCTCGTGGGATTACATGCATTTAATCATGTTTTATGGGTGCCACTCAGGACTCATGTGAGCGACCTTTGTCACGTGTCACTATTGTCATGATCTCATGATATGCAGCCTGTCGGCGCCACAGCTACATGGTTTCTGTCCTGGGACGACAACGATCGTGGTTTGTGCTTAAAATCGCTCAAGGATTAAGTAACTTAACTTACAAACCAACTGTACGTTTCACATCTCATCACTCTGGAGCCACTGCCTGACTAACATTAACGCCAACATGCATCTGGTGTGAATTTCCGTCAAAAAAGGAGCATAAAATCAGATGCAATTTAGATATTTGGCAGAATTACTTAAGGCAGTGGCTATGCACGCTCCCCCTGGCTGTTTTCTGTGGAATAGAGTTACTCAGACTGAGCATGAGGGGCCGCTCTCCAGCTTCTGCCGGTGATGTCAGCAGCAGCTTCTGAGAAGCCCGCTCAACTGCTTGGCAAGCAGAAAAGGTGTTATGGATTACTGTATCTTAGTTTCACAACATACAGTTGTAAGTTATACACAGGAATGCATGAAGGGAAATTCCAGAAGGCTGCAGTCCATGTGATGACTTACTATGAGTTCAGGATGATTAGGAGAGGTCGGCGCTTTCCACTCCAAAGGCTTCCTGCCAAACTGAGCTCTAAAGTAGTTATACGTTTGGCGCGATCTGTTCCCACGTGAAACCGAAGCTCCGACGATTCAACGATGTTCTCTTCATTTTTTTGTGGGAAGACTGTTAACAAATGAGTGATTTTACCTGATATGATGTTAGCATGTTTTTTCTGAGCTTCCATGTTAGCCAAGTAGAGGTGGCAAATGAGAGGGACCACCAGAAAGGGGGTTGAACTCTCACCCACTCAGATCCGTCATGTAAAACGTGCCTTCAGACCTCCGGGGATGCTGATGCCTGAATGACAGTTTTACGGTGTGTGTGTGTGCGAGCATGCGTGCTGACACAATGACACTGCCCTGGCCTCTCCGGGTCTCATGGGCACGAGTGAAAGTAAAAAATGTCCGGAGAAGGCGATAACTTCCCCATTTACCTCCCTGAAACAGCTTTCTGTGTGGAGAAAAAAGATTGAGTTTCTAAAAATAATCCTCAAAAATCTCTTTTGTCATACAGAGAAGAAACGTTTAAACAGATTCTAGTCCTGCAGCTGTACCTGGTTTATTACAAAGTGGTCAGCACACCCTGTATGTGAGCATCTGAGTGAACATATGCAGGGTGTGTCCATTACAGGAGCAAAGATGTGGCTGTAGGGTTCCTGTAATCTATGGAACACCTCACACTGATATTCATTCTGAGAGAGAGAGAGAGAGAGAGAGAGAGAGAGAGAGAGAGAGAGAGAGACGCATTTCACCCTGTGAAATTAGCTCCTGGCTGTTTGCCGTTCGACCCCTGCTCCATGAATTTGTCTCATCATTGTGTTTAAATTCTGTTTGCAACTGACCCATGTGCCCTTGGTAAATAGTGTGTTCGCGCGCGTGAGACAGAGAGAGAGAGAGAGAGAGAGAGAGAGAGAGAGAGAGCACAAATGGCTCTGCGTGTAGCTGATAATTTTCGGTTTCCCATTAAAAGGAAAAACTCCGCCGTTAATCTCCATCAGCAACGTTCACTAATACGTGAATCAAGACTCTTCAATTTGTATGCCTTTAGACACACACGCACACGCACCAGTGTTTCCGCCGTAATTCAGGTTTCTTTTAAAGCTCCCATCACTACTGCAAAGCCCGTAAAGCCGCGCAGAGGGCATTTGCTTCCCTTATTTTACTTTACTTTTCTTCAAGAGAAAGAGCAAAAACGAGAGATAAAGCGAGGGATTGAAATCAATATAGCCGATAAAGAGTTCAGGATGCAAAAGATCTGGAAATTCTGGTGTGAATAAATGAGCGTGATGGTAGGAACAACGGTGGGAGGTAAAATATGGTGAGGCAAGAAAGATAAAGATAGAGAGAGAGGGAGAGAGAGGGGGGAGAGGGAGATGAAACTGCTCTTTAATCAGTGAAAGGAGGCGGGCCGAGGTGCCTACTGTAATCCGATCCACGATCACGCGCACGGTGCGCGCGCAGACCCAGACGGGGGGATTGAGTGAGCGTCGGCGCACGCTGACACAAACCCGGCGTAGCTCGGGCAGGAGAGAGCACAGAGCTGCTGAGCGGCAGAGAGGTAGAGAGGCAGTCTCGGTGTGGAAGAGAGAGAGAGAGAGAGAGAGAGAGAGAGAGAGCCAGCACGGAGGAGTGTATTTCACCGGAGAGGCGCACTTCGGAGCAGACCAGAGAGGGTGCGCGTCTCTATTTCCATGAGCCATTTTACGCACGCATCACTCTTTCGGGAGGTCCTCTGTCCGGATTTTGCGCAAGAACGGACTTTTGCCCAAGAGAACATTTGTTTCAAAATCACGCGTAAATGTGAAATCCTGAAAAGAGAACCCGATCCAAGCACTTTGGGATGTTTTATCACGAACAGGAGTACATAATCGTATTACCAAAGCCAAATGGTCTTTCCCCCCGTTTGGTATCCTTCGTTTCGTATTAATTTCACTGTGTCTGAAATTTTTTGAAGCGGTTATTTTTATATTCCAGAGGGCTGTGACCGACCGGGGACATGACACGGCGCTGCCGCTTGTGCGCACCAGAACAGATGAGTTCTGAGTAGAAATAGGGCGAAAATACTAGAGTTTTATATCGATCTAAGAGAAGGTACAGTTAGAAAGAGCGCTGCCATAGCTCATCCAAACACATATTCCTGGAGAGTCCGGCGAACGCAGGCCGGCTGTTTCGGTGGACTACTTGAGTTGCGCTTCAGAGACAGTGAACTGTGGAGAAAAGGGGACAGAGACGCGTCTGGAGCCAAGCATCGCTGCTAAAACACAGAATAAAAGCATCGCGGGGCAGAAAGGAGGACTTTTTTCTCCGCGTCAAAGGAAAAAAGATGGATTTATTCGTATGGCTTTTGGGATGTTTACTGGCTTTTCTTTGCTCTTCGGGTGTCAAAGGAGATGAAGGAGGTAAGTTTGACACTTTTCTGCCAGCAGAAGTGTTAACTATAAATCGACCATTTTCAAGTTCTTCTTAAAGCGGATCACTCCAAATTCATTTAAATGAAGAAAAATCCGATTTTTTAATCAAACAAAAATGCAGAAATTGAAAAAAATGATCATTTGAGAAAGCTTAAGATATTTAAATACTGTGATATCACTCTATGATGAGGGGGTTGTAGAGCGGGGTGCTTTCTGTATCAAGAAAAACCCTCAGCGGTAACAAGTCACCACTAACAAATCTTGCCAATTACCTCGCGTTATGTAATTTCCACGAATCTGTGGATTTTAAAATACAACTTTTCAGTTACTCTCTCCGGATTGCCGTTTAAATTATGAAAAAGTCATTTTATGGTTTCTGTAAGTGCAGCTCTGACTCATAGCCACATCACCGACACAGACAGCAGCAGATTACGGGAACGCGGTTCGAAATGGTGGACTATCAACTATTGTGAGAACGACAGCAAGGTCCGACACCGGCCGGTGCTCAGGACACAAGGAGGTACCCCCCTCCGTTCTGCCTCCTACGGCCGGCTGGAAGTCTGCGCTCAGGGTGCGCATCGAGTTTTAGAGCTACAATTATTCATCAGTACTTAAGACTTAGAGATCAAATATTATATAACAGGTTAAATATGTTGAAATCAAAATTAAAAGAAAATCTTGTTGATATTGAGTCCCGGACAAATCGTAATGCTTGTGTTCCCTGAAACAGCCGTGCGTAATTGTGGGATAAATAAGTGTCCGCGAGTGAGTATACCTATACCATAGTTACTTTATAAATCATAGTTCAAATTGTAAGAGACAGCCTATAACATACTTTTCCCCCTATATATGAATTTGAGATTTAAAATCTCGGTGTGGAAAAAGTGTAATCACGGCTCTCTCTCACCTCTCCGCTTTAAAAAGCAGATGTAAATAAAGCTTTGAAAGCTGGAGCGCTGAGGAGGAGCATCAGCGGGCAGGTTGGCTGTATTCTAAATGATATCGATTCAGGCCTCATACGAGGCGACTCTGCGCTTCTGCAGATCTCATGACTTGGATTGAGTGGCATGTCTGCCAGATCAGGAGCAGAGCAGAGCAGAGCAGAGCGCAGACTGGAATCATTTTTTACATCAACAGATGTGAGAACATATTTCCTACATCAACCACTGTTTTATCGCTTCAAACATGATTTATAGTAACATTAAGAAGGTGAATACAAATAAAACCAGTATTTCCAATGATGCCATATCAGCCCACACACGAATGGCCTGTTTTGACCTACCTGCCCAAAAAAGGGAGGTAGAGCGAAGTCCTGGAGTGCAGCAGAATCAGAGGGAACATGTGGAGTTTCATTTGAACACCAGCAACCTGCCAGCAGCAATCATCGCCTGTGTGTTTTTCTTCATATTCCTCCCACAATAGAGCCACGTTCCCCAAGAAAAGTCAATTTCTGCAATTTTAAAGAAACTGACAGGGCTTGCTGACACTCTGTTATCTTGACAATAGATGAACCTTGTTTGCCTGGAGACTCGCTCTCTCTCTCTCGCTCTCCCTGTCTTTCTCTCTCATGCTCAGCATAACCTGGAGGATGTAGCTTCCTCAGCAGTAAACTTTTACAGATCTGCCTCCTCTGTTTCTCCAGAGGAAGCAGCAGAGACTGAAGCAGGCAGAGGAAAAGCCACGAAAAGAAAGCGAACGAAACGGAAGAGTGATTTTTTTTTTTTCTTTAACTCTGCTGCTTGATCCAGTTTCTTTATTCTGTTTGATCACTGCTGTGCCTGGAAGGGAGATAAACGGACATAATTGGCCACTCAAGACCAGCTGTCTGCCTCTATAGTGCCTCTGCAGAAATATGCTGCACAACGAAACACACTAACACAGTGCACGAGCGTGTGGGAAGCAAGCAGTGGGGATGCCCACAGGTACGGTGACTGAGCGAGCACTGCCGTGCCCGGCTGTTATTTTCAACTTGGTGTGAACCAGTGAGGTTTCAAATATCCCAAATTGATGGGATGATGTGTGAAGTCAGGACAAAGTCCACAAGTCTGCTTGGCTTGAACAGGGCTATCACCCTGCAGATGACTACACCTAATGTGACATAAATGTCATCTTATTCTACATTAAAATTTGCAGATTCAGGTTACACATGATGCATAAGCTGTTTTAGTTACCAGATTCAATTTGGTATTGTCTATAAGTGTATTTACGAGTTAAAGGGCTGGTTACTAACATGGAAGACACTTTTAAAGCAGGTCATTCATTTTACTCATCTCTGTTTTTCTCTAATCTGCTGGTTTATTATTGCCGCAAACTGTGTTTTTGGAAAACTTGTTGATTCTTCACCAACATGTTCATACAGTAAAGTAAAACATCCATCAACGAGAAGAAGAGAAAGTGATTAGAAAAGGAGGAAAAGGATGGAGATAATGAGGAAATATGAGTTGAGCCATAGAGAAAGGGGTGGGGCGGGGGGGGTCAGCGTGAGGGGACATTTGCAGAATGAGACGAGAGCAGCCGAGTGTGAAGCAGCAGTTGAGTGGAGCCACCTGCAGTAAACCACAGCAGATTTATTCCCCCCCGTCCATCAGGCGCAGGAGGCTCTCTGAGCCACGGTGAAGATTATAAAAGTCTAGATATGTGCACACAGGAAAGCAGAATTCATCCTAAATGTTACCTGGGGAACCTTTAATCATGGACTAACTTCCTCTGTGAATGGAGATAAATAATGGAAATAAGATAAATCAATGAGAAAATAAATCTGTGTGAGTCTGTAGAAAATGAAATTCAGGTAGTCCAGAAACTGATCCAGAATCCAAATTCTTCTATAATGTTAGAAGCCTCATCATTGTTATAACAGTCTAATAGCAGAAGCTGCTCTGGCATCAACAACCCAGGTTGAAACGAGTGAATAAACATTAAGCTTATTAACCTTCAGCACTGTCTGCTCCCCCTCGCGCTCTTTTTTCTACAAAGAGAAAGGAAAGGAAAGGACAATTAGCGGGTCCAGCAGGATGTTCTAATTACAGTTATCATGTCATTAGTAAACTGTTCGGGTTTGAGAGTCGTCATTGGCAATTAGTAATGACTGGAGTAATTAGAGGAGCCTGCATGTTCTTCTGTTGGTACATTTATGAGGAACAATCGTTCTTAGTGGGAATCGTGGAAATGTGTCGGATGAGATGCTCGTCCTCACTTTGTTTGTGCGGAAAAGTGTCGGTGCTTATTTGAATTTGGGATTAAGCCAGGCTAAAGTGAGCCTGTGGTGCCCTCAGCAGTCCCTCCAGATCAGTGCCATGTGAGGCCATGGGTTGTTTTCCTTTCTCCTCGCTCTCCCTTCACGCTGAATCATCCTGTTGTTTTCCACTTTCAGTGCCACTTCACCTCTCCTTTAATAGTATCCTCTGTTCTTTCTCCACACCTCCCTCAGTCAGTGTTCTCCCGCGCTCCGATGAAGAAACCTCCCTCGCCTGCTTTTCACCCCACTTTGCCACGGTGGGAAATCTCTTTACTCTTTTACTTTAACGGGTTTTTTTCTGTCAGTCAAGTGACTGTGCATTTTGTCATCCTTGTTCTGTCTGCTGGGACAGGAAAACAGCTCAAAAGTAGACAGATTTTATGCTTCCAGCTATTTAAAGTTGAGTTTTTGTTCAGGTTTGCACGACAGAGCAAACAGAGCCGCACCAAAACTAATTTTTGGGGATTTTTGTTGTCTGTACTGCAGCAAAGACGCCCGGAAAAGCAAATTCAGAGAGATCAGGGACCAGTTCTGGGGCCTTGAAGTGACTGTTTCGAGTCACATTTATGTGCATTCCTTGTTAGTAATGGAATGAACACATCGCACTATAAAGGAAAGTTAAAGATGTGGAGATAAAATTTAAAGAAATGGAGGAAAAATGCACTTTTGTTTACAATGGCAGTTTTTTGTTTTACAACCATTCAGGGTGATTAACCTGCCACTTATTCAGCATGGTGAACTGGCAGGAAAAAAATGCAGATGAGGAAAGACAAAGCGTGGGATAGACAAAAAAAAGGATGTCAGCTGCTCTGAGACGTTCCTCTTGTCCCTGACAGCTGATCGTTGCTTTGATTAGTCCTGGTTCTTTTACTGAAGAAAGCAAAAGCAGAAAATAAACAACCTTTTAACCAGAACAGGAAAGCAAAGCATCGTTTTGTGGCCACATTTAAAGGAAGTATGTAATTTTATCAACAGAAACGTGTTTTTCAGGGTTTCATCGATTACTGGAGGAGGATTTTAAGGAATGGCGGATTTAGATTTGACTACTTTCGATAAGGAATAACAGATCTGTTTATGATACCTGAACCCTGCTGGAGATAAGGCCTGTCTAAATAACCGTAGGTGCCTGGAGCCTCCTGCACCGGTGTTTATGTAACTGTCATTTACAGGTAGATTATCTCCCTGTTAACTTACAGCCACAATGCAGATCTTGACCCCCAACTCCTCCCAAAAACTCACCCCCAAACCCCTAGTCCCACCCCATCTGAAGATACGCTGGAAACAAGAATGCATAAACACACTTTTGGCCTAAGTCATAAGGAGGCCAGGACATGTAACTCTGTTCCTGCAGTGGTTCCTGTGGTTTTATTGGCAGCTGGGGATTGCGTTCTCTGACACAATTGCCCGTTTGATCCGGAGATATTAGCAAGTCATGAGGCACGTAGCTGCTGCAGGCCTTGTGACGGATGGGTAGAAGAAAGGTGGAGAATGGGTTGGGCCAGGGTCAGAGTGTGAAAATGAACTCGAACCTTAAAACTGAATAAATGTTCTTTTTTGCTCTCTCTATTCTCCATCTTGTGATTCTTCTGTCTCTTCTTTTTACTCTGTTTTCCCTCTCCCCTCAGATCGGGTTAAAGGTTTTCATCTCAGCCCCGTTTCTTTGTCCCATGTGCAATCTTTGGTCCCTGCAGGCTTCTTTGCTCTCACTTTCTGCTCTCACCCTTTTTCCTCTCTTTCTGTAGTTTTCCACTGTGGCTTAATGCGTGGCACCTGGAGAAAAACACCACCCCACCTGTTTGTGTGTTTGTGGGAGTCGTATTTTCTGTCCACTGAGGGTTTCTGAGCTGCTGACTTTCTCTTCTCTCCTGATGAGAGACAGATGTTCTGTAACCCTCTCTCCCTCTCCTTCAGTCCATTCCTTGGGTTTTCCAAAATTTGGTGACTAAAAGCAGCTTGGTATCAATCCAAAAATGACATTTCAGCCTTTTATTTCCAGGCTTCCTCATATTCCCAGGGTCATATAAGTTTGTATACTTTCCTGTACACATGCACAGGTGTATGCATGTGTACAGGAGGACAATGCTTTAAGTGCTTTGTGAGTGCTTCGTGATGCTGGAAGCATGCCATCCGACTGAAAATGCAGTGTGAACAGTGGAAGTACATGAAAATCAATGGGGGAATTAGCATTTCCTCCTCCAGGCTGATTCAGATGGCCTGTTTCATTGATTGTTCAATTCTGGGACCTGTTTTCAGCAAGGTCACAATAATGAGACCGTGAAACAGACTGTTTTGAGTCAGCACGGAGCATAATAAGTCAGTCTGCCAAATAATGGCCTCAGTCCTAACAAGCGCCTCGGTTAGTGAGACACACTTTTCATGAGCAAACCCTTGCTAAATCACTAATGCTATCATTATTGGACTCTAGCCAGTGGAAATGAACGTGGCCCTTGGTACAAAGGTTCTCGTGGGGTATCAGATCGATGAAAAGCGTCTCTTTAGGGTCAGATCAGACTCTTCCCACCACCACCACCACCACCTCTGAGGGAAATCAAATCTGTGGTAGAGCTCAGAACAAGGTTGGAAAAATGTGCTTTTGGGACCAACAAATAAGGATCCAGTTCAGCTTTGTAAAGTTGCTCCACATGGAGCCATTCTTCCCCCTCACATTTCTGTAAGGGTGCATCTGGGTGTGTTAAGGCATGTGCATCTGGGGGAATGTTGCTTAGGTGTGATCAGGATGTAATAATAAAACGTGGTGGAGAGCCATAAATAATGCAGGGACCTGTCTTATATCCCTGCTTGAGTGTTTAGCACAGTTTACTCTTTATTCTGCAAGCACACAGGGCTCATTCAGCCATGTTAGTGCAGATGGGCAGAACTGGTGGTTTTAAATACAGAAATCTGACATCGCTGCAGCTGAAGAATATGGTAGTTTCAGTTATTAATGTGATGCTGTATATATGCATGACGACATGGTTCACGTCCACCCAGGATATGGTGAATTATTTGCACACTTATCTTATAAATGAGCCACTTCCTGTGGTTTCTTGCATTTGCCTTAGAAATATTTTCTGTGACCAAATATTTTTTAGTTTAGATAAATAAATAAGAACCCAACCTTCCCCGAGTCTCCTGTCATGACTGCTCTCAATGAAAACATTTTCTGCTCCTCTCGTTTGAAGACCTGTTGGGAAGACAACTCAATATGCATTCTATTTTAACCATCACAGGGCCATCAATCAGTTTCACTTCTTCCCCACGCGTCCCCCTGCCCATAACCAATATTTTTCTGGATAGATATCTCACCGTGTTTTGTGCTAAAAGCGGTGTTTGGCTGGTGGTGTTGCGAAATTCCAGAGTGTTTAAGCACTAATCCAGGTGATGCTGAGATGTAATGTATCCCGCTGGGTTATATGGGTCTGGTAACCTGACCCCCGTATTACTACGTATCACCACGGAGATTCCAAACAGACAAGAGGAAGCAGACAGGAGTTGTTGGCTCACAGCGTGGCAGTGAGGGAAGGGGACAGAGACAACAATAGAGCCACAATTGGCATGAGGTACAGTCTGTGAAGCTGTGAATAAACTGATGATTATGGTGTCTTTATGTCAACCAGTGTGCACACGTGATCAAAGGAGATAATCGGACATTTATGCAGACATGTAAAGACAAACATCTTTGGGACAATTACTTCAGCTTTGACTTGTCCTGACTTTTCTGAGTGCTGCGTGTGGCACTGAAGGCCCAATCGTGTTTATGCCCGCGTTAATGTTTGCATGCGTGGCTGCTCTCAGACTGAGCTGGACAGTAGCTGCTCTATTTAAAGTGTTAAAGATACGCTGTGCTCTGCAGAGCAATTTGATTTGGCTGTGTCACCCTCGTCAGCGCAGCGGCAGTAAATAAAACATGCTGGATGGAGACACTGACCACAAACCGTCCTCTCATGGTCCGGCACATCTTGAACTGAACTATTAATGATCTTGTATCTCTTATGTGAAGGTGGCATGTTAAGTGCTATGCAAGTTCAGTGTTATTATATTTATAGTATATTGAGTGACGCCTGTTTCTAGTGACACATTTAATACTCTTTCCAGTGGTATTGTGGGCTGACGGCAGACTGATTACGGTGTGTCAGCACTCAGGAACAGGAAATTAGCTAAGAGTTTCGAATGCTAAAACTCACACATGCTGTTTTCAAAAGCATTTCTTTTTCTACAGTTGTCATCTTTTTAACTCAACTTCTTCTTCTTGGGTCATAATGTAGTATAATCACATTTTGTTGAGGATTATGTGATTAAAAGGATGTTTTTGTAAAACAATATCCTATCCTGAATCAAACACACATGAGAGACTGTTGTATAAAATGATAAAAATAGACATTTTAAATTAGAAAATATAGTCTAAACTGAGGTTTTCCAGTCTAATAATGCAGATTGTGTCTCAGTCAAGTGCTCAGACGTAAACAAAAATGGCTAAAATGAGATCCCGAAGCCGTTTTAACTTAACAAGTCTGAGCCAGCGTGGAAGTTCAGCTGTTTCAGACAATCTGCCCAGTCCATCAGAGGAGCCAGCCAGCGCACAATAGGTGCCATACATGTAACACAGTGGAGTTTGTGTGTTATGTTGTTGGGTGTCACTGATATATATGAGTTACTCATCAATGCCAGGTTACATCCGCAGCTCTGAATGAGCTGGATTGTTGCACACAACACAGACTCATCAGTGCAGACAAGTGGATCCAATCTGTGACAGTAACTTTGGCATCTGGAGGCCTGGATCTGTGTGTGAGTGTGAGTGCATCTATATGGTGTCACAAGGTCAACTCAGCAAAAAGAAATACAAAGCATCTATTCTGAGTCTGTCTCTCTCTTTCCCTCTCACACACATACACACATGCACACACCCACACGTGCATGTGCGCACACACAGACTTTTTAGGTTTTTACATTGATCAGCTGACCAATAGAAACTGATCGTGTGTAAGTTGGACCAAGTTTAAATAGTATAATTTATGTTCTTCTTCTCTGTCTCTGTCCTTCCAGCATCTGAGCCATGCGGGGGCTACCTTGACGCCACTAATGCCGGCTACATCACTACTCCCGGCTACCCGCTGGAGTATCCGCCCCATCAGAACTGCCGCTGGGTCATCACAGCCCCCGAGGCCTCACAGCGCATTGTCCTCAACTTCAACCCACACTTTGAGATCGAGAAACTGGACTGCAGGTAAAGGCGGGATTAATATTAGGAGCACAAAAATGGATTGAAGGATCTGAAACAAATTTTAGCTTTTAGTTTGAGAGGCTTGGTTGGCTGGAATGTAAACTGAAGGGACTTTTGGTCTCTCTTCGAGAGGGCGTACTTGGTCGACTTGAGCCCAGGCTCCCCCGTTTGCCTGGCATCAGCTATCCCATAATAATCACAGTGGGACCTTCTCCTGTCCCTTGTCCTTAATTATCACTGTCTAATTGCAACACATTTACTCTTCCACAGATCAGAAAACAGATTAGAGGACCTGTTATTGTTTTTGGAGTTTTGGCTTCGGGAGTATAATGAAATAACGAGGGTATGCTGAGTGAAAAAGCTCTTTAAAAGTTTAGATGTCTAATTTCAACAACCAATAAAAGAACATACAGCACAGGAAAATTATTAATAATGATTTGAGAGACTTGTTTAATGTAATCGGCATCTCTCCATCGACACGTCACACAAAGACTGATATATTTCCCTCCTCTCATGTTTGGTCTCTGTTCCAGTCGTCTCTGATCCATCCCTTATCAATTATACATGGCCGAATTTCCCCACTCAGATGTACTAAAAATCATTCAGACATTTCTTTGTTGGAATTGAAACATCAATATTTAAGAGACTGGCTGTTAGTTGAAAGGCTGGAAGGTTGAAGCGACGCTTCGCTCCTGCTCTGTTGCACTTTCTCGTTGTTGAAATGAGAATCGCATTCCGTTGTCCGCACCCCCGTTCTCGTGATTTCCTAACCTTTACTTGACTCTTATTATCAGATCAGTTGGGCTGTTTCACTGTTGCTTCTGCCCTTCTCTTACTCTTTCTCTTTGATTTTTTTTTTTTCATGTCCATTTCCAGTTTCCCTGGAGGAGAAAATCTGGTAGCAGCACGAGAAACAACAAGCCCTGATTTATTTATCATGCTGCCTGTCTGGGAAAGTTTTAAGCCTGTTTGTGTGTCTTTGCTTCCATTCTTCTGACAATGTACATCTCTGAAAAGCAAACATTATACATCCCCAGTAGGAGCGGGTGGTAGCGCTGCAGTTGGTGGTAACATCTCGGGTCTAACAGGCTGTTATTTACAACCGTCTTCACAGTGCAGAGCTATTTAAGTCCACAGGCGTCCAAACCACCCAGCGCTCGAAGCCGCTGTGTCTCTGTTTGTGCGAGTGCAGCAGTAGGCTGAAATTGAGCTGTTAGGTTCAAAGGGCACACAGGCCAAGGAGAAGTCTGTAGCAGGTTTGAGTACATGGTTACCTAATGACTGCCAAGAACATCCTTGACCCTGGCTGTCAAACAGTGTCTCCTTCTAATTGAAAAGATTAGATTCCCCCTGTGGCAGAAATGCAAAAATGCTTAATTCCCAAAATAACTGCAAAAAAAAAAAAGTAGGAAAATGTGTGGAATCGACATAGGTTTGTTTGTAAAAACATGTTTTGACGACTCTTTCTTTCCATTCCACCCTTCTGTTAAGGTGGATTTTTAGGTGGATTTTCACCTTTTTACCTTCTTGTAAATTTTTATCAGAATTTAGATTATAGCTTTGAGAAATCGAGGAAACTCCTGCAAATATTCCATTAACTAAAAAAAAGGCTTGTCAGAAGTTGTGCCTAAAGAATATTGTATGAGCAGTTAATATGATTTCTTTGTCTCTCTTTAGCCCATCAAACAGTACTGTTACAAATCTGCATGCAGCGGGTCAGACAGGGGGTGTCTTATTATATTGCTGCAGTCAAGCAGTCTAATCTAATATGGGCCTGATTGCAAAATTAAACGGTAATCTGTAATCTATAATGAAGCACATTTTGTGGAGCACTCCTCTGACTCTTCAAGCAAAATCAATGAGGGATGTGGTCAGACGGCGAGCGAGATGTTTTCATTAAGACTCATATACAGCAGCAATTTAGGGCTAGCCAGACAGCTGGAGGTGGAGAGACGGATGAGCGGGGCGACTGACTGAGAGCTTGTTTTCTGATAGGATTAGTCATGACTCATCATTGGCTTCGTTTGGTTTTCCATGAGTTCTCTGAATGGCAACGATCCTCACCAATCCATTGGTGTAACTTTCTGGAAACAGGTTAAGAAATAACGAGGTGCTGGTACCACGGAAGAGTTAGCACAGCGATGATTAAGTGGGGGCTGACTGCAGATTTGGCTCAGGTCTTGGAGTTTGGTTAACCTGCTGTAGGAGCTGTCAGCGTGTGAAAGACCAGCTAGACAGTTGACTTATTTCATCCTCATGATTTCAAGACTGATGGATGTGTTTTTTCCAAGAGGAATTTTTAAGATAACTTAGAACAAATAGAATTCGTTCTTTTCCTTAAATGTGCAACAGATGTAATTTTATCCTGCTAGAAATATAAACAGTAGTAAGGTGTATGTAAAACTAAATGTGAGACTTTCCTTGCCTTACAGAAAGGTCCAAAAATCCATGAAAGCACCCATATTTAATGACAAATATTCAAACAGTCAGTGTGGCAACTGCCAAAGTCAAGGAACTGCTACAACATCCACAATCCCTCTTATACTATGCATCCATGCACAGCTCTGTCTCTGTGGCTAAGATCTTTATTTGGAGTGTTTGGAAGGAAGCCACACACACACGCACGCGTGTGCATGCACACGCACACGAACACAGCTGCTCTGAGAAAACTGCAGCGTCAGGGTCCGCAGAGGGCAGGTTCAAATCATTCCGACAGCTAGAACTCTCTCTCTCTCTCTGTCTCTGTCTCTCTCTCTTTCCTGCTCCTCACTCACCCATCCCCCACAGCACAGTGGACTCCATCCATCATCTTTCGTTTCCTCTTCCTCTGCTCCTTCCGCTGTCCCACCTTTTGCTACCCACCACCCGCCTGGCTTCATCACCTCCTCCTGCCCTCTATTTGCCTTCATTAAATATCTTTTCATTCCTTCTTTTGAAAGAAAACAAGCGCTTACACAAAGCCACAATGTCTTCATGCCTATATACACTTAGAAATGTAGTATGATGAAGATCCACCCTATATCTTCCCCTCTTCTCTTCCTAAATGCAAACGGTTCGTCCATCTGCGTCATCTCAGCCACAACCAGAGAGGAGATGATTGGTCAACAATCATCAGTACATGCATATTCCTGGAGTGTGTAGAAGTTGGTCATTTACAAGAGACATTTCCAGGCTGCAGAGTTGTGGACTAAAGCGTTCAGAAGTGAGTTCAGAAGTGATTTAGAAGCTGTCGTCAATGATAACAGTTTCAATAGTGATTAAGAAATAGTCTCTGTACTCTGCTGCCATCAATCATCTGACCTCCTGCTAACTGAGTCTGCCTCCTCTCTGTTCTCCTCTGTTCTGAAAAGACTCACCTGATTTACAGGCAGAACTCCCCAGGACATGAGAGTGCAGAGGAAAAAGCAGAATGATACGCTGTGACACTAGCCTTAAGGCAGAAGAGGGGGAGAAAGAAAGGCGAGAGGAAGGGATGAAGAGAGGAGGTGGGAGGAATAGCATTTGAAGTGACAGTGGATGTACAGTTGCCAGCTGAGGACATTTAGCAGCTGGCTGCATGTTTGAATCACCGTCACAGAAAGTCTCGCAGCAGGAGAGTTGTGCATGCTGACAAGTGCCCCAGCAGAAGGACGCTGCTGCAGGACCGATGCTGGCAGTGGGACACAGTCTGAAGTGTATTTACCCCATCATCAGACCCCCGGGATATTTATTGTCTATGAAGTAACCGATCTCGTTCTTTTGCCCAGAGATAAATCTCTCCAGGTAAAACTTCCCAAACCTGTCAGCTTACAGAGACATTGTAGATGGATGAATAACCTTGTGGGAGTGAGGTAAATACATGTGCTTCATTTTGAAGCGAACGGTCCCTTTAAGGTGCAGGACAGGCACCTTTCTCTGTGTCTCACAGGTGATGATGATGATGGTGGTTTACTGAAGGTCACAGATGTCCTGGAGGTCTAGCCAATACTGTATGATTGCTACTGTACTCTACGGTAGTTTGTGTGTGTGTGTGTGTGTGTATCTGTGTGTATGTGTGTACACGATGCTGAGGTCTCCAGGACAACAAATCGATTCCTCATTACGGCTTTAACAGTCATTGATCAGGGCTCAGTCCTTCAGACCCCCCCCCTCCACACACACACACACACACACATATCTAACAGTTATCTCAGGCTGTTTGGAGGTGGTCTTGACTTTAGTTGCTCCATCACTATTTGTGATTTTACACCTCTGGATCAGCAGAACGACCTGCAAACAGCTGTGTGCTCCAAACGCTGACTGTTTGGAATTGAAGATCCATCATCTCTGGAGGTTTTACAGTCATGTGAATATGGTGTAGAAAAAACATCAATAGCTGCTACTGAACTTGAAAAAATCTTCACGTCTAGGGAGACTTATCAATCCTGCATGAGGTATCTTTTTACATCGAATTAAACATCATACGCATTATTATTTCTTACTGCTGTATGTTTACAGTCATTGCAATTCTGGTTCTAAAAGTATATTCTCTGTTTGTGTTGTGTGTGTGTGTGTTTGTGTGTGTGTTTGTGTATGTTTTGTATTTCTGTGCTGCAGACGCTGCGTCTACAGCTCTTTAAGTTTGAAAGAAGTGTGCAGGTGTAAGAAGACTCTTGACCTAAACTGTGAGAGAGAGAATGTGTGAAAGGCAATTAAGACCATAGGGAGGAGACGATGGGAGGAGGGGAGGAAACTGGAGTCTGAGTGCAAACTTTCTTGTCTCACTTCAGATAAACTTGTCTTCTCCCGGCCACCCCTGAAGTACACACAGACACAGACGCACATTTTCTGGTACAAGTACACCTACTGGGTTTTGTATTTTGTATGTTTGGTGGCATTTATGGCATATACATGTCCATATGGTCATATGATTAGCTGCAGTGGGTGAGTGTTGTAAGTATTAATGATTAAGATGAGGAGGTGTTGGAGGGGGAGGAGGATGGGACTTAACACGTATAGAAGCAGACTGGGTGAAGAGCTACAACCTTTTCTAATGGGGCACGACTGTGAGCTCAGCAGGGGGAGGAGAGAAGACACCTGTTTCTGTCCGTCTGTTTTGGAGGAGGTGTTGTGTTCTTACCCCATCTATCTATCTGTCTGTCTGTCTGTCTGTCATTATTGCTACCTCACGTGCCTTTTCTTCCACATTAGTGTGAAAATGGATAGATTGAGGAAATTTTAATGAAGCAGGGGAGGAGAAAAGTGGAAAAGTGCGGTAACAGAGTGAGCGAGCATGAAAAGAGATGTCAGCGGAATGCGAGTTAAACTAAGCTGTCATTTCCGAACAGAAGAGGAGGAAGCTGTCAATGGGATGAGACATTCTCCTGGGAAAATATGACACATGATCTGTGCATGTTCACACATGCGCACGTACACATGCACACACAGAGGCAACAATGTCAGCATGCACTGAGAGTGAGGAGCTGTGTATGTATAGAACAGACAGATCATGATGGCAGAGCATGAAGTGAAGGATCCATATAATGTCTGGATCTCTCACCTGTCAGAGAGAAAATCCTGGAGAGAGCCAGAGACGCACATGCTTTTCTTTTGTCTACAGGCAAAGGGATAATAAAAGACACTTCTAAACACTCTCACACTTGGCAAGAATTGTACATATAAATGAGTCATTTCTATACGTGCATTAGGCATGTACACATGTGTTTAGTCTTTTGGGTGTAGAAATAATAGTTGCCATATTGCAAATAGAGGAAGAATCAACAGCCATTACAGTAAAAGCTGCATCTATATGAATTATTTTTTTTCAAGTTTGCGTCATGTTGAACTCAAAGTGAGACGTTGATCAAAGTCGAAACACTTTCAGTTTGATTACAGAGAACTGATCAATGTGCTGGAGAACGCAGACAGGCTGCAGCTGCAGTGTTTGTTTTAGTGTGAGGGAAAAAAGTGATAATTGAAACTGAATTCACTTACAACTCGGAGCCAGATTTGTATCTCCTTTCATGGCACAATGTTAAAAGGATTTCTTTCCAGGAAGCTATTTTCGAGGGGGGCAGGTGTGTCTTTGGTATCCAGACAAGAAGGCAACACTCCTGCTGTGGGTATGCAGAGAGGTTCGAACATTTGTGGTCAGACAACACAAATGAAACAGGAAACAAAAATAGATTTCCAGCTCGAACCTTCTCTTCATTGTGAGAAGAAAAAGGCCTTTAGGTTTTCCGCTGGTGTTGTGTTTTACACAATAGCCTTTGTGCATTTTAAAAGTGAATAAAACTGTGCAAAATAATATTTACATTACCTTCAAACTTTACATACACGACCTTGTCATGTACACATACTGTATAATCCATTTTCTGCTACAGTTAGCATCAACCTGATTAGTTACAAATTAAATACTCTTTCCCACGAGTACGAGTGTGAATTTATATCAAAAACTGTTTTAAGGAAAAGAAACACTAAGAAAAAGATGTAGAGACTTTTTAATCCCTCCTAAAAAAGTGGAAAATGTGAATTTCTCTGAGGAGCTGCAGCCCTGGAGCGCAGTTACAAAAATCATTGAATTACAGCTGTAAACTAGTCATTTGTTCCGCATTTAAGCTGCTGGGTTCATGTCTAGTTTAAAAAAAAAATGTCACCAGTGCCCTGTCACACTCTGTAAATCTCATTTTACAGTGATCTCAGACATGTGAGCTACTTTTTTTTAGATGTTATCTTTGCTCTGTCAGTCCTTTGTTTTAGGAAACATCATGACAAATGTTGCAGAGCAGGAATTTAACATTTTTACGTCCTCTGTAGATATGATTACGTCGAAATCCACGACGGGAACTCAGAGTCGACTGACCTGCTGGGGAAGCACTGCAGCAACATCGCCCCCGCGCCCATCATATCGTCGGGGCCGTCCATCCACATCAAGTTTGTGTCTGACTATGCCCACCAGGGGGCGGGCTTCTCTCTGCGCTACGAAATATACAAGACCGGTACGTACATAACACAATCTTTGCTGGTTCTTACTTCCAGGACGGATAGTTATATTTCATTTGAATTGATAAGACATTGTTTTTATGTACGAATATTGCACAAAAAAACTTCTTGGAGTTTGAAAAAAGGCCAATTTTACAGGGACCGGACCTTTAAAAATGGGCTATTATATTCCAGTGTGCTTATAAAGGACTCAGCATGCTTCATTAGTCGACCAAGCCTCGTATATCCCTTATGTCATGGGACACAGAGACAGGAGACATGGTTGAGGACCCCTGAGAGCCCTTTAAACAGTCCAATCGAGACATTGCGTGTGTGTGTTGGTGTGTGCATGTCCCTCACATGGCTCCCCTTCACGCTGCCATGGGTCAGCCAAGAGATCAAGGGCGAGTGAGACAGTGGGGTCTATAGTGTCGGCCCCCACTGCCGACTTGTCCCTTTCCCCCTGAAAGCATTCCGCACATGTCTGCTTAATTGAGTCCTGAGTCCCCTGGGATGAACACACACACACACACACACACACACACACACATCCCAACAGGCTGGTGTGAGAAACACCGACAACCGCACGTGTTGTGTTAGTAACCTCAGTCCTCCGTGTTTGTGTGTGTGTGTGTGTGTGTGTGTGTGTGTTGTGTGTGTGCGTATGTGTGTGTGTGTGTGTGTGTGTGTGTGTGTGAGAGAGAGAGAGGGAGAGAGTGTGTGCTTTGCGCTTGACACAGTCCACCTGATGACTTTAAAACAACAAGGGTGTCGGTGTTCACACCCCCCAAACTCTGGGGAGAGAAATGTGAAATGATTTAAAATGTACAACTTTTACGCTGATGTCTAGTGGAAGCGTGAAGTGTAGAAGGATCCTCTGTAATTTTGATTTCATCAGAAACTCAATTCATTGTACAATTTCATAAACTCAACTTTTAACATTTATTTAGATAATGCAATCATTGAGAGTTAATTTATTAATATAATCTCAAAAGTCTGTTATGATAATCTGAATAAGAATACATTTACAAGGTTATTTATTGTCTAGTGTTTGGATGCTGAATCGTTTTTTTTAAGTTGGTATAAAATTCAGGAAGTGTATAATTTGTAGGTCGTCCATGTAATTTATCTTCAAGGCTACTCTTCTGTGATTCAGTAAAATCAAATTATAAACAGAGATTACTTGTTTCACAACAGAAAACTCCACTGGAACAGTGGAGTTGTCACTGTCATGAAAACACTAAAATCAGTGTCATGTCACATGAATGCACACAAAAATTAGGCCTGTATGATTTTAGAAATCCCTTCATTAGTATCTGTAGGACTGCACACGTGTGTGTGTGTGTGTGTGTGTGCGTGTGTGTGTGCATGTGAGTCCAGACTTCTCCTGGCAGTAACAATAGAGCCAGTTGGAATATTCAAGCTGTTGCCATCCTACTATCACGATCTTGTTATCCTGGAAAGTGCAACAGAACGTCTGGTTGTGTGGGTGTGTAGAATTTGTGGACATGCCAGAGTTGTGTGTGTGTGTGTGTGTGTGTGTGTGTGCATAGTGTTTAATCACCGTCAAAATATGTATCTATTTTTTTCTCTGTTTTTTGCTCTGTTAGATTATCATTAAAGGCACTTTACATGAAGGTATTCTGTAGACAGTACATGATTGTTTCCTTATTTCAACCCCCTTTTTTGTTTCATTTGTTTCAGTGTCTTTATGCACTCTTTAATTAATTTTTTTTCAGCCCTTGTTGCTGTTAATTACAGTAAAATTTCTTCAATGTTTTCTTTCTTTCCTAATAGGTGAGGGGCGTTACTCTCATACTATGTTCCCTTCCCGGCCCTCTGTGTCCCAAATATCGGACTCCTCAAATGCTGATTTGAATTATTTATTTAGTCAATACACTCACATGGTTACCACAGACGCACAAATTAACATGGAAATTATGGATGCACATTGATGCATGAATACATCATTTATCAGGCAATGACTTGAAAAAAACACACTTCTTTGTTTTTGTTGGTTTTATTTACACCTCTGTTACCATGGATACTATAGTAAAATCCCAGCCAATACGAATGCACTTTCTAGACTGGGGAGACCAATCAAAATGAACTGTCTCGTCTGTGTGCCCCCAGCTGTTATTGTGACCCAGAACTTGCCAGACGCATACACACACACACACACACACACACACACACACACACACACACACAACACACACACACACACACGAATGAACTTCTGCTTCTACAGTTAGTCATAATGCAGTGCAGCTTGCATGTCTGCACGCAAAACTTTCCTCCAACATGCAATCACATGATTAGGGATGACATTTCAGTGACACCCGTCACACTACATACCTGATCATGACAAAGTAGTGTTCTAAGATAAAACAAATAAATCTTTTTTGTCTCTCTCCTTCACACACACACACACCACACACACACACACACACACACACACACACACACACACACATACTGTTTTCAATAACTGTTGGTGTTGTTGTTTACATTCTACCAAAACAGCTCTCAGCACTTCCTGACTGTCTGACAACCCATCAGGTCACTGTACTACAGGGTTTAACCAATCAGAGGGCTTGCTCCTTCCCCTCCTGGTTTTCATTCAGCAAAGTGGATCTAGAGCAGACTGAGCAGAAGTTCAAAGTAAATATTAAATAATAATAAGAAAAACACCTTAATAGTCCCCAGAGAAGTTTAATGTTTGGTATATATTAACATATGCACATAATTTTATTGAGGGAAGAGATGGTGTTAGAATTGACACCCATGCTTGACAGACAATCTGATCATTTGGGTGGGTTAAGTGCTTTGCTTAAGGCCATCTCACCTCCTCAGAAAAACACACCTCATGCATTGGCTGGGACTTGAACCCAGATCAGCCGCTTGGGAAGCAGCCCCTACACCACAAACGCCTGTTAATACAGGAACTTCTATGTTTCTGATGCCCCAAGAGCAATTTAAAAATTAATTTCTCACTCAATACGTTATTGTGAGTGGAGCTGTTAATACATTTGTCTCATTATGTAAAAATTGTGTCAGTTTTCTTTTATATGTCAAGAGTGTTTGAATGGGATCACTACATAATAATTTATCTAACAAAAACAATGACGGCAACAACAAATGATGCTGAGATAAAAAGTGTAGATGCATTCAACTGCATATAATCTGCATGTGAGATTGTATTTGTTTAATTCGAGGTATTTTTCATGACTGACTGACATTAATGATAGTTTGAATAAAGGTAGACGACTGCATGTCTGCTTACCAGACCCCCACCACCCCCACCCCTCACACACATACTCAGAACAGCCCCTTCAGTGAATCACAGAGATCAGCAAGCGTAAACACCCACGTCAGATCTGCCCAGCAACAGAGATACACACTTGATCCACAGTGGAACATGTATATCCTTCATACTTGGTCTTTTCTAACAGATGGGAAGTGGGGGAGAAAAAAAGGACAAAGCTGGAGCTGTGAGGATGAGGAGAAGATGCAAAAGAAAGAACAGCAGGAGATAAAAAAGATCAGAACATGAAAAAGAGAAGGGAGGGAGGAGTTCAAAGTTTTTCTGAGTAATTTACAGCAAAAGATGTGCTCTGTATTTTCATGTACCATAGTATGGATCTGAAAGAGGAAATATTTCATTATTTTCATGGATTTACGACATCTTCAGGTCCATACAAAACCACACATTCTTGGTAAATTTCCTCTTCCTCCTTAAATGATAATTCACAATAACTCAAAATGCAACTGTATTGTAGACATATCCTATTAAATGTTAATTTGGTCCTAAAATTCTCAACTAAAGTGACATAAATCAAGCAGATCACATCTGTCTTCAGCGCATACGTGAGCCTTTCTGGATAATTGAACCACAAATATGAGGCTGGAGTAGTGGCAATATGAAATATTAAGCATTTTTCTGGGCTGAGAGAAACTGGCCCAGACACATTGCTTGCTGATAACAATGTAGCTCAATCTCGTGCCCTCGTTGTCTGTGTCAATTATATAGTGGCGAGGAGAGTAAAGGGCGGCAGGATAATAGGTATAATTATATTACCTTCTTCAGCATTACAAAATGATCTGCTCATCCTACTTTACCTCTGTGCCAGCCTGTGCCAGAGACCGGCGTGGTTGTATTTCACAATATACCAACAACAACAGCAGAAATTGCCACCCGTATTTTTTCTCACAGCATCTGCGTCACTCCCAGGTGCGTGAAAATATAGAAGCCAGTGTGTATAGACAGACGGGAGAAAGGAGGCCACGAGTGTTTTCGCTGTGTTCATGAACAAGAAGTAATGAGAAGGGAATAAAATCGCTGCGGGCAACAGAACTGGTCAGGCGTTTCCTCTGTTCCCCCTCTCTCTTCCTGACACACACACACACACACACACACACACAGACCTGTGCTACCAAATGACTGACTCTGCGGGGGGGCCAGACACGAGGGGAGCTTAGCGACAGACCGTCTTGCTGTGTGTCTCTCTGAATATATGCCCCTAAAGTGTTCCTGATATTCAGTGACTGTACAGTATTGTCTGTTTCAGTGATACAGATGCAAGAAAAATGAAAATTATCTGATAAAAAGCAAAACTGCCAAACCTTACCTGCAAAAACACCAAACCTTACCTGCAAAAACACTTCTAGATAGATTTTATGCAGTGGCATATGCCCACACTTTCTGTTAAATTTTCCTCATTATTCACTTGATTGCATAGACAGGCTGGAAACAGGCTGGAAAGAAATGGGTTACCATAAGAGGCTTGGACAGAATGTGTTTTGTGTCTGTGTGTCCAGGGGGTGATCATGCATGACTGGGTGGGCTGGAATAAAGATCCAGTTGGTACCACATAAAATCCATAATGTGTGTGTGTGTGTGTGTGTGTGTGTGTGTGTGTGTGTGTGTGCGCGTGCATGCATGAGTGAAACTATTAATAGAGCATTACAGTTGATTCAGAGGTGATGAGCCCCAGATTACCCCAGATTGTTTTGTGTGCAAGCATGTACTCAGAGCTGTATTATAGTGCATAAAGCTTCTCATAAATAGGCCACCCAAATCATGAGACTATCACCTCTCTGCATTCATTTTTCTGGTTTGTACATCCCCACTACAGTGTCACACCAACCAGCTACATTTATTAAAACCACTGATGGTTAAAATTGTAACCAATTGACAGTTTTGATGGAAAACTTAAAATCTACTCAAACACTGACCGTAACAATATGATCAATGTTATTCATGATGTCTACATCTGTGTTTCCTATCTATTTCTTTTCTGTCTCTCCCCTTCAGGTTCCGACTGTTCCCGGAACTTCACCAGCCCCTCGGGCCTCATTGAGTCCCCGGGTTTTCCTGACAAGTACCCCCACAACCTGGAATGCTCTTTTATCATCGTCGTACCCCCCAGCATGGATGTCACCCTCACCTTCCTCACCTTTGACCTTGAGAACGATCCCCTGCCGGGTGGAGATGGCGACTGCAAGTATGACTGGTTGGAGGTGTGGGACGGACTGCCTGGAGGTGAGCCTTTCTGCTGCAACCCCAGTATGTTGACCGTTTTTCACAGCCGTGTTGGTGGCAGTGAATGTCAAGCGGGTAGTTTAACTGCTCCATTAGTCAGTACACCGAGCAAAGTTAAACATTGTGTTCTCCGCCCGGCCTACATCATTATCGACTGAGGTGGAGTAGCAACTATTTTAGTCACTGTGCGTTGGTAGATGAAAGCTAAGCTTACAGGCAGAATGCTGGAACAACACAACTTTTCAAGGGGGGAATAGAGCTGCAGTTGCCAAGAGGAGGGAGAAAAGAAGGGAAGAGGAGTGGAGGAAGAGGAGAGAATATTTTTGTTATAGCTGATCACAGAGAAGCTTGGAAGGACAGATCTATGGGATGAGACCTCAGATTTATTCTGAAAAGATAGAAGAGTAGTGAAAGGTTGTAAAACTTTTAAGTAGAGTTTTGTGGAAACAGGACTATAGAACAGGTTTCTGTCAGAAAATATATATTCACACAGTGTTTCTACTCTTATCATATAAGTTCACACCATGTGAAAACAGAAGTACCATTTTTTGGTGCTTGATCCCCATACCCGCTTCTTACTGACGAAGAAAAATGGAATTAAAAGCATCCGAGTGCCAATAATTGCACTCTATTACACTTCTGAATAACTTAAGCGCAAATATAAAATTCAGCCTAAGAACAACAAGCAAAGAAAGAGAGAGAGAGCATAAAGTCAAGACGATGAATAAAAGGGAGGTGGAAAGGTGGACTCAACACCTTTGCTCATTCTTCTCAAGATTAAATGAAAGAGGAGGGAGTCGTGCAGAAAGTCTAAAATGACTGTGATGAGAAAGTCAAAAGGTTTCCTCTCTGAATAATAGAGCAGGAAGGAAAAGGGAGAGAAGTGCAAAATAAAATCCGGAAAAGCATTGCAAGGAAAAGAATGCACACTGTGTCACCCTTTCTAGGGTATTTAGCGAGATATAAATAAATATTCCCTTCTTGTTTTATCAGAACCTTTATAAACATGAGTTATTATTCACAGACATAATCTCTGTGGTTTTGAGATTTTTTTCCCCTTTTTCTCCTCTTTCCACCCCGTTTTCCTCACCACTATCAGGAAAAGAGTTATTACCGTTATTTGCTCAAAAGCATCATTTCAAATCTCCGCCCATTTCCAAAAAGGAAGAGAAAAAAAAGTCAATAGCACTGATCGATCGTATGTTATTTTCTCATCTCTCACCTCCACCTCCTCCCTCCACTTGTGTGTGGGTGTGTAACTGTAAGTGTGTGAGCAAGAGTCAGAGAGCAGAAGGATGAATCTACTATCTCTCACCCAGTGACACACACACACAGAAGCTTTGCATTTCTTCTTTGTTGTGTTGATATGTACAAGTTGCGGTCTTAGAGACGAAGATAGAGGACAAATCATTCTGATCCTGGATTTAAACACAAGTAAGTGGTAATGGACTTTGTGAAACCGCGTCCAGGCCGGTGCTGGAGGAAGATGGATGAAAGGATGAGCTGATGACACGAGAGGGCAGAGGTGATGTCAGTAGAGATAATGGAAACAAAAGAGAAACGATGCAGTTTATGAAGGACGGAGGCAAACAGATGTGAGGATTATGGGATTGATGCTGGAATAAAAGATAATAAAACATTTGGACACCTGGGTGAATGAGAGCTTTAGAGTGACTTATGTGGGTACTACATCTATAGTCCCCTTTTTGCTGCATGTGCTCAACTCACCTTGACTCTACTTTGCTGTTTCCATACTGGGAAATTTAGTATCTGGAAAACTGGGGTGATTTTTATTACCCTAAAGGTCAGCGGCTCAATCTACAGCCCCTGCAAAGTATGAAGTGTCCTTGAGCCACTAAGCGAATATTCTTCCCAATATTGTGTGGAAACAGTAAATGATAACTTTTAGGCTGAAATTGGCAAAGAAACACACTGAAAAAGTGAACTAGCAAAGCCTGACTTTTTATTTTTTTGTAGTTTTTAAATTCAGGTTTTTGTTTTTTTTTTTTTTTTTGACAGTGGGCCCCCTAATTGGACGATACTGTGGGATCAGGGTGCCTCCTGAGATCCACTCGTCTACAGGGATTCTCTCTCTGTCCTTCCACACTGACATGGCCGTGGCCAAAGATGGCTTCTCTGCTCGGTACAACATGACGCACAAGGAAGTCAGCGAGAGTAAGTTTGAAATGCCGTTGTTTATTACTTTAACATGAGAAAAGAATAAACATATTAACATCAACCCTTTCACAGCTTTTCACTGTAGTAATCCCTTCGGTATGGAGTCAGGAAAGATCACAGATGACCAGATCTCAGCTTCAACCAGTTTCTACGATGAACGGTGGCTGCCGCGACAAGCCCGTCTGAATTTCAACGACAATGGATGGACACCCAATGAAGACAGCAACAGAGAATACATACAGGTAAAGTTACAAGTTATACAAATAATGTAAACTCCTCGATGGAGGGATGCGTTTGTGAAAAACTTGATCGACACAGAATTTGCTGGTGACATTTCATTTCACTGTTGTACTGGTCTGGCACTAATCTGGAGGTTTTTTACCAAGATAATGGGTTTAATTATGTCAACCAGACATAAGATTGTCAGTGATATAAATTGTACTGTAAATGACTTACTCAAATTAAGAGTGGAAAAATTAGTCATGCGGCATTTCCCTTCCACCTTAAATTGTGCTGATGTGCCACATGTTGTAACATATAACAGATATTCCTGTGAATATTTGTGGTTTTATAGCTGAAAATGTGCCGCTTTAAAGAAAAGGCTTCGAAGTTTTGCTCAGTCGACATTGAAGGAGCTGAGGAGCGATTCCGCTTTTCTCAAACAAGAGCCAGGCAGGCACCTTATCGTTTAATTTGTAAGAGTGATGACACAAGCACAGATAGCCAGACTCAGATGTGGGATTGGAACTCTGGCTTCATTTGTTAGCGGTCCACTGTGGACAATCTGATGTCCAGCAAACACAGGAAGGGACTGTAGCCAACAGACAGTACAAGGCCAAGACCCCATCAGTCTTCCTTCCTGCTTCACCTTGGCCACAGTTGACAGCTCACTCCACCCACGTCATCTCCACCATTAGCTTAAGAATTTGTCTAGGGTTAAAAGCTTTTCCACCACACTTTCCTGTAGCTTCTTTAAAGCAGATATAACTTTTTCTGATAGGCTGTAACTGTTAGAGGTCAGATGAGGTCATCACGCTGACTCATCAGCTGACTGAACATGAAGCTGACTTCCCTGCTGTTGAGGTTTGATTGTTAAGTTCCACAGAAGTTCTCAGCTGTTCCGTTGTGTTATCACCTAACACAAAACAGGAACCTGAGTGTGTGCGTGTGTGTGTGTGTGTCTGTGTGTGTGTGGGGGGGGTGGTGTCTGCGTGTGTGTTTCTGTATGAACTGTTGTTAACTCTACAGCGTTCAACCTCCTGTCTTGGCAAACACCTGTCATAAATGCCGCCATGTCTCTCCTTCTATTTACACACCATGGTCTTTCAGAATTCTATCTGTGTGTGTGTGTGTGTTTTCTTTTCTGTATAATACTCTGATTTACATATGCATGCAGCTCAGAAATGTGTTTGCTTTATACTATGTACTGTAATGTTATGTCTGCTGCAAGAACCTTATATCCAAATCTCGGAGTAGAATCCTGCTGTAGTGCAACACAGACACAGAGTGTAGTATCCACAGTGAGGGCCAGGATGTGATTATGGCTGCCATATACGGGGAAATTACAATGAGCCCCAGGTTGTTGCTATTGATCTGGCAAAGAAGACAGAGGTGAGAGAGGGTGAAAGAGATGTGATAAAGGAGATGAGAGATACAGTATCGCTGTCCTAAAATAATGGCTCTACCATGCAAGCCTTCGTCCTCATTACCATTGCTTTTCAAAATATCCTGGAATTTCTGTTATTTAAAACATTCAAGAATTTTGTCAGGACCTTAAAGCATTGTTGAATATTTATACTTTCTTTGATCTTGCCAACAGGTGGACCTCCATACTCTGAAAGTCCTTACAGGCATCGCCACGCAGGGTGCCATTTCAAAGGAAACACAAAAAGCTTACTATGTCACCACCTTCAAGCTGGAGGTCAGCACCAATGGGGAGGACTGGATGGTCTACAGGCACGGCAAGAATCACAAGGTAGGCTGAGAATCGTGCACAGACACACCCCTAAAAATAATCTGTATGCGGTTAGGAGACACACGTTTAAGGAAAATACACAAGATGGAATATATACACCACATGAGTTGACCACAAACCACAAACTTAGCTGTTGACTGCAATTACAGTCTTTCCACCATCCTTCACTTGGCTTCAATTAGGGCTTTACAACCAAGCCAGATTCAGCAAATCGCTCCAAGTGATACTTTATATCGTCGACTTCGGCTACATTTTGGACCTGCTTTTCTCATCCCATCTGGTTTCTGTTACGGACCGGTCAGAGTTCTGCCTCATGTCAACCACGCTGGACGAGTTTTTCGGGGCCATTTCTCTCTGTTGAAGTGCGATGAATCACCAGCATGTGCTGTCGGCTGAGGTAGATGGTAGAAATGAAGTCAATGATAACAAGGCTCTTTTGAGATGGTTGCAATTAAAGTATAGGAATGTTCCCGTGGCTGTGGCTGCTTTTTCCATCATAGCTGTTCTCCTGCTGTAGTGACCACATATGTTTGTGCTGCGGTCTAATACCACATCGAGCTCTGTGCTGTAAACCCTTATTGCTTCATGAAGGCTACTGCATACACTCACACACAGGCAAGATCCTGTACAGTGGGTGAGTATGCAACAATTATGGAATTACACCGCTAATCAATGTCTTTTTCTCTCCAGTCAGTTGTGCTGTAAGAAAAAGAGGCAGGCTGATGCAAAAAAAATCCAACATGCGGACAGGGTTAATGATGCTTTTTAGAGTTAGTTATTCATATCACAATCTGTAATCCCTCTTGATTCTCCCATAACCCTGGAAAGCTCGAAGCTCATTGCCCCAGGAGAGCCCAGACTCTCTGTGAGTGTGTGTGTGTGACGTGTCTGATGAGGAGAGGTTTAACAAAATCAGCAGCAACTTCTAGTAGGATATCCCTTCCCTTGTCCTTCATGTGCACTCACATATGCACTGGCTAAACCAACTGGTGTGGGTCTTCTAAACCACTCACCACCCCCCCGCGGGTGAGACAGTCTGCACCGTAATCTGGTGCAGCTCAGACCCATCAGTCCTTCATTTGATCTACTACTGTACATCAATCATTGAAGAGTGCTGAAAAACAGAGGAATGTAACGGTGGTCATTTATCTGATTTATGGTGTCAGCATCTCGCAGCCCAACGTCTGTCTGTCTCAGCTGACGCACAGCCGTTCAGCATCGGCTTCACCATCCCAACTGTTCACTTCCAGGGCGTGACTGAGAGTGTGTGTCATAAATAACTCAGCAAGCAATGACAGGGAAGAGCTTTGCTTATAGTTTAGTGTGTGTAAAATTTTTAAGGATTTCTTTCCTTTGATTAGATTTAGCTTTAAATATAGTTTATTATTTAATCTCTAAACTTGAAAGTGTTGACGACATCCCTGTCTCTCTACATCTTTACTTTCTTCACATCTTTATTCACTTAATTCTTCCACTCTTTCCCACCTCACCTCAGCTTAACTCAACATTCTATCATGACCCATTACAACCTGTACATGCCTGGGAAAATCATCACATGATGAAAATCGATACTGCAAATGGTGTCTTTGTTTGTATGCATTGGTATGGGTGTGGCAAGAACAACATACCGCACATGCATTATTTTGTGCGCTTAACACAGCTTTCAGTAGGTTGGCATTTGATTCAGATCGATAAGATGTATTTCAAATACGTATGCAGGCTGTTCTAAATGATCTGTGTGCTCTGAGATGCTAACTAAAAATGATGACAAAGGCCTGTCTTGGAACAGATTGATAGCACCTATGCATTCCAGATAAACACACGATGGTGTGTGTTTAATGACATTTTGCCATTATGCAAATAAAATCAAATGTAAATTTTAAAAGTTGCGCAAAATATAGTAAAAAAAAATGAAAAAAATTGGCAAACAGAAGCGGTAGAGGAAATAACCTGCAGTCTTTTGCTGTTATTTTTATGTTATTTTATTCTACTGTTGTTCTCTCTTTCACTGCATTCCTGTTCCTGTCTGTACACTTGCCAGTTTTTGTATCTGCGCTTGAATCATCAGGTCGTGTCAGATCATTTGACTCTTGTAGGTTCAGTTCACATACAAACCGATGAAGGAATTATGAAAATGGTGATTAGAATTCTGGCTGTTTTACAATTAAGAATCAGCCGTCGGCAGTGGTTACAGAGGTTGCTTGCGTAACAACAGAAAAGCAGTAATTTTCCGAGACCCCAGGTCTTCTGTTGAGAAACGATGTCTTAGTTTGAGGCTCTGTCAAGAAGGGGCAGAGACCTTTCACTGGTAAAGGTACTTCTAAAATCTCAATGTGGTACAAATGTCATTACACAGCCCTGCTGAATTGCTGCAGGCAGAGTTGTACGAGGCCATTACAACGCTGGACCTTGGCCAACATGAAAGCCTCCTATTCCCACCTTAATCTGTGGGAGGGAGGATGGATGGAGAGACATAGAGACAGAGAGAAAGCGAGAGAGAGAGAGATGGAGGAGGAGAGACGTGGGTGGAATTTGAGTGAGGGAGAGGGGTCGTGATGAGAGGAAAGTTTTGGAAAAGATGGAAAAAAATAATAGCTTTGCAAGAGTGAAAGAAAACACAAGCAAAAGGTCAACCAGTCAAGCATTAAAGTGATAGAAGAGAAAGTGAGCTGTGCAGAAGGATGGAGCAACCGAAAAAGCACGGCTCCTACAGGAAGGAGACTTTGAAGGAAGGAGGGAGGACTGATGGAGAGACAAGTGTTCGCTGGGGAAACAGCATGAAGAGAAAAGGGGGGACGGATGAATGGATTGGGGCTCGGAGGAGAGGAAGAATAATGAGAATAACAGACCGGGGTGTTGACCACCAGTCCCTGTGGATGGATCAGAGGTCCCAGAAAACATAGCCTGGAAGGATGTCAGGAGAGGGGGAAATGATATAAAAGGATGGAGAAAAATTATGAGGGTGGGGTGAGAAAAGAGATTGTGACAAATGAAGAAATAAAAATTGAGAGAAAAAGATGGGACTAATGGGGTTAATACAAGATAGAGTGTCGTGAGTCATTTGGTTTGTGAGATATGTGAAGTCTGCTGTCAGACAGGCCCCCGTGTGTGTGTGTGTGTGTGTGTGTGTGTGTGTGTACTTAACTAATTTATAACTCTGTCCACACACAGGATGGACATTTGAATAATTCAGGGTTTCTTCAACGGTATGCTCCCTCTGAGTGTCTGTGCAATTTTCTTTCACATGTTCCCAGGACATGAATATATTCATTTTGGTCTACATGCTAAAGCTGGTCAGGGGTCCTTGGTACACAAAATCTGAAGCAAAGAGAAATCGGAGTCTGCTTATTACGTTTAACTGAAATCATGAAGATTTCACTTGTTTGGGACTTGTTCTGCATGTTGCTGTATTAGCAACGTCCTTGGGTGTTTCATTACTTATTCATGTTTTTTTAGCTTTGACACTACTGACTGCAATGTACATGATCATTCAATATTCTGTTAATTATAATGATTAGGGTGAACAGAATCATATTTATGCAGAATGGCATTGACAATTCTTTGTTGATTGATCATACATAATCACATAATCACAGAAATCTAAGACTATGCGTATGGTGCAGAAAAGCACTAAATTTTTGGTCCCTGAGACCAAGAGGTGTTGATTCTGAATGTTTAGAGATTATTTCTGGTTGTTTTTTTAAAGATAATCCCTTTGTGTGTTGCTGAACTCTGACTCTGACTCTCACTGGCATTAAATACAGTCATTTATCGTGAAGACTTAAAAAAAAAAAAAAAACTAAGTAGTGGTTTTAAAGCCTGAATGTTTTGCAGACCAGAAGAAAAGTTGTAGCTGTGTTTGGTGACCCTGAGCAAAGCAGGAAAAATAACTGTTCCCCCAAACACATATAAAGTATGCAATCTGTAATCTACACACATAAGTGTGTGTTCAGATTCTGCCAACTGTGTGATGCACTTATTCAGTGTTTCACTGCACCAGGGGAAATCAGAAAACACCCCCCAGCCCCAAACTCCACAGAGTCTGACTTGTAATTACAGTCCGATATAATCTCATTTTATGTTTGGGGGCCTTTTGGCATTTTTCCATCATTTAGCCACAGTTTCCGGTGTTAAGACCATTAGAAGTTCACAAGTTCACTGGCTCTGACTTTGTATCAACCATCTCATGGGTCAGGGGTTCAATACTCAGGAGAACTGCTCCTGTTCCCTACGACTCAGAAACCTCTTTCATCCATATCATGTCAACACTGACGGGGTGCCACCGTTCAATCGATGGAGAACACACACGCACGCGCGCGCACACACACACACACACACACACACACAATAAACAAAGCGAAACAAATGAACATCTATAAATGAGTACCCAAGCAAGTAATTGCAAGCCTTCGGCTCAATTGAATGAGTTTGTCTCTCTTTCGTTTTAGGACTGATGCAACATAACAGAAAGACTATTGGACAAACTGGGGGGAGGAAACAGACTTCGTGGGCCGCTAATGAAACCGATTTTTCAGACTGGCTTTGCTTAATTTTCGAGCAGAAAATTGTCCTGTGGTGGAGGAGAGCGATAGCAGCAAATAGATGGTCTTTAAGAAAGACAGAAGGGCTGAGACAAGAAGGGAGGTGAGGGAAGGAGCCCTGTGGAGAGCCCAGCAGAGATGTCAGTCACCCAGAGAGAGACATGACACCCTGTCAGATGAACAGAGATATAAAGTCGTGGTGTCAAGAGACAGAAGAAAGAGACCACTTCTGACCGTGTGTGTGTGTGTGTGTGTGTATGTTCAGTTCCATTTCATGTTCTTTTGTGTGTGTTGTCAGAAGTCACTCTGAGTATGTGTATGTGCATGTGTGGAGACGCTGTTTGGTGGGTGTTGTGCAAGCGTGTGTGTGACAGAGAAGGTTAAATCTAAAAAGAGTGAGTTTCTGAATATAATCTCTTCCTGGGTGTCAAGAGACTGTTTCTTTGCTTCTGTACATCAAGGAGAAAAGATTACATTTTATTGTGCACATATGTGTTTGTGTGGTAAAGTCAAGAAGATGTGAAAAGTGGAAGCTGTCCCCGCACTTTGATTTATTGCACCCTGCCCATCCCCTCTGCTTGGATATGGGAGTGTGTTACCAAACCTTCGCATTTTCTCTTCTCTTGCGAACAGAGACACTATATTTCAGAGCATATTTACGAATTCACATGGAGCTAAAGGAAACAATATATATGTTACAGTTTATTTAATTTTTATTCAAAGAAGCTACTCTCACTTCATCTGCAAGAAAAGAGTAAACACATGAACTCACTTTTAGCTGTTTTTAACTGTCTACTCAATACACATTGACTGGAATCAATAGATCAATACAGTTTTTGAACCAACGTTGGTTATGAGAACCTTAAGTGAGTTCCCCTGACTAAATGCCTTCTGACGTTAGACTGGTATTGATAAGCAAAAACTGCCAGGACAGCGAAGTGAACACGCATTTTTTAGTAATTTGTTGGAACCAATGATGACGAAGCGTCATCACTCAATTAGTTTGCTCTGGTCGGTCTCCTCAGCGCTTGTTTCTGCACCATGCAGCATGCAGTATCGCTTGTCACGGAAGATCTTTGCACTAAGATTAAACTCCTTCTGCTCACTTCTTTGTCTCCACAGCTTTTCCATGCTAATGCAGATGCCACAGAGGTGGTCCTCAATCGCATCCCTCAGCCGGTCCTGGCCCGCTTTGTCAGAATCCGACCTCAGACATGGAAGAATGGCATTGCGTTGAGGTTTGAACTTTACGGCTGTCAGATAACAGGTAAGAAAGATGTAAAATTTTCTTGTAAAATAACATGGCAGTATGTGATGATATATGAACATTAACATGTAGTCATAGCACAGTTATAACACTTTACAGGCACAATTTATGCAAATGTGGCATTTTTCTTATTTCATCGGTGTGACCCTGGTGATAAATAATTCATTCATTTGTGCAATCACAATTTGACCACTTATTCATGCTGTGGTTTCTCTCAACTGTTTCTCCTTTGCACAAGCACCACACCCTTGCACTTTCATGTACACTAAAGTGCACACGCATGCACACACACAAACACTCAAAGGAGCCTACTCCTAATAGAATAATACTACCGTGCGACGTGTGGGAGATAACATCAGAGAGCATGGGGCTCTCAGCTTTCATCTGCAGCCCTGCAAACAAACACGATTTCATCCAGCATAATCAGCTCAATGCTATAAATAGATAAAAACTTAATTAGAGCGTCTGTGCGTCCGACTGTGTGTTTCAGAAACCGTGAGAGTTTCAATCCATTTGCCTGCATCTGTGTCCATGTTCCACAGTATCGTTATTAGGTTAGGACCTCTCTCTGCTGCCACAGTGGCCATCGAGAGGGCCCAGTATGCTCTTATCTAAGAGGGCTATTTCAGCACCCACACAAATCACGATCACACAAAAATAATATGATAAGTGTGCGTGTGTGTATATTTGACTGTGTTGGATGGAGACAGGACAGTGGCATATACTGGGGATCTTTTTCTGTATCCCCGTCCTCTTAATGCCCCTTTTTTTCTTACCATAAAATGTATCACACCACTTCATCAACTAACTTTCAGTGATATAAAGTTCTTTACATATTTAAGTCTTGGCTGACCACTGGGGCCAATGTCTGCAATCTTCTGCAGGCCTTATTTGCAAACCTCTGATCCTTTCAAACATGTGCCGGGGTCTTCTTGACAATGATGAACTTTTAAAGGTAAGGTGAGGGAAAACACACCTTATTTCCGGCGCAAACCTTATCGGAAAACGTACACAGAAATTGTGTCATTTAATTTCTTCCCCTGCACATAGACAAGAATGCACCCAAACACACCACCAGGAGGAAGGTGATAATGCCCAACACAGGCCCATAAAGGCAGACATAAAGCAGTCAGTCAGTGACATGTTATTAACTTAAATCACACTTTTATGTCTCTCCAATTCTTTGCTACTCCTCCATTTGCAGCATTGCTCTGTTTTTACTTCCCATCTGTCCTTCTATTGCCTTCACTGACAGCTCATGCTCCCTCTTTTCATCACAGCATCTCTCATTTTCTCCACTTCTTCACCTCCCTTAAATATACCCAGTCTGTTCATATCCTCCCATCTTTTCTTCCTCCTTCTCTAATCTCTCTTTTTTTTATCCCTGCAGCATCTATCAATCACTTATTTTCCTGCACCTTTGTGACAATGGGCTCGTGTGTGTGTGTGTGTGTGTGTGTGTGTGTGTGTGTGTGTGTGGTAGCCACCAGGGCTGCATGAGGAAGCCTAACTATTCACATTCTGGGTGTTAGTGTATATTTCACATTGTGTGTGCCTCATATCAGCGCTTTAAGCACTTTCATGCTTTTGCATATCTATGTATTTCTGTTGCTGTGATCTCCAGAGATGATATTTTCATCACCTCCCACTGCACCCCTGCTTGAAAAGATAAATTGAGAAATACAGGCAGCGCAGAATAAATAATACAATAATGAAATTTTCTTGTGGCTAATCAGCTTCTGTGCCTCTTAAGGAGCTTGAGGGAGCTCCTCTCGCAAGGCTTAGCTGTTGTTGTTGTTTATTGTGGATTTATTATTTACCTTAGAGAGGCACGGTTGCAAACGTCACGCCATTAAACATTCATCCCCGTGTGGACCTGAAGAATGTCACCATCAATCACCGTCACCCTTCACTGTCAGGCTGCGCCCATTCTCTTCCCTTCTGCCTCCATCTCACCCTTTTATTCACTGGCTTTCTCTTTGACCTTTTGTATATCTCCTCATCTCCCTATTGTGTGTTAACTGCTGCTTTCATCCACCTTTACCTCTCCTATGTTCTTTCTCTTCCCCCACTGTTGACCTTTTCTACATTTTTTTCATAGAAGCCACATTCTGACGGTTGTTTGATTAAAACACTTTTGTCACTATAATCACCAGCATCCATTTGATCTGCAAAACTCTGATTTGGGGCTCAGTTTTCTACAAAGAAACTCCATGGGATGGTTGATGTTATGAATTAAATTTGTTGCTAGAAGCAAGTTGAACAAATGTAATGGTTCCTTTCACAATCAGTCAGGATTGAGCCAAGAGAACATTAAGTAATACCTGACCTAGGGATTAGCAGTTAGCATGAGCAATATTGCAACCTGGCTTGGCAAGTCTGGCTGTTTAAAAAACAGTCCTTACATTGACAGGAAAATCCAAAAGCTTGAAGAAGTTTGTTTTGCCAGCATTTATACTGTACTTCAAATTCTGTTCAATTCCAATCGGTCCTCAGCATTTCTTAACAAAATCTGGCTTCCAGCAGTAATTTAATTTAACCATTTTATTCCAACAGCCTCATCTGTCACAGGAAACACTTTCATTTTCTAAAGAGCTCAGACTGACAAAGCAGTAATAGGATGATCAGAGGGATGATGTAATCACAGAGATCCATAGAGAATCTAAAATGAGGAAGCCTCAGGAAGAGTAATACAATAACAATATTTTGTTCTTAAGAACATTAATGTATGGCTGAAATTTAAAAATTAAAGGTTTTTCTAAGCTCCCGCTAAGAAGAAGTCATGACATCCCACTTCCTTGTTGTTTTGTTCAGACGCACCATGCTCAGAGCTGCAGGGCATGTTGTCCGGGTTACTGCCCGACTCTCAGATCTCTGCGTCATCCATGAGGGACATCCACGGCAACATGGGTGCAGCCAGGCTCGTGGCCAGTCGATCCGGCTGGTTTCCTAATCCAACACAACCCGTGGCTGGAGAGGAGTGGCTTCAGGTACCCGACTGCTTCCGTGTGATCTGCAGATAGAAAATGAGGCAGCTGAGGATGCAGACTAGTTTGTTCTGTGCAACATGAGAAATTAGAAAAAGCATGTCCTGTAGCTGAATTTGTTCTGCATTGCTACACCAGTATTGATTGTGTTTAGACCATCAGAACTGCTTTGATAGACAGGGGGCCCAAAAATTGATTGTTTTCTATGCTGCAGAGATCAAGCTAGCAATAACACTTATGTTCCACTGTGTTGCAGGTTGACCTGGGTGTACCGAAGATGGTGCGTGGCATCATTACCCAGGGTGCAAGAGGGCTGGAGGGCAGCTCTAGCGCTGAGAACAGAGCATTTGTCAGGAAGTACAAATTGGCTCACAGCTTGAACGGCAAAGATTGGACTTACATCACTGACAGCAAGACCAGCTTTGCTAAGGTAAAGATGGTGGAAACCCACTTTTCATCCTGCTCAGGTCCACGTCTCTCTTCTTTTCACCCAGTCAGGACATTTCCATGAAAAAACATACTATTTCATTACAGCCTAAGCCACCATAATAATTCAATTTTATCACCTCGCTCCTCATTCTTCATGCTGCTGTCTTTCTACTCTTTCACTCTCCATTTTTCTCCGTTCACTTATCCTCTATTTGTCTCTCATGGGTGCTAATTAAAAAATGTCTTTCCTGCTTTGCCACTCCACGCTGCTGGCAGCCAAGGACACCACGAGTCTGCGCACTTTAAACTCTCCCCTCCTCTCCTGATGCGCAGTCTTAAAGCACTTTAATTGTACTGCAGAGTGCCAACTTCTGTTGTAATGGAAAATCCTGTTCACTCTTATTTGCCTTTTTTTTTTTTTTTTTTTTAAACAAATGTCCTGAATTATACCTTGCACTTAATGAAACTAATATTTTACAGTGCCACAGAATTGAAGTGCTTTGGACCATATTTATCTGAATATCTAAATAGTGCTTTGTTGTTATTTCAAATGACAAATGTCATATGGTGCATAGAAACAAATGCAGTTAGCAGTTTTATGGTACTTTGGAGAGACAGACTCAACATTTTGTCCTGTTTTCTTCTCATTTGTACACATTTATTGAATTTGCTGATTGCTTTCAGATTTTTGAAGGAAACAGCCACTACGATACTCCAGAGGTGAGGAGGTTCGAGGAGCTGGTGGCCCAGTATATCCGAGTATTCCCAGAAAGGTGGTCTCCTGCTGGCATCGGCATGAGGGTGGAGGTCCTCGGCTGCGAGCTGCCAGGTAAGACGAAAGGCTTCATCATGGAGGACAGCAGATGGCTGCATAGGTTTTAATAATGTGTGCATTTTTAGTGTATTGTGTGGAATGTATAGTGCGTGTGTGTGTGTGTGTGTGTGTGTGTGTGTGTGTGTGTGTGTGTGTACTTAAGTGCATTGAGCATGGTGGTTAATCATGTTGCAGTATGTCTGGACAGGGATTAACATGTCTAGGTCATGGGACTTTCTCTAATAATGGCCAGCTGTGTGATTGGACTGTATTGTGTTCACTTCTTATTATGTTCACAACATGTTGTGCCGGAGGAGGGAAGGATTTAGTCTGAATTGCTGCATTTTCCGTATATTAGATTTAATTCATGCGACTGCTATTTCGTTAACAGATACACTGTGTACTGTTAAGAAAAAAGGTGAAGATGTATTTGGTGTCGGTGGAACTGTAGTAATGTAAATCACTCCATGGCTTATATCTACTGGATTCTCTAATGAAGAGGTGTTTTTCTTCATTCATCATCATCATCATTCATTTATTCCTCTTTCCATCAAATCTGGCTTTAGCCAGGTTGTGACATGCGAGAGATGAAGACAGTAATAGGAAATGACACGTACCTGTACCGAGAGGAAACAATGTGTGTTGCTGCTCTAGAATTCTTTATTTCTGTGTGTGTGTGTGTGTGTGTGTGTGTAGAAGAGGGACAGAGAGATAGTAGTTGAAAGGGAGCTATACATTCTATATATGAAATCAAATGTACCACAGATTTAGTTTTAATTAATTAATACTAATCAGTAGAGATGACTCCGAATATAATCACATATCAGTATTTGTAGGCAAACCTTGTTTATTGATCATGCTAAATGTTCAGAGGTCCACTACTGGTTAACCACCAGTTTCACTACCTGCACACCTGCGTCTTTTCTGGATAACTGTGCAATTGTTTTTACTCATTGCGCATTAGTGCACCTCCTGAGCTCATGCACATCCTATTGGCAGCCATCATCTCTGTCATTCACCTCTTGGCTATACCGGGCTGTTCCTGTGACCGTCTGCTGGTCCGGCTATACCGGGCTGTTCCTGTGACCGTCTGCTGGTCCGGCTGTCTGCAACTGCTGCCAGATGTTTGCCCCCTGGTTGTAATCTGTGCATTAGATGCGATGACGGTTTATTCCCACTTTGCATGAACACAGCGACAGCAGCGGCTGCGACACCACACACTACAATGATTCTATGTCTGAGAAGCTTAAGGCCAGTTGGTTTTTGTCCTTTTTTGGCTGGTAAATGTCTTCATGCTGGGTGATGTCAGAGTAATGACCAAAAAAGTTATAATCTCACGAGGTGTGTAGACAGATATTAGTTAAAGAGCTCCAGAAGCACCACAGCGCTCAGCTGCGTCAGGGAAGGTGACTGGCTGTTACCTGGCTGGCAGTCACCTGGGGTGGTACCTGAGGTGTCCCACCAGTTTTCAGAGGGGGCCTGTGCTACCCCAGCCACCCCTCTAGCACCACCCCTGGATAAAATGATGGATAAAATAATTGGAGTGCAGCAGCTTCAGCCCACTGACCACAGACATAAGTGTTTAGTAACACACATAAATACCTGTACTCAGGTGTACATTGAAATTCAGAAGCATCTTTTAAGGTGACATAACTGGATATGAAGTAAAGCTGCAGATTTTTTTCTGTTTAAACAAGTTATCAGAACATCTGCTGCACACTCATATCTGTTCAGACAGTAGATGTGGAGGTCTGAGCCACTCCCAATCACTCATATGAAGAGAAATGTAACTTTCAGCTGTCTGAATCGCTCAGTTAGAACTTCCACTGGAGCTGCCAGTGAATCCATTTGTGTTTTTGTTGGCAAAAATTCCTCAGAATTTCAGAGCTGGAGCTGGGTTGAGAAGCTGTGTCTAGATCCTGATGTGGTTTCTAAACCCAGATCAGGTTTTGACATCCAATAGCTGACTGCAAAACTGCAATGATCTTATAACACCACCAGGTATGCACGCTGCAGAAGGAATGGAAAGTCATTTTACGGAGGGAGCTAAAGTGTGGAGGTGCCTGTGGTTTCTGCAGCACCCGCAGTGCCTCCAACTCCCCCCAGTCACAATTATTTAATCACACCCGTCTCCTGCCAAGGCTCCTGTAACAGCCCCTTTTACCTTATTCTGTAATTACTGTCTCCGCCCACAAGCAGTAAATGTCCCAAATCCAAGCTGGGATCAGATTGGACTTCATTTTCAAACACATAAATGGGAGCAGCCTTCTCTCCTGGAAGGGTAACTATGAATTTTACCAGACGTCAAAACTATGTTTCAGACTGATTGAGGCAAAACCGTGTCACCGTTCCTGACTCGGCCGTGAGTTCCAGCAAACACAGTAGGCTGCCAGCAGGACCATGTTCCAGTGTCAAATGCCTGCAAGTGGAGCGTTGGGCTGCAGCAGCCGGGCTGCGCTCGCTGCAGCAGGACAGTGATGTTTATCTAACTTCTTGTCCTTCTAGATACCTCACACATAGCAGCACCATGGGCTGAGGCTGAATATGTGTTTACATGCAAAAGGCAGTGATTTTACAGTGTAAATATTTGTAAGGCTCACCACCTCTTTCTGTTCTACCATCCATCCATCCATTCATCCACAATAAGAGCATTTCTGAATAATGTGCAACAACACAAACTTATTTAGACAAACATAAAATATGAATCCTGTTTTATTTCTCTTTAGCTTTTGGGAGCTTTGATACATCAAAGCACATGTTGCCTTGAATTAAATCAGATTTCTTCCATTTCATTTCTCTCCATTTCTCTCTTTTCTGGCTAAATAAGCCTGTGTATAACATTTATTGTTTAACTGGTATATAGGCCTGTGTGCAGGACAAGGTGATTCTCTGCTGTTTAGGCTTTTTCTTTAATTTACTTAATTCCTATTAGCGATTTAACACTAAAGCATTTAAGGATTCAGTTACACTTGTGGGCCTTTATTGCACAATCTGCAAATGAGCATTTCACTGTTGTTATTTCCTGACACAAAGAGATTTTTCTTTTGCTCCTGTGCCCATCGTAGCCGTCCTTTTAACCGTCGGTGACTTTTTAACTGCAGTCACATACTTGTTTTCTTTTCATGACAATGCATTACAGAAGGTCCCCCTCTCCATCCACCTGTCACTAAAATTCAGACTTCTGAGCAGCTCTTACCATAAAAGAAGCAGCTCTTGCTGCTTGCTGTCCATTGGACTAATTAGGCCTTTAGTCTTGAAAGAGTTTCCTGCTGTAAAGATCTAATTTTTCCACCCACTCATATGCAAGAGAGAGTAATAATTAGTCCTGCACTTAGCCCTGAAAACCAGCACTTTTGGTTTTTAAGTACTGTTTCCTGATTGGCCATTTAGATCAATGTCAGGCTTTTATTCATTTTATTTTTTTGTCATTGTATCTTATTTAAGGTCATATGCTACATAGCGAACTGCCTCATGAACACTATAGTAGGCGCTATAAATGGACTGAAGCCTGCACTCTACTTCAGTGGTGGTGTGGTTAAATGCCTCAATTTTGTGTCTAACTTAAGCTGCAAAAAACCCTCGGTCTCCATGATCACATTATCACACCAGCATCCAGATGCAGACTGATTTTGACTCACTAACATGGGCTATCTTTATGTAAATAGATGAAGGTGATTATTTCGCAGCCCAGGCACAAAAGGTTGCATCCTACCTGCTCTGCTCATGTATGTTAGCTTTGCCTAAAGACATGTTGGTTGATTCCTAATAAGTCACTATATATATATATATATATATATATATATATATATCCATCCATCCATCCATCCATCCATCTTCTTCCGCTTATCTGGATCATGTGTATATATATATATATATATATATATATATATAGACGGAGAGGCATGGTAGTTCGGTCTCAAATAGTGAGCTGGAGAGAGGGTGGTTATGGCCGATGTGCAGGCTGAACTTCAGGGCATCCTGCCAGCAGCACAGTCCACACCACAAACAGTAAGTGAAACAGCCTGCCATGCCTCTCCATTTTCTCCTCTCCTCATCCTCTGAGCAGCAGTCGGTGGTGTGGGCGGGGCCGAGTGATCTGAGGGTACGTGGACGCTGACCATACAGACTAAGGCGCTGAAACAGCCCTATTTGCATATTTTTGAAACATTTCGCTCACACATTTAGATTTAGATTTAGAATTAGCATTTAGATTTATATTTAACATTTAGAGTTAGATTTAACATTTAGGTTTAGATTTAACATTTAGATTTAACATTTAGATTTATTTTTAAGATTTAAATTTAGATATAACATTTAGATCTAGATTTAACATTTAGATTTATAGTTATTATTTAGATTTAGATATAACATTTAGGTTTAGATATAACATTTATATTTAACACTTAGATTTAGATTTATTTTACACGTGTAAACATTTTTAACAATTATATAAAACATTCTAAATGTGAGGAAAGTGAGCTAAATGTTCAAAATATGTTGGCTAAAAAACAGTGACTGAACTTTTACATTCGGCACCCCATAATTTATCCCTTTCTCTGCCCCATACAGGGCTGCAGTGAGGCATCAAGTTCCCACTATGAGCGAACACAGTATTTTAAAAAATATCTTTTAAAATGTGAATAATCCTCAGAATTGCCTATTAGCCATTGTCATCAAGGATTTATTTGTAGTCATTAACTGTCAGTGGAAATCGTCTGTTATAACCACAGTTTTATAGCTACATACATGGAGTTACTATGTCAACCATAATTTGAGCGGAGATGACATTTTTCTTTCTTCTGCCAGCTCGTGCACAAACCCCTGCAGAGACACACGCATGCACATAAAATGCCAGTCATCATTATTTAGGTTGACAGAGGCAGATTTATAGCCATAGCTCTTTCCATAATTGAACAGTTTTTGTCTCAGTTTCCGGCTCACTCTGCACAGTCAGCAGCTTTACAATGATCCACGATGTGTGTGTGTGTGTGTGTATTTACTTAATCTAACGCCTTTTGAAGGCCGTGATGTGTGTCTGAAGAGTTCTGAAGAGATGCTGTCTTACCTCCATGATGACACACACAAGCAGAATATTCTGAAAAAAATTCATCCTCACTATTTTCTCCTTCATGAGTAAACACGTTGTGCACGGCAGCATATTTGGGACATTTACAATTAAAAAAAAAAAGCTGCCGCAATTTTCAAATTCACATTTATTATCATTTTGGACTGAAATATCAAGTTTAGGAGTGTTATTCTCACAGATCTGCTACATTTTGTCTTGTTTTGTCTCATATTTAATATAATATCCCCCCTCTCCTTACCGTCACACATGCATGCTCATTCACACACAAATAGACACTAATACACTATTGTTCTATTAGCTGAATTTACCCAAACAGCAATACACTGACATACATTTAAATCAGATTTACATAAAGAGTGGAGGGGATAGTTATTGTAATTTAAGGTGGAGTGGATGGCGAAGAAGATGAGGAGAGCCAAAAGAAGAAACAATGATAGGTAGAAACCGTGCCGACAAAACCTGTGTTAGTAATTAAGAAAATGGTGATGAGTTGAGATGGGAGGGGTAAAGTTCCCTTCTCAATCTTCTCATTCCGTGATCATTCATCTCCATGTGTCTCCATCTCTCTTTCCCACTCTCTCACCTCTATTCCTTCCTCTTCCACCTCTGTTTGGGCCACTAATTACAGCAGTAAAGGGCACCAAATTAAAACAGCTTAATGTCAGCAGCTGGGAGCTACTTATCCAGTGTTAATATTTAATTCTGTGTGTGTGTGTGTGTGTGTGTGTGTGTGTGTGTTCTTGTACTTGCTACATACTGAGTACCAAAATAATCATTCTACTCAGAATTTCAGGACATTTTTTGGAAGTGAGGCTATTTGGCTGATCCTCACAACTTCAAAGGCCTGTTGGAGTGTTAAGACGGTTTTAAGGTTGGTTTAGAATTGGGTTTGTGTTGGGGTTGGGGTTAGAGTTAGGATCAGGCGGTTAGTTGGGATGGTTAGGGTAAGGGGTTGGGTAATGCATTATGCCTATGAAATTCCTCACAAAGTTAATAGTACAAGGATGGGTGTGTGTGTCAGTGGTGCACATAATAACCATACTTTTAAAATCATTTTAATAGTTCAATAAACTTATGCACACACATAATGGTAATAAAGATGCCAGGCATTCTACAGATCTCAAGCCTGTTAGCAAAATCGCCCTGGGGTGAAGAGTTCACACTTAATAACAAACGCAGCAATTGAGTCATGGAAACATCTAGAACAACCAAACAAGCAGTAAATCTACAATGTTCTCGGATTTACCGCGTCTGTGGTTGCGAGAGACGTGAACGAGCAGCGGGCAGAGCTGCAGCTCGGCGAGGAGCGCTCTGAAAGAGAGCCCCGGATCATTGGAAAAAAGAGGGAAAAGTAGAGACAAACCTAACAAGCGAGAGAGATCTGCTGGCAGATGAAAGCGAACAGCAAAATGCTCTACCGAGAGATGACAGGGAGAAGAAGAGTTATGGTAAAGAAAATTGCAGTTGTGGTGAAACAAAAACAACAACGCGTACGGTTTCACTTTTGAGAAGCGGGATTCATTTTGTGTGTTTGTTTAGTGTCGGGAAAACTTTTTCTTTAGTTTTGCAAAGCAGAACTTGAAAACTGATCAGATTTGCTTTGACAGCCGACAGCATGGCGATTGAAAGAGGGAAGGGGGCTTTTGCAGGGACAAATGATGGATGAAGGTGGGGAAGGAAAAAAATTCAAGCCACATAATGAATGACAGAAAGTAAGAGAAACAGACGTCATTTCTAAGAATAGTTTGGCAAGTGGTTTGCGGTTTCAGTCTCTGGTGGCTCGCACAAGCCAGGCAATCTTTAGCTCCCTTTTGTCAATGTTTAGCATGTGAGTCGATAAAAAAAATGAAGGCCATTTAAAGAGTCTTAAACAACGGTAGAAAGCAGTTATAAAAACCAGAAGGTCTTGGGGTTGCACTGGCATTCTGTACCCTGCCGATGTGTGCGAGCCTCTGCTTGATCTATCATACACTGCCTGGTTTCACGCTGCTATGCACCAAGGTCAGTTTGAGTGCAGCATCTATCATCGTTGTATTTCAGGTGTGTGCGTGCGTGTGTGCTAACCTGTGGTGTGTAATTTGGGCCTTGCATGCCACGGTCCTTTGCTGGGCTGCCAGCTTAGTGCCTTTTTTTTGCCCGGAAAAGCAAGCGCTCCTTTATGAGGTTACAAGCAAAATGCGCCACTAATTTGATGTGATCTGCAGTATCTAATATTGGCCAGCAGAGGGGAGTAAGTTGTGCTTTGCGCTTTACTTCCTCTTACAGGCCGGTGTACTTTAAGAACCCCATTCGGGACTATCCTAATCACTGACTTACATTCATAGCCTAATGCAACAAGGTCTTGAATGCTCTCTGGTGGTAGGTTTCAGAGCTCCTTTATTGTCTTAAGGAACTATGATAAACACTAAATCAGTTATATGTGCTTAATGGTTGATGACTTATCCATCAACCTCATTCTGCTCGTCTCTCTTCTAATATCAGTTTTTTTGTTCCTGTTGGCAGAAACCACCACTCTACCTGACACTGTGACCCCCACCATGCCCCGAGAGGAACACACTACCCCTGCAATGAGATCTGGTACGGACACACACACATGTACTTTGAGCAGTCTCTATGTCACTCACACACCTACGTGCATACACACACATGCTTTTAAGGTCAAACTCATGATGTCATTGGCACCACAGGGGCCTCTGCACTTTGAAGTCCGTTGGCTTCAAGAGTCCCACAGGAAGCTCTGTTTGACTGAAAATAAGCTGTCACAGCTTGAGGATCTCTCTCTCTCTCTCCCTCTCTCTCTCTCTCTCTCTCTCTATCCCCCTCTTTCTTTCTCTCTCTGTGAGAATATGATTTCACAGCTTTAGATGAACGACTCTCAGGCCAGTAGCTGTAGTGGAGCATAAATGGGGATGTACTTTTGCTATCACAAACACCAAATGCAGTTTTCATTCTCCTCTCTCTTCTTTTCTATCTAATATATTTCCTTTTCTTTTGCCATGACCCTGTCCTTATCTTCCCTCTCTTGCTTCTTTATTTGCATCTATCCTCTCTTTTCTGCCTATTTTTTAAAATCTTTTTCACTGTTTAATCCTTCCCATTTCTTCATCTGTGTAGCTCAGTGTCTCTGCTCATAATCCTCTGTTTAATCTTTGCTTGAATATTTTTATTCAACATGATTTATTGGGATGTGTAATTACACAAGCGCCACTGCCAGAAACACTACGGGACTCTCTCTGGTGGCATTAAGGCTGATTAAACACAGTAAAACCCAGTTAAATGTTTGAATTTGACACGGCTAAAAAGGCAATAAGGCGTCTTGAATCAGGATCTGCGTGTTTCCTTTCACAGCCACCACTCCGTCGCTGACAGCCGTGTGTGACTTTGAGCAGAGCTTGTGCGGCTGGTCAGCTGACCCTCTGTCTGGTGTGAGCTGGTCGCTGCACACAGCCAGCAGCGGTTCAACGGGACACGGAACACACGGGACAAGGCAGGACCTGGCGCTGGGAGCAGACAGTGAGTACAGAGTTGTTTAAAACACGTCAAATACGATAGCACGGTCTGCCCTCTCATACCAACAGCCTGACTTATTTAGAGGTTAGTGGCTAATTAAGGATTTATGGGTGTGACTTTAATTTCATTTTCTGCTCGTCTACACATTATTTTCATCCATATATTCAGTTTTATATAAGATTATACATGCATATATGAGATTTTTCCACTTCCTGTCCTGACATAACTATGACCACCTTTTTTCCTCCCCATTGAGCTCTCATGTTATTATTCTCACTGGTAGTTCCTTTCTTCCCCAAATCTGTCTATCTTTAATGAGACTGCAGGTGGATCACGACTGTTTTATCCATCTTCTCAGCCCCCCCCGCCCACACACACACAAACACACATTTATGCACCCTTAAGTTTCACGCACACTGCAGTCAGAAAAGTCAAATGATGGTTTTGACATAAGTGCTGCCTTAGCTATCCAGCTCCCGCAAAGATACAAACAAACACACACACACACACACACACAACCTTGCCATCCACCAAGGTTGTCTCTGTATCTGTTGAAGCCATCCACTTCATGCCTGAATGAGCATCTTCTGTACAAACAGAGCAGTGACTGTGTGTCTGTGTGTGTGTGTGTGTGTGTGTGTGTGTGTGTGTTGCAGTGTGTGTGTAATAACCATAGCAGTGTCCCCGTCTTCATGCACGACAGCAACATGACATTAAGTCGTGTTCTACAGCAACATTTGTGCGGCACCCCGACTGTAAGCTGTCTCAATCTGCAAATCATATCCTCAAAGCTTGTCACTGAAAAGACGTCTGAAAGAGAAAATCCGATAGCTCGCAGCCCATAACTTCTTTGATCCCAGATAGTGCTGGACTGAAATTTTAAAGCCCGTGAAGATGTTCATAGAAGGACAACTCTTCAAAATGCTCATCTTAGTGGCTTAAAGTGGTGTAGCTGTTGATAAAAAGAGGAAATAAGATAACAAAGGCTTATGAAACAGACCAAGAATTGATGCCCTTATATCAGTTTCCAGCATTTTGTGTGATATGCTCCACCAGGCCTCACTGAGAAGGAACAGCTCAGACTTTTAGACCAGTAAGAGAAGTCAGCAGATGTGCAAGATGACTGATCACAGGTGAACTTACACCATCACACACAACCTTAATGAAAAAACACCCATGCAAACAGACACAATACACACGTGTGCTTCCCCTCAGAGCCGACTCCGCATCCCTGCCTCGCCCTCCCGTAGAGACTTGTTAATTAATTCCCTCCCTTTGTACGCCTGCTAAGATCAAACGCAGCAAGACAGAAAAACACGTCAACTTTCTCTAACTGCTCCTAATGAACAACGGTAATTTAGGCCCCATTTTCACTGCCTCTAAGTGAAAAAACAGAGTTACCTCAACCCAAATCCATTATTCATTAAGTGTGATGTGCTGCAAAATCTCTTGGATGTTTTTTTTCTTTTTGTTTTCTGTTTGAGCTGAAGGAGGGAAAACATTGCTGAAATCAATCAGACAGACAGATGTACATATAAAAGAATTTGTTTCGTCTGTCGTCTTTTGTATTTGGTTGTGGTTGTCGGTGTTCTTATCTCTGATGTACTTTAAATTATATCAGGAAATATTAGAAGCTAAACCCTAGTAAAATGATGAAAATTTTGAGACTTCTGCATTTTTTTTTTCATGTCGTTAAATAATATCACAGGTATTCCAGCGACAAAGTTTTTCATTTCTAGAAGTGTGTCATCTGCATATACAGTAGATGTACATGACAGTTTGTTGAAAAGAAATATTACAAATCATCAGAAAAATGATTAACAAATAAAAAAACCATCACAACAGCAAATCACATTTGGTCTTTCATGCTCTTACAGCTTCCTTTCTTTTTATCCTTCGCTCCAATAAATAAGTAAATTAAATGAAAAGAGTGCACGCTCATTCATGCACAGAAAGCGTCAGCGGATGAATCAGGTGTCAGCCGTGCTGACTAAGTAGTAAAAATGCTGAGAGCAATGAGGCAGTGGAATGATTAGGGTTGTTTAGTGGCGTTTTTGTGTGTGTGTGTGTGTGTGTGTGTGTGTGTGTGTGTGTGTGTGTATGTGTGTGTGTGTGCGTGTCCATTAGCAGTGATGATGAAATGGCAGTCTCATTTGCAGTTAAGCCTCCTACCGCAGACCAGTGGCGGTAATGCCTTTTACTCTGAGCAACCACATCTCGTCGCATTACTACATCATATTTTGTTGGGCCTGTTTCTCAGCAAGAACTGCATCTGCTGTCATCATAAATTGTGGAAACCATTAAAACGGAATACAGAGAAAGGGTGAAAATGCTAAGAGCACAGAAGGCAACATAAGTGGCTTTAAATTTACAGCCTTGTGTGGGATAATGCAGCGTGTTGCTCTTCTCTGCCCAGGTTTTTCGGGGAACTACCTCCACCTGGATGCAGGCGCCCACATCCAACGCAAACGAGCGCGGCTCCTGAGCCCTGAGGTGGGGCCGGAGCAAGGGCCCCTCTGTCTGGTCTTCTACTATCAGCTTCAGGGGGAGGCACAGGGGAGTCTGAGGGTGCTGCTGAGGGACAGTGAGCAGGAGGAGACACTGCTTTGGGCTCTGAAAGGGGAACAAGGCTCTCACTGGAGGGAGGGACGAACCATCCTGCCCCAAAGCCCAAAAGAGTATCAGGTGTCATTTCCAGAGAAATGTTTTTTTTTAAGTACTATAATCAAACATTTTAATAACAACCTTCATATTTTGTCCCATCGTTCAGGTGGTGTTTGAGGGCTTTTTTGATCATCCAACCAGAGGACACATCAAAATAGACAACATCCATATGAGCAGCAATATCCAGCTGGAAGAGTGCACACGTAAGCCCAACTCAGTCTTCGTTTCCACCACACTCCGATCTTTTCAAATTCTTCCCATTCTCCCGCTCTGTCTCTTTTTTTGTTTTTATCTTTTCCATCTGCTCTTCCATTCAGCCACAGCTGTCACCAAACCACAGAGTGGCTAAAAATGTGCTCATAATGGCGCAACATGGGCATCCTAATCAAGATTGTATCTTATGTGTTTTAGCCACACAGGCTGCCTGCCCAGCAAGATTAGCTTTGGCTTCAATTATGAATTTGGTTTCGAATAGAAGCATAAGCAGGAGGACTTTGTTGCAAAACTAGATGATGTTTGGAAGAACTTCACTTTTCCACAAACTTTTTCTACTTTTTTCCAACTTCTTTTGGATTTAAAATCCCATCATGGTGCTGTCTCTTATGATGGCTTTGGTCATTTAAGGCTAATTCAGGGCCATAAAATGATTGCAATATGGCTTCCTCCGAGCTTCATCAAATTTAAGAAACAAACACTTGTGGCTCTTTCCAGTATCAACTCCAAGAGAATGGTGGGATTCCAGCATTTTGTCTGAGTGTCTTCACCTCTACTGCTACAACTTTTCTTCTATGTGCTCACTGCTGAAACTTCTTTTACCCATCTTGCCCTTTTAATCAATTTTAGTCATTATGACCAATAATAAAAAGCGGTAAATTTAAACGACCCCTCCGACTTAGCTCAACCCCTACTTCCAGTTCATGCATTTCCCATCTCTTCACTCCTTTTCTCTCAACCTTTTTAATCCAGCACAAGTGCTGCCCTGATGTTAGACAGCAGTCACTGAAAGAAGATATCCAGAATGACAAAGCAATAAAAGAGGAAGAGACAGCGATTCAGAAATGACTAGGAGAGAAACATAGAGGATGCACCTCCTTCCTTCCTTCCTTTAACCCTGTCAGAGTTTTGTCTCCCTCTATTTTCTCTCCATCTTGTCAAAACAACCGTCATTCTGGAAAATTTATGAAGCTCATGAAAGTGAAAGACTGAGCGTTCCATATGCATCAGGGGTATATTTCATACTCATATTTAATTCATGTAGTTTTCATATAGGTGACCTACCCAGACAACTCCAACAGTATATTTTTACTTTTACTCTATTTTCTAGCTACTAACATCAGCACTATCTTCTCTGTCCTCTGCAGAACCTTTCCCAGCTTTAACTCCTGGCATAACTAGTAAGTTTCTTCCTGTTTCATTCATACTTCCACACGTTTTGCTCCCTGCTTGTTGTGTACTGAACTCACAGTTTGGCAGTGTTCCTGGACAAACAGCCAAAACCGCAAATAATGGCATCTTACACATGATACATTCACACGTCGTCCTTACATTTTAAACAATGTCAGACTCTGGTTGGAGGCGGTACTGCAGCCTGATGGAATGGATCTACATGCATTGTTCCAGCATGACTCCCTGCATGCTGTGCTGATACTTGCTAATGTTCTCAGGTCTGTTCCTAAGTGAGAAAATTACCTTTCTACCACACAGAATATTTTAACAGCAGCAGCGGCAGCTCACGCAGCAGCATCGGGGTGTGTTCCGCAGTAATGGCGGCACCATGTTGTGCTCTGCGCTACCGTGGTTGCAACAAGTTTTCTCTGCATGATTGTTCTGAAGCAGTGTTTTGCTGACTTGAGGAGACACTGAAATCCTGAGATCATGTTGGATCTGCTCAGTCTGCATCTCTTTCTGGATGTTAGATATCAGTAAGAGAACTTTCCTGTCCTTCTTCCTTATCTCATAAGGTTCTTCCTCACCTCAGTCTATATCAGAAAAGAAGCCTTTCTGCCTCTTTACGTTTTTGTCTTCTGCCTTTTCCTATTTTTACACTCTTCTTCTGTCCTGCCCTCAGTTTATCTCCTCTGGCCGAAAAAAAACTGCTGATTCCACATGATTGCAATCCAGACTTGATCGCTTTCCAAGTTCCTTTCCTCTTTATTTCTGTTCTCGTGTCTCCAATAAGCCAAAGTGAAAACAGGTCAACGAAAATTTAGACAGGTTATGCAACCAGATCTCTTGTTTTCTAAGTCTTGGTAACAAAGTCAACCATTGATAGAAGACCTGAACTGAATACTGAACTGTGCTGTTATTTTAAATAAGACTCTGTGACTCTGGGAGGCATTGTTGAACGTGGCAATGTATCGGTATGTATCGGTATAAAAACTCTGGTATTTTGAAGACATTGTGGCAAAGTTCAAACTCGTGTGTGTGTATGTGTGTGTGTATGGGTGTGTGTGAGTGTGTGTGTGTGTGTGTGTGTGTGTGTGTGTGTATGTGTGTGTGTGCGTATGTGTGTGTGTTGTACATCAGATCAAATGCATTTTTTGAATGCTGTCAGACACTTGAGCAGTTCTTGGTTGTTCGGTTCACTTCATTCAAAACGGTCAAAATTCCCAAAATACTCAAAGTCATGAATCAGACCTAAATCCTAAAATCTCAAAGTCTCTTGGACTGTTGGACCTAGAGCAGCTGTCACATGACTTCCAGCCTGACATCGGTGTTGGTTTGAACTTGGAGAGGATCACATTTTTAGGAGTCAGAACATACCATCTGCTTATGGGTTAATGACTGAATTGCTGTTGAGGTCAACGTGATTTATATGCAATACATTGTTTAGACTTTAAAAAATGATAGATTCTTTGTGTTTGGAACGTGACAAGCTTATGTTCTTTTTTTAAAACCTGTCTCCCTCTAATGGCCGTGAGAGTAATTGCAAAAACCGTTGATTTAGAATCTTATATTCTCCTGGATCACGTTAATCAGCCTTGCTTGCATATGGTTTAATAGTTTCAGAAATTATTATCCTTGTTAGAGGTAGATAGATAGTACACTGGCAGCCTGTGGTGGAGTCAGTGTGACATTGTTGGTGTTTTGTGTTCATGGCAACCACGCTTGCGTTGGACACCTGTAAAAGGAGGGTTGCCTCTGGCCATTAACACAGAGAAACTACATTTGAATTAATGATGACTTTGGTGACCTTGAAAGCCATACCGTTCAATGCTTGGTCTGGAAAGAGCTTTTTTTTTTTTTTTTTAAAAAAAAGCCCCCCGTCCACACACACACACACACACATACACGCACACTTTTTCCTTGCTTGGATAAAAATAAAAAGCAAAACAGAGTAACTGTTGTTTTGTAGCCTCATCTGTATCTCTAACCACTGATGGGAAGCCTCCCTGTAGGCTCCTCAGAGGGCAGCTTTACAATCAAAGCCAATTGTAAAGCCATAAAGAATATGACTGAAGTTAAAAGGAACAAAAAGCCAAAATTAAGCCACTACTTTCCCCGAGTTCCCGTCTTTCCTTGCACCTTGCCTTTCTTTGTGCTATCAATATTATTCTCCTCTCTCAGCTTTTTCATCTTCCTTTCTTCCTTCTTGTGCACATATGCTTTTGTTTAGCCCTCCTCTCCCTCTCCTCTCTCAGTGCCTCCTTTCACAGTGACTTGACAGACTATTGAAGTTTCTAACAAACTCTTTAATGCAGGATTAAAGATATCATGGCAGGATTAGCTCGCTCCCTTTACTCCCCTCTATCCCATTCACCCTCCTCACAATCTAGCACCCTTTTCTATTTAACCAGCTTTTTTCTTCAATAATACCTTCTCTTTTTCATGTCTCCATTGCTGCATTTTCTCCCTGACTTCTCCTACTTTTGCTTCCCCCTTCTCCACTTGACTCCCATCAGTGCAATCTTACCCTGATAAAAAGAGCTGATTTCTCCCAAATACAAGCACTTTACTCTGCCCACGCTTTGTCCAGTCACTGCACAAAGAAGGCTTTGCAGTCTCGGACTGATTCTGAACGCATGGCATGAGCCTTTGGTGTCGAGGACTAGCTTCTGCTTGTGACTATTGCATTATAAAATAGGGAAATCAGCAGAATCACACTGAGGATACATGCATCAGCATTTTGTGAAGATCTTAAATGTGATTGTATGGGTAAAAACTGGATTGAATTGGAATGTTGGCAGCCTGTTTCTTTGCCTGCAGTTGATCACTTTAGCACAGCTGCAGTAACTGACCATTGGCTAAGCCTCAACCCTCTTTGTTACTTTGCTTTCCATTATTCCTGGATTAATGTAGCTTTATGAGTTGGCTGTAGATGAGCAGCTAAGTAATTTTAAGAACAAGTCTAAGCCACTTACCCCGAAAAAAAATACAAATCTGCATCATAGACTAACCTTACACGAGCAAAAAAAAAATCTGACTTTCTACAGAATGCACTTGCAGCCACCCAAGCCAATAGATAGCCATTTTAGTAATAGAACAGCAGAGCTTGTGTTCAAGCAGTAACTATCTGAAAAAGATGTATAGGGAACCTGACAATCAAGGTGTTTGAATGGTTTGATTAAATAGAATGTTAATTAGCCTGAACATAGAACTACTCTTGCTGCTTTCTTGACATGATTTCATTTAAAGTAGGCAACATAACATAGGGCCTTTTGGTCTTGTGAGTTTTTTCTCATTACAACGATAGTGTACCAATGGTTTGCCAGACACACTAATGCAGTTTGTGGATAAAATCAATATCATTCTTAGTCGTTTCCTGAAAAAAAAAAAAATCTTTAAACAAATTAAAATTTGACTGGGCTGTAATTTTTTTTTTTTAAGTGGTTGATTTCACAGTCTTGTCAATATCAGGGGAAGGTTTTAGCAAATGGTCAGCCAGATAAACTACAGCTCCGGTCTGCATGCCTTTCTCTTCTAAAATGCCAGCCAGTAATGTGTCCTCCTGCCCTCCAGGGGGTGCCATGTCTGGGATGGAGCCAACAGTAGACACAGTGGCAGTGCAACCAATCCCTGCATACTTGTACTATGTGTTAGCAGGAGGTGGAGCACTCTTGCTGATGGTCACTGTGAGTGTGGTGGTGGTACTTTGCTGCCATCGGTACCATTGGGCAACCAAAAAGACCAGTCATCATCACTCGGTGTTATACCACAGCAATCAGCAACTGAGTCAGCACGGCCACCGTAACTACTACCAGGATCCAAACCCCACCTATAACCTGGTCCACAGCCACAACCACCTGTACCCAGGCACTGGGCCGGGTCTTCACCGGCTCACCATCAGACTGGAGAAAGACTAGAGCTGTGATAATCAGTGCTGAAATCAGGCTTTTGAAGAATGCCTTATTTGAGGTGGTAGACATGAGAACTGCAGATTTCAGCAAAACATCAGCTGTTCGATGGCGAGAACTCTACGTGCACCACAGCTCGGTTGCTGGTGACTGATCCCACTCACTGATCAGGATGCATCTTTGCTGAACTTCCTTGGCTTTACCTGATGGACTGAAATTCGCACCTTTTTCTGACAAGAAGAAAATAAAAAAAGGACTTCTGATGAGGGCATAAAAACATTGTTGTTCTTCAGGGAATCTCTGCAGCCGAAGCTGAAAGTGAAAAGGACTAAGAAATCCATCACACGCTGGATTCCTTCCTGAATGTGGACATGAAAATACACATGCAGTGTGCAATGTCAGTCTTGTAACAGCATGTTTTCCTCTGTATGGATGTCTGTCTTGCTCTGATTTGCAGCTTGATCGCTGCCAGCCTCCAAATACCCTGTCCAACACAGGAGGGATTTACACACAGGTACAGCCAGATACGGGCCACAATGCGTGCGGCATAAAGGGACAAGGTTGTTCCTTTGGGTCTCATCCACTTGCCTTTGAGAGAGAGTGACAGAGACAGATTAAGAAACGAAAGACACTTTGGAGAATTTGCACTGCGGTTCCAGATGAGTCTGATGGACAGCTGCACATTTGGCATGACTGACTGATTCGGTTTGTGGACTGCAAAGCAATTTATGTATTCAGCTGTTCCCTGTCTGGTTTAGAGAAAGGAAAGATGGGATGAGACAGTTTAGATCACATCCTGGACAACAAGACATGCAAAATATAAAAAAAAAGACCTCTCACGCATATGCACGGACACTTAAACACTTGCCTTCGTTTCCAGTGTGCTGTGAATACTGTTACCTCCTCATCTTCAGAATATGTTAGTGCCTCAGTGAGACTGAGTTGACTGTGTACAAAACTCCTTTTATCATATGCACATGTTTACCTGAAACAGATTCATGCACTGTATTTTAAAACCTCAATTGAGGGTTTTTGGTCAAACCTTTTGTCTTGTCACTAGTCCAGGGTCACTTTATTTAATGGGACAGTCATTTTTCCATTACCTGTTCCCATCTCATGGGGTTTTCCAAGCCAGCATTGTGCCCTTTCCATGTAAACAGTCTCATGGTCCAAAAGTGTTGGGATACAAAGGTCTGTGCTTAACCGAAGCTACAAAACAACAGTGATGTTCTGCACTGATGCCAGGACTGGGGTTTTTTGCTTTCTCTTCCCCTTAACAGTCATCATGGGCCTGATTTATAATTGTGTAACTAAAATACACATTAGTACATGTTTAGAGTGTGTTTGCATCCTGGTCCTCACATGAAGTCAAAACCAGGACTTACAACATAACATAAACCATAAAATAATATGTTACAAATATGTGAAACAGTCCCAAAAATCCATGAAAAGACTGCATTCAAACGTGTGTGTGTGTGTGTGTGTGTGTGTGTGTGTGTGTGTGTGTGTTTGTGCGCAGCGGTACTGTTCAGAAATCTTGTCTCGTCTACCCCCTTCACATCGTTTGCTCCCCTCTCCATTTGTTCCTGTTCGAGTCCTTCTCTTCATCACAAATCCTCCCAGTGAAGACCACAGGAGAGAAAGCGAGAGGCAGAAATGGAGGACAGCAGAACCTCTCTGAGGACAAGGGTCCATTAAGAGGCCCCTCTTCCCTTCTGCAAAATGCACCCGGAGATGAAGATGAAAGGAGTAAAAAAAAAAAAAAACGTCTCTAGTTTCTAAAGATAGATTTTTGTTCACTAACAGGGAGCCAGGTTGCTTCTCACTGAGGGAGGAGGACAGGTTCTTTGGTATACAAAAGCTGATTTAAAAAAAAAAAGTATTTTTGCAGAATGTTCTTTTTTTTGAGCGAACACAGTCACACAACCATAAAACCTGTTTCAGCATGAATCCCTGTTTGTTTTCAGCTGATTCACAACATGAATTCTTGCTCATGAAAGGTAAATTACACATCATATAACCCTTTTGAGTAGCTTTGGGCTCAGATAAAATACTGAAGAAATGATGTTGGATTGTATTTATGCAGTTTTTCCCTATTTCCCACGTCCTCTCAGCTAGTCAAACTTTTTGTGAGATTTCAAAATTGTGCCGCAATGCTTTTAAATCATCCTCTTGCTTCTCTCTCCTCAATCACAGTCTACTTTGAAGCCCTTTAATATTTCTAATTAGTTAATGGAAGCCGATCACATTCGTAAAGCACTGCAGTAAGCACTTCTGGCCATCAACACTGGGATCTTTTTTTTTTTTTTTTTAATGCCTCGTCTGTTTCCTGGAAAAATATTGCAAATGAAAGTACTCTAGCAGGTCCTCGGGCCCCCGCCGGAGCAGCACAGCGTGCCAAAGAACCATCCACGTCTTTCCTTGTATGAAAAGCTCCCATTTTTATTCTTCTCTCCGCTAATTGGACGTTGCAGATAAAATGGGGCTATGGGGAGTTTTAATCTCCTTTCACATCCACAGGACGATTCTTCTCGAAGATCCCAGCCCGAGGGCTTTAAGCAAAGATCATTAGAAATTGCTTAACAGTTATCCAACCAGTAGCCATGTTTTTCTTTTTTTTTTTTTTTTTTTTTCCACTCTGGCTTCTTCTTCCGTATCTGCCTGTTGGTGATTGAATGTTTTGTCACAGACTGTGGAGATTTGAGTGCAAGAAACAAGAACTTAAAGCCTGCAGGGGCCCGTGTGAGCTCCTGTATTCACACAGTGTCTGAAGGCTTTTGCGCATGCACGAGTTGTGTTCTCACAGGGAGGGTTTATTTCACAAAGACCTCTGTGAAATATTACACGCTGGTGCTGAAATTATCCATAATCCACATCTAGGGCTGTGTTAAATCTGTTTTTTTGATGCGTCATCTTTGCTTGATTTTCTGTTTGAATGTAAAAGAAAAGAAAAAAAAAAAGCACTTTCTCTCTGCGAAGGCGATACTTTTTGCCCTTTAAGCAGATAAAACTCACAAATCAACAAGTCTTAATTAAGGATTGAATATACATGCAAATGCTGCAACCTTGTTGAATGTTGAGGTCTTAATTACAGCGATATTGAGCCACTTCCTGACACTCATTTAAGAGTTAAACATTCAGGTTTTTATGGGCAAACTCTGTCCTTATATAGCGGAGATGTCTTACTTTAAAACATCAATGATTGTTTGAAGACAGATGAATATTGGAAGGCCTCTTTCAGAAGGTATTATCCACAAGTTGAAATCGTCTCATAGAAAAATAATCTTATCTGACGAAGGAAATGAGGCTCAGTATCTCGTTTTCATATCTGCTAAATTAGTTTTTCACTTCTTCTTGTGCGAACGTCTGTTACTGTTGGGCTCCATAATGTCTTTTTAGTTCTTTTGGCGCGGCAATAAATGATTATCAGCTGCCTAGATATTTTCTTTCCCCTATGAGGATTCTAACATCACTTTCCTTGAGTAAAAGTGAATTAAAAACTTTGCACTTCCAGCCTGCCGGGAATGTGATATTTCAGCCTGTTGAATTTGGAATGAAAAGAACATGCGGCTAAAAGTGAAGTTAATAAAAGTGATATTTTTCTGTAAAACAGTGACGTCTTCAGTCTCATGCATTCTCCCAATCGCCCACCTCCATGCAAATATCGGCGAGCGTTATCACTTAATAGAATCTTGTTGCCTTTAGTTTGTTTCTGCAAATCGTCTCCTAACCGCAAAGATCCTGTGAAGTTCTTAAGTGCAGAACAAACCAGTTTACACCGTTCTTCTTGTCACTAAACACTAAATCTTCCAGCTGGCTGTGACACCGATGCTCATCTACAAATGCAGGTTGCGCGCTGCAACTTTGGAGAAGGAGCGATGCTATCTGCTGCATATTGTGAGCTGGAGGGTTTCAGATTAACACCGTTTGCCTTTTTTTTAACAGATCCCAGGCCTATGGACTTTGGAAAAGATCCTGTTTTCAACCACAAGCCGTCCATTGATGGAGGTGAGCTCTCTCCCACTCTGCTCTCACTTTCTGCCTGAGGTTAAAATGATGGTTTTACAAGTTTTTGCAAACAACACTGGAATTGTTTTTTAAACTAAGCTGCGCGCATGTGTGTGTGTGTGCGCGCATGTGTGTGTGTGTGTCCGTATTTGCTACATATCAAGTACCAAATTATTCATCCTACTGGTAAAGTGGGGCCATTTTGACTGATCCTCACAACTTCAAAGGGCTGTTTGAAGGTTAAAGAGGACATGAAACACTAGAACAAACGCTAACCATAAGATAGATGTACATATTTTAAAGCAAAACGCTGAAATAAAACATCTGATTAATCAGCCGTTTTAAAGAAAATCCACTTGTATATGTAATTACAGGACGTTTTGGGAGCATACTTGTCGCCATCTATATTTTACATCACTGCCTACGTCACCAAATTGGTTTTGGGTTTTGGTCTCATACATTTCCTACGAGGAAATTTCAGAGGACGAGGCAGAACGTGAAAATTTTTGGACGTCAAATGCAATGGCTTATGCCTTTGAGCCATTGACAAGACGGAAGATTTTTGCGGAGGAATACGGAAGCGTATTGCTGCCACTCTATGTAAATGAAAATTGATCAGTAACACGTTATGTTATGTTTATTGTTAGAACAATATATTTTCACGTTATAACGTAATAATATTTATTGATAGAACGTGAAATGTTTCACGTTATAATGTGATAGTTTGTTATATTGTAAAAACGTGAAAAACTTGCGCAAGAGAGCAGAAAAACTGCGCAAGAGAGCAGATAAGTGGAAGGCTCATTTAAGTGACTTAATTAAGTTAAACTTCATGCTTGGAATGACACATGTCAAGATTCTGTTGTTACTGAGCACGGTTGATGACATTGTGATAAGTATGCGCACGATACGAAAGATCCGGAGACGCATGGAACTGTACAGAAGGAAGAATCAGTTCGACCCTCTGGAAGTAGCATCATTTCTCATTGATCAGTTGGAAGGATATGGCAGGTACCATGGATACAAGCTACACCATCTCAGCTGCATCCAACTTTTCACGTTTTTACAATATAATCATCACTTTTTTTACTATATAAATTACCACGTTTTTACAATATAATTATCATGTTTTGACAATATAAATATCACGTTTTTACAATATAACAAACTATCACGTTATAACGTGAAATGTTCCAAGTTCTTACAATAAATATTATCACGTTATAATGTTTATTGTTATTGTTCTAACAATAAACAACACGGAATAACGTGTTACTGATCAATTTTAATTTACATAGAGTGGCAACAATACGCTTCCTTACAGGAGCCATGCAAAACATACCTCCATTTTTTTGTGTTAAGCTGATCTTTTCCTGCCATTTTCTAATTGATCTTTATTTATTTTTAGGTAAGATCGCGGGGCTGAAAAGTTCAGCAACCAATACTGTTACGTCACTTCCGCTGACACAATAGCAATGGCGCTGCCCGTTGGTTTAACAGCTAAACTTAAATGGCTGTATTTTGAAATACCTTTTGCCATCAGTGTTAAAACTTATATAATATTTTAAGGGTGGGAGAGGTTTTTAAAATTATGATAACTGTGTTTTGTGTTTCATGTCCCCTTTAAGACAAGGTTTGAGGTTAGAATTGGGTCTAGGTTAAGGTTAGGGTGGGATTAGTTAGTTGGGATGGTTATGGTTAGAGCAGGGAGCTGGGTAACACCTTATATGTAAGTAATACCACAAAAATAGAATATCAGAGAGCCAGAGAGTGTGTGTGTGTGTGTGTGTGTGTGAGAGAGAGAGAGAGAGAGAGGGAGAGAGAGACATGTTAGCGTTTCTCTGGCAGACAAAATAAACAGAATGCTTCCCCCTGTGCGTGGAGAAAACATCTGTCTGTTATAATCTATAATCTTTGTTCACCTTGTTTTCCTCCATATGCGCGCATGCATGTGCATGCGCATCTGTCTTCCCTTCACTGATGGCCCTTTCACACATGAACGTTAATCCCAGTTCTCTCTGTAAAGTGCTGTATGTGTTAACACAAACTCTTCATTTTAAATCAAGTTTAATCGTGCCGGCTCATTAATCCCAGCTCTGGATGAGAGTCATGTGTAAATACAGTAGAGGAGCAAAGAGTGTGCTTTGATAACTACTACATTAGCAGAGCACATATAAATGATGGGGTGAAGAAGAAGACCGATATTTGCACAGTCGGAACAACAAGATCGAGAGATCACAGAACTTCTGTCACTGACTTCCTGCCAGTGTGTTTGCTCCACTTCTCTCCCCCCCATTCTCTGCAAAAGACTTCACGTGAATCCAACATGTGTGATATTGCAGAGCCAATACAGCAGACAGCAGATTTAGAACTGTTTCACTTTTGTTCATCACCTCGGTCCTATTCTGGGGCTTTTTGCCTCTAATACAGCTACATTTATTTCCTCATTTCAGGTTCATTAAAGTTTAAATCCACAGACAGTAAAATATTTCCTGGACAGTACTCTGGAGGCTTTTCAGCCACAGTCTCAACGGCTCTACTTTTGAAAGCATAATGTGCTTTGAATGAAACTTTCTGGTGCATTTTTCTGTGTTCAGTTTACAAACTTTCTGAAACAAATGGGCCATTGGGATGTTGCGGCACAACAAAAAAATTCACCCAGAGAGGCTGAAAGTTTCTTTAAAATACCCAGAGTGGAATTGTGATTTGTGTGTGTGTGTGTGTGTGTGTGTGTGTTCACACATGTAGGCATTCTAAAGCCAGTCTGAAAATCTAAATGTTGTCGTTCCACAATGCCAGTTTTAGACTTGATTGTTGTCATTTATGCACTCAAGCTTTCAGCATGTTCATGTGAGGAACCAAACATCAAAACACAAATCTTTTTTGTTGTAAACAAACCATTTTAGAGCCATTTTGGATCCACTTCTGATAGAAAAGAAGTCTATTTTGTATCAAATTGACAAAAACACCTGAGTAGTCATACTGGTTCCTTTTATGTGATTCCCTTTTTTTCCTGATTAGGTTACGTCTTTCCAGGCTGGCAGTCCTCCTTCTCCACCCCCTCCACCACCGATGTGGACCCCCCCTCCGTCACCCTGGTGTCGGAGAAGGACAAGGACAATGCCTGGCTGTACACGCTGGACCCCATCCTCCTCACCATCATTGTGATGAGCTCCCTGGGCGTCCTGCTGGGGGCGATATGCGCCGGACTGCTCCTCTACTGCACCTGCTCCTACAGCGGGCTCTCGTCGCGCTCGTCTACGACGCTGGAGAACTACAATTTTGAGCTGTATGACGGCATCAAGCATAAGGTGAAGATAAACCAGCAGAGGTGCTGCTCTGAAGCATGAGGAGGTGCGGTAGAACTCTGAGGGTGAGGACGCGCCATTGTTCTCAGATCGGACAAAGAAGATTCAACACTATTTGTCATTTCAGTATCCATGTGTTCTCTAAAATCCAAAAAGGTGAAGATCTCCTCAGCCTGTAGGAGAAAGCCTGCTTGATTAAAAAAAAACAAACAAAAAAAAAACCTTGCGAATGAATGAAGGAATGAATATGAATCTATCACAGAATATAACCCGCCAACCGCTGGAATGATGCTAAAAAAAGACGGCCCGCAGTATCCATGACAGTCTGGACATTTGGGACACAAATGACGACTCAGTCGTGGTGTCTGGTTTTAAAAGGAGATGATAATAAGGTTCTTAACGATGGAGAGAATTCCATTAGCACGTACCCCAGAACGGTACTATGCAGGGCATTTGTCCTCATTAGCTTGAATATGAATGTGGCCGACAGAGAGAGCTAACCAGCCACGGCGCCTGAACTTTTTGGTGCCGCTGGGCCCCTTCACCTGGGTTATTCTGACTCAAGTCAACACATATCAGATGAATGCCTCCCTCCCCGAAGATCATCAACTCGCACGAGTCCAGATCTGGAAAGACAGAAGGAAGAGAGGAGCCAAAAAACACCTTCTTTTTGGCGTTTGGTTTGTTTTGGGGAGTTTTAGATATGATTTCTGTAATTTTTTTTTTTTTTTTTTTTGCTGTGTGGCGCTAGCTCTCTCGCTCCTTAGTATGGCCTCAGTCTGCGCTTTGTGAAATCAGTGGCATAGAAGAGTATCGGTGACTGTTTTGCTTTATTTTCAACTCGTTTTCAATTTCGAGGGGGAAAAAAAAGATTAAGTGGAGCCAGCTTTAGTTCATAGCTTACGTCATTTTTATACTTTGTTTAGAGTTGTGTTTGACTCCACAGTCTTAACTCATATTTTCCGTGGTGTTATAATTACAAAGAGTAGAGATAAATGAAGGCAGCAGAGAGAAAATCAGAGGATTATCTAAATCTAACATGCTGTTACGGAGTCGTGCTTTAGATTCAGTATTTTAGCATTTGTCTTTGGTATATATCTATATATATTTTTGTTTTTCAAACTAAATGATGGACAGACACTGTGTGAACACATTATCAGTGATTGTTTAACTGCAACCTATGGATTGCCAAAGAGCTGTATTACGTGCACAGAGAGGTGGCTGGAGAGTGCTAAATCACCCTGGCTTTTTACTCATCGATCTTAGCAATGCCCCCTGACTGGAGGAATACACTGAGGTGGAAGCGGAGGAGGGACTAAAGGAGAGCGCAAACTCACTGTCGACTTTCTTGGACACACAATCGAGCCTTAAGCTAACTACAGTACTTGCTGTATTGGAGGACAGCCATCGAGGAAGGCCAGTGCTGCCAGGGACGAAGAGGAGGGAGCGCGTACACTAACATACACACAGACACACATACACACACAGGAAGAAAGGTGTCAGTGTGCAGAGTAATTTCTAACAAGTGGTGCTGGTTTTGCCATCCTGTTCAGTTCACTTGACGGTTTAACGTCAGTTAAACATGTTTCAGTGAAAATAAAAGAGCCCTGTGGAGTTCCCGACCACTCAGTCTTTTTCCTTTTTTTTATTTTTAATACTTCTTGACTGCAAGCTAGTAAACATGGCATAAATCAGAAGCTTTGTAAATATTTAAAGAGCGAGCAAAGCCGCCTGACACATAAAACTAACTGGCTGACAGGTTAGTGTTAAAGTAAAGCAAACTGTTGGCTGCCATGATGTGGTGATCTTCATGAACGTGAAGTTCAGCGGCGTGACCATGGCGACTGTCTTTCTAGTCAAAGTCAAAAGACAAAATCACCAGAAAAGTTCACCTACTTCTTTAATGTAAATATCAAATTGGATGTTTACCAAAAAAAAACCTTAAAAACTCCACAGGGCTTCTTTAACATCTGCTAATGTGTCAAGAAAGTGCTTTCTAAATATGTTTTTGGGCTATTTTATAAAATAAAGTTAATTTATGTGGATAAAAAAGTTGCCATCAAACCATCGTAATCTCTATAAATGACTCGCCTTTGCATGAAAACAAGGATAAACGTGGAAATGTTTCTTTCTAACTGCTGGAGGTGACTTTTCCTGTTTGTTCCAACATCAACAAAATGGATGGAGCGAGGAAGAGAGAGAAAGAAAAACAAAAGATTGGGAGAAAAAAAAATCTGCAAATCAGCTGATCAGACATCGCTGTCTGATGCCCAGACGGCCTGTCTGGGTCCAGTTCACGTTTGCTAGGGGGAACAACTCTTATCTTTTTTTTTCTCTCTCATACTTCGACACAGGGATGAGAAATGATTATTAAAAGTGTTAAAGACCACCAGGAAATGAGAGAGGGAGCGATGGAGAGAGAGATAGAGAACTTTCCATTCATCTGTTTTCATTGGACTGTTTTCCAAGTGCCTTGGAGCTCTCTCACCATGTCTTTCTCTGTCTCTCACACACACACACACACACACAAACACACACACACAAAGAAGTAAGCACTGACTACATACACAGAGAAAATGCGGGAAGTATTACCTCTTCGTTTTTGATGGACACACACACACACACCTACGGCACTGGTCAGATAACTCAAATTGTTGTTTGTAGACTTTGTACAGGATTTTTTTTCTTTTTTAATGTTATTATTATTTAATAAAGGTTAAATAACAAGTGATTTGCGCCACTGGTTTTATTTTTGTTACAGTACTACCAAGATATACTTTCAAACCAGGTCATCAACATTCAGGAGGGAAAATATTTTTTTTCTTCAAAAAAAAAACAGAAATGGTTTTAAATATTAACAAAAAAACCTAAAAAAAAAAACAAAAAACCTTTTTTTAACAGAAAATGATTCAATTGCACAAGCAGCAAATTACTACTTAAATATACTATGATAAAGACTTTGTTTAAAAATAGATAAACAAACTTAATAAACTTAACAAACTCAATAACTAATTAAATGTCTATCATCACATACAGTACATCAGTATGGTAGGTAAAAAAATAGAAACATCATCAAAGTCATCCAACTTTGATGATGTTTATTCTTATTTATGAGAATTAAGTCCTTTCTCTCTGATAGCCTTCCTTTCTCTCTCTCTCTCTGTCGGGGGTCTTCTTACCTCTAACAGGCTAAAACACGATCAAAGGCTCGTTTTCATTTAATCAAATCATGAAAGCTGCCGCCGTCTAATTAAGACTGACCTTAAGAAACACAAAACGAATCATCCTGCACGCTGCAAAATAGCCGCAAGACGTCAAAGAGGAAATTTGTTCCCAGATCAAAGAGTTTATTTTTCAATATAGCGACGATTAAACAGAGAGATGACATTTTGGGGTTTCTTGAGGGTCAGAATTGACACCCACATCTGTGGCCATCTGCCACACGTTAAAACACACATTAATGCCCGTACAGTGAATCTACTACACTACATTTGTGTAATTAACACACAGAATCAGATTTGACGGTGTCAGCATTTTCTGTCTTTTTTTTAAAATCTCTGTCCTCATTCATCGCTCCTTCAACCCGCCTGGTCTCCTCAGGAGGCTGACCCAGTTCTCACGCCTCTGTTGATAAGAACACATACATTTCCACACAGGAACACAAGCGCTTCTTTATTTAAGTAAAATGTATTTACGACGTCATGAGTTCGTCTCTCTTCAGACACGTCTTTCGTGGTTGGTCGATCTTTGCTGAGAGAGTAACCTAGTAACACAGATTTCTGCTCTCTGCTTAGCACACATTACTGAAACACACACACACACACACACACACAGGCTTCCTCCGACAGTCCAGAGACATACATTTGGGGGCATTGACCATACAGTAAGTGTGAATGCTTATTTGTCTCTTTCTACATATTGGCCGTGCACTGAGCTGGTGACCCATCCAGGATGTACCCCACCTCTGGCCTGAAGGCAGCTGGGACAGGTGCCAGCCCCTCGGGCTCCGTCAAGCAAAGAATGCAGTATGAGTGGAGGACGAGAAAACTTGGTGAAGTAGAGTAAGAACATTTTGAGTTTTGAACTTTCACAATTTCCCTGTCAATGAAAGTTACGTTCTTTCTTTGCTAACTCCAATAAATGCCACAGCTAAGAGGTCAAATGGAAATATATAGATAATTACATATTAAAACAGCATGTAAAATAAAATTGGGAATAGTGTAACATCAGCTGTGTGTTTTTTGGTAATTCCATGTCATCCACTACATTAATATTTCTGATTCACTTGAATTTGAGCATCGATTTCTGGTGTGAGCATCAGTAGTACTTTCTCAAAAACGTAGTTAATGTTTTGGTAAGTTAAAGAATATTTACTGTAGCAGTGCTCAGAAAATTCAACTTCAATATCGTTGGAATTTACAATGGGGCTTCTGTATATTCCTCTCCTCCTTCCTCCTCTGTGCTTCTGTCCTTTATGCCACACACAGCTTTCTCATAAGTGCACATTCCTCTTATAAATGTGGTTACATCTGACTTGCAGGCAGTGATATTTATGTGCTGCACAAAGCTGTTAAAGGCTACGTTTGTGAACTTATATGAGAAGTGTCAACAGATAGCTTCTGGGTGCAGGTTCTTCTGGCTGAGCGGCAGCAGCATTACCCACCAAGAAACTTTATTAGAAGCATTCTTCTTAATAACGCCAACTACAAATATTGAATTTGCATGATGAATATCAAAGGCTAATAGCTAAAAACTAAAAGAAATATAGCAAATACTCAAAGATTGGTCGGGCATGTAAAGAAATTCAAATGTTGTGTCCTACAGTGTCGGGTTCACTAAAAGCCAGATGGTTTGCTGTGCCTTTAGTCGAGTGTAAACTTAATAAATATTGCCTTCTGTGCCTTCCATATTTAATCCTTACCTCCAGACCTCATGTTCATTACCCGAAATAATCATTTGTTTCATCAAATATTTCTGCCTACCTTGTCTACACCTTTACACTCGTTCCAAGATTTGGAACAGGTGTCTTTTTAATAAAATATACAAATGTTTGAGCACTCAAAGCTGCAGCTTTGAGCTGGTGGATGGTGCATTGTTGCTTCAGGGTCAATACTTTGATTCCAAGAAAGTTGGTGGGTGAATCAAAAACACGACGTGAAAGTTTTGACTAGACTTAAAGTCACCTGGGTCACCAGCTGTCTGTCCAGGAACCAGTGAATGAGAGCTAATCAGGCACTGGGAACCCTGGTATCAGAGTGGCCATCAACAGGAGGGTCCCCCAAATGAACCAGATCCTGTTAGATACCAAGTTAAGGACATATCAGACCATTGAAATTCCACCTGTGAAGGTCAGAGAAGCGGGATACTGAAGGAGGTCAATGTAGTAAAAGTATAATTTGAAGCAAAAAAACAAAACAAAACAGTTGTCAAAGCATTAGAAGAGCATTCACAGGGGGCTAACCACCACAAAGAGACAAATGTAGGGGACAAAAGGCAAAACATTTCCTTTATTCCGTGTGTAAAATCAATTACCAGCTTTGTTTTTTTTTATTTTCCACTACCTGGGTGGGCGCCTGTTCATCTGCTCGATTGGCTGCATGGGCAACTTCCATCGCCCCACTCTCCTGATGTCTTGAACTCACTGACTGCGCGCTGCTATATGAAATTCCATTTCATCAGACAAAAGCCTTTGTTTCCCCTTCCCTTGCTACACCAGCACAAATAAGATTGCTGCAAATCCAATTTCAGGATAAGCTTTATTTCCCTTATTTCTGGAGTTTAACTCCTATGGTTGCCTGCCAAAGGCTGGCAACAGTTTGAATTTTTGCCAAAGAAAAAGCTTAAAAAAAATAAGCTTCCGGTCCATCATTTCTTTTTTTCCACGCCCTCCCTCTTCATGTTCACCACTACATGCTGACTGCCCAAACAGTTGCGTCTTACCTGCCTGTTTTCCTTTTTTTTTTTTCTTTTTTAAACCCCTCTCTCAGTCAGCATTGCTGCGGAGCACATTCTCGTGTAGTGATCTCACTCTTTCTGTTCAGTAGCCCTCAGCTCGTCTTAAATGGCTGTTCGACCGCAAAACACTCGAGCGCTTTCAGGGGTGGCTGTTGACATTAGGATGCTTTAACCATCCAAGGCTGTGGTTTTCCCCTCTCAGCAAACTGTGCTTGTGTGTGTGTGTGTGTGTGTGTGTGTGTGTGTTTTGAGCCATGAGGATCTAACAGTCTGACAGATTCAGATCATAAACACGAACGCCCGCAAGTTGCGTTGGGCACATGAACACAAGAACGCTGTGTAGAGTACACACGTGCTGTGTCTTATCCTATAAATGGCAACAATAACCCTAAACAGGACCTCCAACAGAGTCACAGTGGTCTGCAACGGAGCCAGTGCTTTCATCTAGGTAGGTGGCACGTGTGTGTGTGTGTGTGTGTGTGTGTGTGTGTGTGTGTGTGTGTGTGTGTTCTTGTACTTGCTGCATACTGAGGACCAAAAGCTGCCTTCTACTAGCAAAGTGAGGATTTTTTTTTTTTTCAAAGGCCTGTTTAAGATGTGGTTTTAAGGTTGGGGTTAGAATTGGGTTTAGGTTAGGGTAAGGGTTGGGTTATACAATCTGTCTATGAATGTACTTACAAAGATAGAAGTACAAGGATGTGTGCATGTGTGTTTGTGTATGTGTGCGTGTGTGTGTGTGTGTGTGTGCATTCTGAGTGGTTCAGTGTTGCCTGAAATCACTTTTTTCTGTTAAATCCTGCAAAAAACAAAAAAAAAACGTTACCTTTTTTAAGGTAACGTTTGTGCAGACAGCTCCAGTGGAGGATGTTCTGAGACTGATTATCCAAATCATAGGATTTATCCTGGAGATTAATGAAGTCCATCATTAAACCAATGAAGTAATTTGCCTTGAACAGGTCATTGTGAGAGATTACCAAGTCTAGGAGAGTGGAATCTTCTACATGTCTTTGTTAGCTTTAGTATTTAGGTTGACTTTCTTGGCGTAAGACTTGTGTTTAGAGGAACATCAATGCTGCGCATCACCATAGGTACGCCATTTACAACACGATTAATGATGGCAGCAGCATCATATTGAGGGGATGTGGTGCTGCAGCAGGTTCCTGGAAGAGCTGATAGGATCACAAATGCAGTAGAATTTATGGAACAAAATGCTGGACAATCTGATCCAATTTTTCAGATGTATAAAAAAAAGAAAGTGTGGATACATGGATTTGAAGATCTAGTGCACAAGTTCTGACCATCATCATCATATTAATATTTAAAGGTTTTTATCAAGGAGTTTCTAAAGTATTGTTCCCACTAAGAAACCAAGTCTTCCTGACTATGTGGAACTAGTGAATCGGTTGCTAGAGTCTCCAGATCAGCAGTTCAGCCCCATCGCTGCAGTCAGAGACTGTTTGTTAAACAGGTGTGTTTTGTAAAGCTGCTGGAGCAAAACAGAGCTGCCTGATGTGATGAACTGGATGAAATGGATCATTACTAATGTGCGAAACGGCTGTGCAAGAAAGGCGACAGTGCTGAAACTTTAGAGAGAGATGGAGGGTGAGAGAGAGGGAGAGCTGCGTTTTTTTCTGAGGGGCAAAAGTCATCTATCATTAATTTTCTAATAATGCTCCCATGGCTTCACATTTGAACACAGCTCCAAGACATAAATCAAAAATCAGCATGGCTGCGTGAGCGCACGTTTGTGTGCCGGAGTGTTATTTGCGGTTATTTATGTGCCTTCCTGTGTGTATTTTGCTGTTTTCTGTATTGCACAGGAGCTGCTCTGGGCTGTGTGCGCTTATTGGATCAGTAACAGACTGGTGTATTATTCATCACCTGATGGAGAATGACAGATGAGTCCCTTTATGAGTCGATGTATGTGCATCAAGCGGCGGTGCTGGAAGAAGAAAATCCTTTATTTAAAACCACAGCGAAGGGCTTAATATGCAGTATAAATTACCATTAAGAGAGCCTCGTAAAAGCCATGGAATTATTATCACATATTTCAAGATATTTCTTTAAGGTGTTCATGGTCATTTTAGGGCACGTTATGGTGTTCGGACTGGTTTCATAGAGAGCCATCATCATAAATAGGTCTTTATTTTTCACTTGTTACTGTTTTATGGTTGATCAACATGCATTTTAATCAGAAATGAAAACGCCAGTTTGATGACAGTCCATCCAGACAGGAGCGCAGTGGAAGAACAATAAGAAGAAACCAACTTTTGCTCAATTAAAACGTGGACTTCTGCAGTCAGCCAACAGAAACCGAATGCTTGCTGATGCTGTGCTGCACAGCCCATATCCCAGACCACAGACTGTCTAAAATATCTGCCCTCTGCTGGTGGGCTGCAGCATAACTAATCCCTTCCACTGATACAGGAGAAACTCAAAATATCTGATATATCAAGACTTGGTATGTTAACTGGTATAAAACAGTAGATAAAGAAATAAAGTGACTTTTAGCTTTCTGGAAGTTAGCTTGTATCAGTAGTATATTGTGCACAGACAGGTGACATTTAGGAGTCTTTGGCCCTTGTTCTGCACCTGCTCTGACTGATTTTTTCCTGGTGTGTGGTCCTCTGCTTGACCATGGAAGTGTATCCTGTATGCTACAGCTGTACATCTTTTTAAAAATGCTGATAGCAGTCAACTGATTTTCCTTCGCCCTGCAGGATTTGGCGTCTGTTCAGACATCTAAGGGTTGTCAGCCTGTCTCCAGTTTTCCCCCCCTTTAATGCAAACTAACTGTAGCGGTTCCTCCTGCTCCTGCTTCACACGGGGAGCTCACCGCCGTCAAAACCGCAAGAAAACTTTGATTTACGCCGAGGGAAGCCAACTCTTGCTAACTCAGATAAAAAGCAGCTGACGTCACATCAGATTAATATGAATGTTCCAACACTTGCCCACAAAGACAAAAAATAACATCTCTAGTCTTCATCTGTGTCTTTTTTTTGTTTTGTTTTTTTTTTTTTTGCCAAAATATCCACACTTCCATGAAGAAGAAGAATACTGTAAGGCCTGGGCGGGGTTACAAACACTGCATCAATCTGATTGGTCAACAGAGAATGTGTTGCCAGTGTAGTGCATTGATAGTATATATAGGCAATAGTAATACAAGGTTACTTACCATAGGTTGCTTTATGATCAAAGCCTTTTGGCCTTTAATCTATGGATGATCAAAGGTCAGAGTTCCTCAAGCAATCCAGAACATCACCAAAATTGACGCGTCTCTTCTTTGGCCCATTTTCAACATTTCCTGAAAGTTGTATTAAAATCCATTCATAACCTTTCAGGTTATTTTGCTAAGAGTCAGACAGACAAATGCCGGCTGTCACATAACCTCCTCCCTTGGCAGAGGTAATAAAATCATCATCCAGTATGTTTATATTACAGAAGCAATAGTTTTTTTTCTCATGTATACTGTATATTTGTAACTTTTAAACATTGTTTTTACAAAAATAAACCAATGGTCATGCACCAGCACACCTAAAATTACTTCAAACTGAGGCACAAATAAGTATTATTTCCTCCAGTCCGCCTTGCTTTACACCTTTCTGAGGCTCAGTATAAGCATTTTATTTTTGCCTTTCCAATATCTTTTTTCTCTTCTTGCCACGCACTTCTGTCCTCTCTGTCTTTCCTTCCCTACAGGCTACACGGGCCCTTTTCTTATGAGAACCCTAGATCTAAGTTGCAGCTTTGCAGCAGCTCAATATTGTATCATCTATCACTCTGCATAGAGCTGCAGGCCACATCAGCCTCAGTGGACAGGAAATACGATTTATTACAGAGGACCATGGCACGTGCGTGTGGTGCCAGGACAAAAGGGGGGGAGATGGAGATACAGTCGGACGTTAAATAAAGCTGTAAACGTGTCAGACGCTGTGAAAGAAGGAGGTGAAGATGGGCGAAAGAGGGGGTAAAAGAGGTGTTTTCTGTTGTGGAAGCAAAGGCAAATACATGCAGGAGAAGGAAAGGTGAGCAGAGAGAAAGACAGATGATGCCAAGCAGAAGGCTAATGAGCTTGAGCGAGTGAGAGGATAATTCGTCTTTGCACGTGTGTACATGACAGACGCAGTGCTTAAGGGCCACTGGCTGGTTGTGTCCATTAGGTGTTTAGTAATGACTGAGGTTCTGTGTGCTTGACTGCGCATGTGTGTGTGTGTGTGTGTGTGTGTGTGTGTGTGTGTACAGGCATGCAGCTTCAGTAATCATCTGTCAGTGTGATTGATGACCGACCGCAGTCAGTGTTTAAACATTTAAAATCTTTCAGGACAGGGGACAGAGGGAGGGGTGGTGGTGGAAAGGGGAGACTTGGACACCAGCAGAAATCTACATTAGCACCACTGCTGGCACACATCTCCACTCTCTGTCCTCTGCTCTCCAGAAAAGACTGCAGCTTTGACTTTAAAGCCACCAGACGCTCAGCGCAAAGGCCCAGAGAATCCTGCTGGAATCGTGGCTCCTAAAAGAAGTGCAGGCGGGAGACAAAGGGGAACGCTGAACTGTATTTTACTCGTTTTTCCGTTCAAACAGCTCCTCCTCTGGATGACACGTCTGGTTTAATGATTTCAGCGTGTTTAAAGTCTCATTAATCTGCTCTTGGATACTTTTAACCTGCAGCACATTAACCTTCAAAGTGTAAATCATCGTGGACAGAAGTGCATGGACTGAATGAGAGGATTTATGATGGGAGGCATTCTAAAGGTTTCAGTGTTCTTCTGTGTTTAATAAATCACCTGCCCCGTCAACTCAGCTTCATTCAGAGATGCAAATCAGAAGCCCCGCCCACTTATCTGATGCGTGTGCATTAGATGTCTTAATAAATGAAGACCAGAATATCTGTGAAATAAACTGGTGAAAAGAGCAAAGGAAGACAAGAATTTCAGACCCGAGTTTTATTGTTTCTGCCTGAAATGAAAACGTTAGACAGAACGCAGAAAGTTAACAGGCGTGGGGACGCAGGGATGGAGGCAGAACCGAGGGAGGACTGGCGGGATGGGGGGATGTCACTAATGATGGAAGGATAAAAGAAGGAGAAGTTGCCGTGGATGACAGATGAGTTTCAGAAAAATAGGTATTTTTTTAGAGGGAAAGAGGGTGAAGGACAGAGGCGTGGAGAGAAATGGGAAGAAATGGTGTGTGTGTTAGAGAGAGAGCGAGAGAGAGAGAGAGACGCTTTCTCCACTCAAGCAGTCTGGATGCTCGACAGTTCTCAGGCCGTTAGATATAATTCAGTCGTTCCACCATGTCAAGTTCCCCAACATGGCCTGTAGGGTCTGCCCCGCCCCCCTTTCTCCTCGCCGCCATATATGGGCATCCTGTCCCTCCACGCCACTGAAAGAGATTATTATGTTTATGTCAGTGCTGCTTCAGCGGCCCTGCGGCAGAGAAGGAGAGAGACTGTTTCCACACAAGTGTCTGTCTCCAGGACGAGTGTGTGTATGTGTGCATGTGCATGTGTGGGTGTGGGTGTGCGCGGTAGCTTATTGTAACTTTCAACAGCGTTTTTTTTTTTAAGTAATTGTTGTAATTATCATCATTTCAGTGTCAACTCCTGTCTTTATTTATAAACCAGATATGGTGTCCAGATATCAGAATAAAAATATACCTTCGTCACCGACCTTATTAATCAGTCTGCATAGTGTCAGTTTGTCAGAGGTAGACTTACTTACTGAGGCCCTGGCGTTCCGTGAGGTGGTTTGGCGTAAGTCCACGTTGCCGCTGCACATGCAAATGGAATTCCGGTCTAATGTTTGAGTGATACTTTGAATATGTTGGAATAAAAACTCCCTCCTGCAGAATTTTACGTTATATCGGTCGATCTTTCCATCTTAGGTTTTGTCCATCGTGGTCCACCTTGGTGGAGTTGGTGCACCAGTCCTCACCTGGGCTGCACGTGTTAACTGCGTTACGTTTTTAACAGCGTTTTCAATAAATCTATTCAATTATCACTTTATAAAATGTGAGAAAACTGCTGTTTTCAGCTGCAGTGCTGCTGTAATTTATAGTTTAGACTCGACATTTTTGGAAAGCGGTTCAGACATACAGTCGTGCCAGTGAATTAAACTGAGTCTGAAAGAGCGAAAAAAAAAAACAAGAAATGGAGACAAAAAAGAGGAAAGAAAGGGTTGAAAAGAAATAAAGAGAGAAGACTGGGAAAAATACAGGGTCTCTAAAAGAGAATGTAAGAAAAGCATTCTGGCGTTGGAGCAGACACGCCCCATCAAACAACAGTAGAGACATTAACTTCTCTACTCTCTCGCTTCTCGCCACGCCATCACTCTTTCCTTCCTCCCATCTGCTCTGCTGCTGCACCTGGCCTCTTCACTTTCTCTCACCCCATTTCCTCCCTTTCACTCTTTCTTTCTCTCGTCATCATTCCTCTTTTTCTCTATTTGCATCGCGGCCCCCCTCCCCTTCCTCTTTGTCGCTTCTTTCTATCTGAATAGTTCTTTTTCTTCTGTGTGTCTTCCTCAATCTGTCTCTTTTATCAGCAATCTATCTAAATTTGAACTTTTCTAGTTCTCTTTTGTGGAACGCTCTTCATTTCCACACAAACCCCTGCCCCCACCCCCCCACTATCTGGGGAGGGGCGGCCCTGACTGTCTCTTGGCCCGGCTTGAGTGGAGTCTGGCCCAACAGAGTCGGGACCACAGGAAAAGAAATGTGGAGTGGTCGGACACAGGGCCATATGGCCGCTGTGTCCGACCCCCATTGAGTGAGCGACTACACGCACCAGACACGGAGACACAACACGGCCCCCGTGTGAAGGAATGATTGTGTCCCATGCTGCCCGATGGGTCCGCTGGCGTTTCCCGTGGAGAATTGATATTATTCCCAAAGCTGACCACATGAATGAGTGGATGATGTGTGTGAGGGGCGTGGGTGTGTGAGTCAAGAAGAGTTTAAAAAGAGGATTTAATGGAGCATCAAAAATGTGATGTCAGCCTTATCGAAAACAGTCGGCTATAGGCGCTGACATCACCAAAACCACATGAATCAACGGCGAGGGAGGGTCGCTCCGCCATTAACAGCAGTCCGAGGTGGTCCCTGAACTTAGCCCACAAAATCTGAGTTGCTTTTTTTTACTTTTTTTTTTTTGTTTTTCTTTTGAGGGCATGATCAACATGGATTCTAGGATTGGGTGTGTGATATGTGGTGGCATCTAATGGCAGGAATAGAAACTGCAGGAATTTAACTCCTTTTCTCAACCCTAATTTTTTTTTTTTTAATTTATTTATTCATTCAGTCCAAATTTCCATGTTGTAGATTTATGAAATAATCATCACCCACATTCAAATGTGGCTCTTCTGTGCTACTGTAGACACACAGTGAAGCAACACTCGCCCTGAAGAGGGACCCACGACGATATGTTTAAATATTGCGATAAACAGAAATAGAATGATCTGATTATTGTAAAGAATGTATAAACATTACACTTAGTTGAACACAGTTGATAATCGATTAAATATTATAACACAGTTGGTCTTTAGGGAGGAGATTTAATGCTAATGTTGACTTTTAAATCAACATCATATGTACATTTTGAGGTTAGCATTGTCGCATGTTAGTCAAGACTTGTGTGTACACGGAATGTACAACAATTATCAGTGTAAATACACTGCTCAAAAAATAAAGGGAACACTAAAATAACACATCCTAGATCTGAACGACTTGGCTGATCCAACGTTGATGTAATGTCCTTAAAACAAGTCAAAATGAGGCTCAGTAGTGTGTGTGGCCTCCACGTGCCTGTATGACCTCCCTACAACGCCTTGGAGTTACATTGTGTTGTTTAAGTGTTCCCTTTATTTTTTTGAGCAGTATATTAAAATATAGCCAATTCATTTGAAACCGGTGTTAATAGTCCTCTGAAATGGTATTTAATTCACACATCAAACTGGGAATGGTTCAGAAAAAGGGAAAATAAAGTTTTAGTTCAGTTGCTACAGATCCATTCATACATAATCTGCATATTCCAGGCTGGAATTGTTATTTGTTTTCCCAGAGAACACTGATGCGTTAGATGCATATTCTTTTATGGTAATAGCTTTGCATGTTGGAAATGTGATTCATGATGTCACAGTATGGGGTTGTGGAAATGTAGTGATAGCATTTACACTGGCTTCTCTTTCTAATAAGACAATCATTTTTATTCACGCCAGCGATCCTGCCCTTTTCATGGCGTTCCTCTCCATTAAACACACGCTGACTAAATTAAAAAGATTACTCACTTTTGACAATGGCGCTGTTCTTTTTTTACAGTCGGACCATCGCAGTCGCAGAGTTCACGTAAAAAGTTAAAGTGGGTTTCCCAGCAAAGATTACACATAAAGATTGTTTATCTTGCTCATTCATGTTAACACAATGCAAATCCCTTAAAACTGCTGAAATGAAAATCTAGGTTCGATTAAATCTAACTAAAGTTATTATTGTTGCAGAGGTTACCGTAGAGACTGCCTCTCTTTAACTTTAAGATTACTTCACTTTTCTGTAATTACATCGCTTCACCGCCATTTGATTAAATCACATAAAAAGCTTTGGCGAGGCATATTCCCAATGAAGTCCACAGCAGAGATTATAAAATTCCCGCTGGGCTCAAACTGGGAGTGCTGGGAGTCACAGCCCTTTCTGTTTTCAGTGACAAAGCCATATTTTCACCCAGTTTTGATCCCCATGGTTACCGAATGCTGGACAGAGTTAAATCAAGTATTATCCTAAATAGAGGAACTATGTTTAAATACCATAAACACATTGAGCTTTACAGTCAGTATAATGCTGCAAAAGAAGATGTAGGGTTGTTAAAAAAAAGTACCAGGCCCTTTCATCAGGCTAACGTGTAATGTTCTTCTCATCTTTGGTGATAGCAATTCTTTACTTTTTCCTCCCCCCATTCTGAAGGCAGATGAGCTACAATCCACTTTGAATGTCCTTTTAGGCCTCAGAATGTCAGTTTACAATGTTGCCATGGCTACATCGTTCCATAGAAAATGTACTTTTAATTTGTGATTTCATACGCAGTAATTATACACAGCAGACCTAATTAAATAAGATATTTAAATTTGATGTATGAATGCACAGTCTCACCCATCCATCCATCCATCCACCCATCCATCCATCCATTTTCTGTTAACTTCCGCTTGTCTACTTTAGTTGCTGTCGTAATTAAAATGTTCTCAGGTATTTTTAAAGATTTCGTATACATTTTAGCTTTGTTCCCTCGGTTTTCATTTCCCAACATCAAACTGTGACTCCACGCACGGCCCCTGCACGCAGCGCACGCGTGCGTTGCCGTTGGTGATTACAGTCTCTCCGAAACCCCCGACGACGTCTGTGCTGGTAACCACCGAACATTTGCATATGTAAAACGTGTTTGCGTGCATGTCGTTCTGGGACCCGCGCACACTCCTGTGAGTTTGAGGAACAAAGTGCTGAGTTTTAACTGGGGCGTCGGAAACACAAAAACAAACGCACGACAGGGACAACAACACACTGTCTTCAAAAGACAGACGCGCTCCTCTTTTTTCATGAAAAACACGCCGCTTCTATTTCCTGAACACACAGACACACAAAAAGCTCTTATTAGGGAACTAATGATTCTCAACTTCCGGGAGGTCTGTTTGGGAACAAGGGATCATGTTGTCGGAGACGAGTCGTCCCTGGAATCACGGTTAATTTAATGCTCATTCTTCCTCACCACTAAATACACACTTTTTTTCACATTAGTTTGTGGCAGGTAACACAGGTGTAATTATGACACGCGTTAAGCGCGATGTTTAACAACACCATAGCCCCTTACGTCACTCAGCCCGAGGGAGTCACGTGATTACAGGTGCGCGACTCCCAAATTCTCTTTTTATTTCTCACAAGACTTGTAATAGGAAACTTCGTTTCGTGCTGTAAAGCATTTTTTTATGACTCCATATGCAATCGGCATCACTAATTCCCATTTACCTGTTTAATCCCGACAGTATGTGGGAAAATAGCGCAAATACAGGATAAAAATCGGGAACCAGAACTTTAACAGCCTGGGGCTTTTTTTTTTTTCTTCTGTCATTAATTAGTTTTTCAGACAACAAATATGTTTAATTGAGCTTCTGCTGCACAATTCACCTGAATAAATATGCGTGGAGAGTTATATGTTTATGTATGGTGTTTGTATCAGCAGATTCTGTCTCTACGACACATTCACAGACGTGATTTCTTCTTCATTCTTTACTAATTATCTCGAATAAGGCAGTACTGTGATGCGCGTGCGAGTGAGTGACAAAGCTGATAAAAAGAGTGATGGATGTAACAGGATAACGATTGAAACCAATCATTTTCGGGTTAAATAATATATTCAGCTTAGTGACGTTACCGTGTGTGTGCGTGCGTGTGTGTGTGTGTGTGTGTGTGTCCATCCGCGCCAGTGTCTTTCCCTCCTGAGTTAATTGACGTTCTGCGTGGAGCGAAGTTGCTCGTCTCAGTAATGGTCGTTATGGAAACGCTGCCCGGTGTGACAGATGTGTTTGCGGCAGATCAGGATATGGTGAACCACAAGGGAGGCCTGAGGATCTGCGGAAAAACGCTGGCAAAAAAAAGATAACGGAACACAAAGACCACAATCAGAATCCATTTCAATGGGGACAGAGTAAAAACGTTTAAAAATCCAGCAGAAATACCAGTAAACCGGAATAAATACATGAATCGGCATGATTATTCCATCTGATTAACCACACAGAGTTGAGCGCCATTTAAATCGCAAAGTAATTCAAGCGCTGGGATGCAGCATAATTGTTTTAAATAATTAAAAGGAGCTTAAAACATAGCTTTATTTATTTGCTGTAAATAATTGTTCATAAGAATAAACCTTTTTCTTACAAGTTCTCTTAAAACTCACCTTTTGCTCTTTTCAGGAATAACTGTGTGTGTGTGTGTGTGTGTGTGTGTGTGTGTGTGTGTGTTCCTACAGTTCGCTAAAGGTTTGTGAGGAGATGAAGACAGAGGAGCTCAAGAGTTCCAGGTCCTGACGCAGGTCAGTAAACTCTGGCTGCGACTGTTGGTTTTTCCTCAGATCTGTGTTGACTTGAGCGTCTGACCAGTCTGACCAGTCTGACGAGTCTGGAAGTCGCCAGACTGGAGAGGAAAGACCTGAATCTTTCTGTGACATCGTGATCTCTGTCAGGGGGTGCTTGGACCTCTGCTCAGTGGCTGACAGGAAGTCTCCTTTTCATGCTACCTGATCAGTAATCTACGCAGCTAAAAGCCCGGTGCAGAATATCTGCGTGTTTAACTTTACCAGAACGGGCTGATGAAAGGATAAACTGGTGTAAACTGGTGCCAGTTAGTCTCTATTTTTTTTTATTTTATTTTTTTTTTTTTTGGTGGTGGTGGTTGTGGCGGTCCCATCTGCATTAGGGGTGATTGGCAGCGGCCGTTTGGGCACCGTTGATAAGGCGCAGGAGGACAGATGTGCTCAGTCAAGCTGGATGACAGACGCTCACTCTCGCCGGATTTCTCTCTGCGTGACTCAGACACACAACCTGTCAGCCATTAAACGCAGCGCTCCGTCACACACCTTCTCCGCCACGTTTGCGTCAGCGCGCACCGGCACAATGCAGGCCTTCAGGGATCAATTACCTTTCACTCATGTCTTTATCGTTCTAGCGCCTCCACACACACACACACACACACACACACACACACACGAGATGTTTAAGCAAGTGCTCAGTCGCAGAATACTATCTCCTGCAACAGCTACCGGACCACACAATGGTTCTTTGTCATGACTGACGTCCCCATTTGTATCGCGCGTACGCACACGTCCTCAGACTGACCTAAACACCAACACACACACGCACCACACGTGCATACGCCCAATTAAGTCACACTTTCTCTTTCCTCCTGCAGATGTTCCTCCATTTGTTCATGTTTGCTGTACAAAACTTTTCATCACATGTATTTGTTCTACAGACGGAGGAATCCGAGTGAAGCAGCGGGGACAGATGTGATGGATTCACCGGCATCTGGACTTCACCTCGACTGAGAAAAATGGCTCCTAATTAGGGACACTTAGAGCCTTCATTACAAGTCGTCATCTCAAGGTAAACAAATAATGTCGCATGTTGACTTGAAAAAATGTCCAGCCAGCATCTGTGAGATTGTCCACTCAAAGCTGGGAGACACTCAGCTAAAACCTCGTCCTGACGCCCATCCTGAAAGAATGAACTGACATTTTCGTGGAGTGTGTTCACGCACGGTTTGTCTTTATGACGAGTGCGTGTTTCCATTGTTGCCACTTGTTAACATAATGCGAGTGTGTGGTCGACCACCCAGTCTCCGGACCGATAGCGGCGCCTCATCTGTTTACTCTCACGCACTCAGCGAAGGCCTAACAACCTGCTGGTCGTCATGGAACATTCTAGTGGAAAGCGACCGTCTCTGTGTATTATTGTTTCTGATATCAAATAAATACATGCAGAAACAATAAGTCGTTAGGGCGCAGATACTGTAGTTCAACAATCAGGCGCTTAACTTTACGCAATAACACTTATTTTTAAATGGCGGATGAAGAGCAAGTGAGCTCTCGCACACCACTTGTGTACAGTGGTGTGTACAGTGGTGTGCGAGAGCTGCTTGCCATCATCTCTGCTTGGCAACCATTGCTAGTGACATTGAATCTTTCTAATACCGTCTTTGCTTCCTGGCTCAGGCAGAAACCAGGTTGCAGGATGGATGTATTTGGGTTCTGGCTGAATTCAAATCGAAAGGTCTATGTTATTATATATTTTTTTTCTCTTTGTTGAGGTGTACAGAAATACAAATATTTAACACCTTACAGATAGCTTTTACACATCAACTGCCTGACATGACGTCATGTGCTTTTATGTGTAGTTACAATTGAAAGTAAGAAAAGCTGGTGTTTTATTGGAGTTCTTGCTTACCCTTCTGCAAAACTCCTGCAAAGCATCTCCTCATTCTTTAAAACCTGTTTTAATGAAGCCCATAAAATCAATAAATGGACAGCCGGTCAAATGGCTGACACCCACCCACCAACTTTTGAAGAGTATTAACATTTCAGAAGATTTCAGTTTGCTTTTTCAGGATCTTTGCTGGTGGCACCAGAGCCGGGGCTCTCTGCCAAATCGCAGATTTCGAGCATGCTTAAGCAATCATGACCTGGCATAAGGTCCATGTACGTAATCAATTATTCATTTGGAAGGTGTTGGGGGTTGGAGCAGTCGGCCCATCTGCTGAGGGGAGCAGTCCTGGAGTTATTGAGCCGTAGGCTGTCTGCTGTTTAATAATGATCTAGCTATGTATTGCTCTGTAGCAGAGAACGTTCGATCTATTACAAATCGCCACGTTGTGAAATGGAAACCAATACCGGCACTGACAAATGACACCTGAGGCTTTGCTTTCAATACAAATATTTAAGATCTGCTAAGGATGCATTTTTTTTATTTTTATTTTTGTCATGGAAACCACCTGGTCCAACTTGGAGATATTATCTTATTAATGAAGGGGGTGGGTCGAAATGGGTCCTGAAGTTTTTCTTACGTCATTTAATTCCATATATCTATAACGGTGGAGTTACGCTGCACCCTAGCGGTGACTATTCTTATTGCCTCCTATTCGTACTGTCGGGCACTTCACACACTTTTTGCAGGGTCAGTAGAATGTCATTTTTTAAGGTCAGTTTTTCTGATAAAGAAACATACAACGTTCGTTACATACAGCTAAAATATAAGGAAAATTTCAGAATTTTCACCCAATACCGTCCGACACGTACCCATAAATGGTACCGTACTGCCATCTAATGGCCAAGATGCGTTACCGCGATCATATCGACAAAATGACAAAGTAATGATACAAAAGTGACTCCTATTGCAGCAAAACTTTACTCAATAATAATAAGACGGTCAAGAAAAAAACATAAGTATATATAAAATTGCATTCTGAGATGTTGTAATGTGTTTTTTTCAGTACAAAGGAGAAGACATTCCCTACTTTAACTAAACTCAGCATTTATGAGATCTTATGGGAACACTGCCAAAAGTATCTTCAAAAAATATAGAGAAATCTATTTCATATCTACAAACAGCTGATGCCATTGTTCAATATATTATAACAGCTAACTAACACTGGTGGACAACATGTCATATTTGGACAATTATTCAGGGTAGTAGAGTTTAAATAAAAGTCATTACTAAAAACAAAGGTTCCGTTCAAGACAGTTTATGAAGAACTAAACAGATGTGACTTGAGGGAGGGTCCAAAAATACAGATTATGTCTCAAGTTTCAGCTTTAGGAGGCTTTGCTTTTAAGTCTCAGTGAGTGGCGCACATTTAAGGGTGTTTTATGTGAATTTACTGCAGTTGTAAACTAGTAAAAAGTTTAACTTGACACGATAAAACTATCAGGGATTTCTTTCTTCCTGTGCTCCAGCATCCTCAGGTGAGATAATACATCCAGTTCCATAAGGCAGTGTCGTATCTACATATTCACATCCAGAGCCCAGTGTTATAATCAGTCAATATTCTGTGTTTCTTTTATTCTGAGATTAAAATCAGATAATGTGCAATCCAGAACCTGGAGAACATTTTTCACTTTTGTCAAAAAAAACCTGAACTCTATATTTTTTAGCATCCCATTTTAGATTAAAATGATAACTTTACATTACCGTGTGGTCATGTTCATCTCAGAAACATGACAAGAATTTAGGGCTGATCGTCACATGTGGAGACATGGCTGTTAAAGATATTCCTAACCAGAATGGTAAAAATAAGGGGATTAATTTAAAATGCTGCAAGAGAATTAAAAGAGAAAGGCTTAAAGATAACAGATAATAGATAATAGAAAACAAAAATGTATTAAAAAATACAAATAATTGAAATTTAAAATTTCAAGGTCCAGTGTTGAAAAAGTTGATCCAGTGACGTGTTCAGATGCAGTGCAGCCCACAGGCTGTTGTGCTCTGATAATGGTACAGGATTGTATCCACGTGTTAAGACTCCAGGTGTTTAAGTCTTTAAGAACCTTATGTGTTTAAGTAATCTGATTGTGGCTGTCCAGCGCACAGAGAAGCTCAGAGTGGCAGATATCCAATGTTGTCCATTACCAGTGATAAAACAAAGGAGGAGAAAACTGACCTAAAAGAGACAACATCCACAAACGTCTGCTGGATTGGATGGATGAGTGACATGAAATGACTCAGGTGTTGGGTGCTCTTCAAATGTTATTATTGGTGCTACCTGTTTATGTCCTACCATCATGAAAAACTAAGCATGTTCCTGTAACAGTACTTCATCATCAGTAGCAATGTGCATGTGGTGTCTGTAAGCTGCCTCTTCCCTGGCTTCACTTCCCTCTCGCTCCCTCCGTGCTCGGTTCTTCGATGTGTTGTGATGCGTGAGGAGGTGAGATTAATGCGGTTGATGGCGGCTCAGCATTTCTTCATCAAAGCTCAGTGGTCAGGAGTCCTCTGGGTTTGGCTCCATCCTCTGGGGTTGGCTGCTGACCAACAGCACTGTGGAACACGGGAGGGAAGTGATCAGAACACAACTGTATAATATAGATTTTGTTAAAAGAAAAAAAAAACAATCGATATTTCTGTCTGAAAGAAGCTTCTTTAGCCTCATATTGATAAAGTCAACACACATACAACTCCTGGACTACACGTTTAAAGTTGCTTGTTAAATGGGTCGTTTCCCCGTTCGTCCACCAGGGGTCAGCAAACCGCTTATTTTATACATAACTATTGAACGCCTTGAGCTTCTCAGAGTCTTTACCTGCTGATGACAGGGTTAAGGGTGTGGGCGAGATGGGTGAGGGCTGGGGGGTGAGCTGCCCTCCCGTCTGCAGTGAAAACAGGGTTGACCTTAGCTGGTTGGTCCACGTCTAGCAGACCGTTAGTAAAGACACCAGGAGGCTGCATTAGATGGGGCAGAGGGAGAGGAAAAGAAGTCAGTCTCTGTAAATCCACTAAATAATCATGTGTAGACATCAACAGTTTAAGTACAATGAACATATGAATGTCTAAACCAGCCGCATTACACGTAAAAATACAAAGAAACTCACAGCAGTTGTAGGAATGATCCAGCGGGGTGTAATGACAGGTTTGGGCTGATGAACTGGGGGCAACTAAAGAAAATAAATATGTCACAATCAAAATTACTGTATGCATATTTAAGTTCATAAATGTTATGTTATTCAATACATTTTGCACATTTAAGTTGAGGGGAGATCTACAGCTGTGTGCACCCTCAGATGTGGATGCAAATACAGATTTAAAACTTGGGAATATAAAAATGAAGAAAAATGGTAAATGACAAAGGACTTCTCCAGACTTACAACAGGACTCAGGTCAGTGAAATCAATCAGGTTGACAGAGACAGGAGCAGCATTCTGCAGGTCAACATCCTCCGTTTTAACCTGCAGACAAGACAAAGACAAGTGAATTAAAAGCATCCCTCGGGTTAATGGTGATAGAAAATCACTCTCTTGCGCTTGCACACGGCAGTTCACTCTTTAATGATATTAAATACCTTTGGAGCCAGGCCTTCACTGACAGACTCAGAAGGCATGCTGGGAACAGAAATGTTTGGATCTTCTGTTAGCTTCTCTGTACTGATGACCAGAGCAAACAGAAACATGTGAAGGAAGATCAGGTCCAATCTCCATCAGATTCCTCCTGTTTGGAAAAAGGGGCCAACATAATCTGATTAACTGACCTGACTCCAGCACAGAACGACAAGGCTGGTTTGAGCAGGTCCCAGGACTCCTGGAGATCAGGCCGACTGCTAACAGACAGTGACGAGTTGCTGCCCATCCTACCAGTGCGCACCTTTAACCTGCAGGGACACACAAGTGACATTTTACAGCAGATGTTTACCGTAACTTTGATAAGAGCTTTTTCTGCTTGTAACAAAAGCTAAAACTGCTTAAAAAAAAAAAATATTTAGAAGAGATACACAGCCAACACATTAAATGCATATTTTAGACAATCATATTATACAAAATGACCAATACAATGCAGCTCTTTCTGTCAGAGACAACCTCATTTACAAGACAGAACAAGGGCTCCTCAACTGTCGACACTGTTTTTTTAAGGGTGAGCTGCTGGTGATGTAATGCTGTAAATTCCAGTAATAATCCTCATGAATATTCAACTGGTTAATTAGCTCTGGCAGCAGGAAGCGCTGTGATTGGTTGGGCCAATCTGTTGACAGTTTGGAAGACTGGAGCAAACCGGAGGGTGGTGGGGGTGGGGTGAACTCCAAGGCAACGGAGTAAAGTCGAAACATGCATTTCCAACGTGCGTTTAAGGTCCACTGGCGGCAAAAACAATATAAATGTATTCTAATGTCACAAAAAATATAGTAATATTTGCAATGTTTTTGTCAGCAGGTGAGGTTTTGGTCATACCTGACAGACGCATCCTGCAAATTACAGTTTTTATCGCCAACAATAACGGCATGTTCCTCTGATGGACCCTGCAGAGCAGAACAAGAGGGATAAACAATCCACACTGCGATTCCATACAATTGTTTAGACAAACAATATAATACAAAAATATAAATATTCATGTCACTGATTGGAAGACTGCGTGGCGTCTCTCACCATGACGACAGCAGCCTCAGCTTGTGCTTTTAGGATGTTGCTCTTCAGATCTTCTGGCGTTCGCAGCGGAGTGGCGCCTGGGCTGCTGCTGGCCGTGCTGCTGAGACTACACTTCTCTGTGATTTTCACCACATCCTCCTGTAACAACCGCGCAACAGGCAAGGCGGTGCACATATTGAGTAACAGGATAAAACACAGAATATAAATAAAAGTCTAAATCAACACCTGGTTGTTTAATGCCACGTTGACATTGATGTTATTTCTCGGGGTGACGGGAAGGGGATTGGTTTCCAACTCCAGCTGTTTCAGACGAGCTGCAGCTTCTAAAGAGATGAAACATTTGTTAACAAATATTACTGTTACCCTAAGTGTTACTGTGCTGAATGATGTCTCAAAAGAAGCGGATAACCAGCTTTTGCGGCTGTGTGAACTAAACGTGACCTCACCGCTAAGACTCAGCGAATCCTCTCCAGTCGCGCTGGGGGCAGTGTAGGTGCTGCTCGATCCAGCTTCATCCGCAGCCATCACTGCTGGAATGCCTGGGGCCTTGAGGACATCGTCGATGCATGTCTCCATCAGCTCGGAAAGCGAGGGCACACTAGAGGCAGAAAGAAGGCCCTGCTGATCAAGACGGAGGTTGCAAATCAAGAGAAAACAACAGTACAACTTACCTGCAGCATCTGAACAGGCTCTACAACTGGAAAGTGAGTCCTAATGGTATATTCCATTAGCACAACAACATCAAGATAAACACCCAAAACATGATTCAATTCAGGGAATATTACTGCGAAAGACTGACCCCACTGCATTTCGAAAAAGTAATATTAATACAAGAAAAAACAAGAGAGGGAACCTTCAGAGAGATAAGTGAGAGAGGCATCCAAAGCAGGTTTAGCCTTAAAAACCAATAACACAACATCAAGAGGCAGAGAAATGTGATCCTGCCCATGAAAAATGTGTCTTCAAAGAAAGCAATAACTTTTCTGAGAATAATGTGGTGTAATATCCTTTGAATTCTCGAGCAAAACCTGAAGCAAATCATTTGATACATGGCTTGTCAAAGGAGCTTTTCCAGTTGCCTAGTAATAACCTCATATTTCTCTGGCCTCAAGTAAAAAATGAAACATGATAAGCATATATTACTATATACGACCGAGGAGGAACAGGATCTAAAGGACAACAAACATACAGAAGAACAATGCTTTGCCCGAGGACTTGAATCAAGATGTACATAAAACCCTCCCACATGTTGAGTAATCCGTGAAAAAAAAAAAAAAAAAAAAGGCAAAAATATTTCCAACCCGTGTGGGCAATAAACACAACTATGAGGCAGAGAGGGGAGAAAAGGCCACATATTCCCGTTGCATCAAATGTCCCTTCAGCCAATACGTTTCTGGAAGAAAATCTCCAAATACAAGCTTGTTCGGGACTTTATTTCAAGGTCTCTGCTCAACTTTGCAAACTACAGCATGGCACGTTCAAGTCTTACAGTATCGTGTTCTTCTGTGATGCTGTCAGAATCATTCCCACTTCTATTTTTCCTACACATCCAACAGATGGCGTCAGAAATCTGGCAATAAACTGATCAAAGAAAAAAAAAACAACAGATGTTGCATAGATCCTCTGTGTCTGCAGAAATGCTGTATTTGTTCACAGCAACAAAGGTCATTTGGTGGACAAAGCTGTAAATATTTAACCGAGTACTGACTGATCCATGCATGACATGTTTGTTTAGAGGTGTAGCATTAAACCAGCTCCAGCTTCTATACATTCTGACTGCAGATACCAGCATTACCACGGTTATATAATAATATCCTTCCTTTCTGTGCAGTGCTAAAAAATAAAATAAACAATTTACACACAGCTTTGATTACATCTTGTTTGATTTCCGGCTAAAAGTGAGAAGTTTAATAAATATTCAATAACTTAAAGTATGATTAGCGGTCTGCATATCTTTCAGCTAGCTTCAGAGTGAAATCAGAGGCACAAAGCCGACTTCTAATAAAATATGAATGCAAGTGCTTATGTAAGACAAAAAAAAATCTGCTTGTATAAAATATCATTTATAGAATCACATTTAGAGAAAAAATGATTGGAAAAATATATAAAAATGTAAAAGCCTCATGGAACTATGTGGTTTATTTGTTTGTTAAAAGAATTCCTAACCTTTATGCCGATGCCTTTTGACCACAACATCTCACCACGACATTAAAGAGCAAAGTAACAGGGAAGACATGGAGAATGAAGAGAATAGAAATTGATGGTGGTTTTTTCCTAGAACTGTTTGCTAGAATAACGATTTTATAAAAGTGAGGCAAAACGAAGAGATTAACTGAAAGAGTATAAACCATAGTGGCAGTGCATCATGTTGATGATGAGGCATCGGTTTCAGGTGGGTGTCACCACAGTGAATATGTGGCATTCAGGAATGTTGCATTTGATAAGATTATCTCTCCTTCCACATGACAAAATACCAGATATGTTTTCACAGGTGAAGCCCCAGTCAGTTAAAATTGCTGTCCGAGTCGCCACAGGACAGATCCTGAAACCGCCGTCAGTGTGGTCGGGGTCTTTCCAACTCCCCGTGGGAGAATATTAACAATGGAAGGAAGATGACACCTAGGGGAGAACAGGAGGGAGGGATGGGTGTGAGGTGAGGAGCGTAGGATGAAAGAGGTGAGGATGTAACCAGTACAGCAACAGCAGTGGAAGACTGGATTTAAATAAAGGACAAAGATGAAACCAAAGAAATCCAAATCTGAAAATGAGAGTGATAGGAAAAAGATCAAATTTCCCTGAAATCAAACTCCATTTCTCCAAAATGTGGGATGCTGCTGTGAAAGTTATCCATTGCTGAAAAAGATAAATTTGACTTTTTTTCAAAAGTGACAGGCCCATTCAAAGATTAATACACTGGTGATCTTTCACGATAATAGGAGCGAATCTTGGTGATTCTCAAACATCTAATAGAGATTCTTGCAGATGAATTTGAGCTGACTGACGTCAGGTTATGGCAGCACAACCAAACAGCATCCCAGCTGTGAAGAATTGGAAGATTTCACTGCAACGCAACACAAAGGATTCAGAAAAGTGAGCACAGATTCTCCCCACTATCATAAAAAAAGACCATGATGGTGAACTTGTACTGGGCTACTGGGTGTTTTATATGTCCATACGATCAAATGTGATCCAATATTCATGTGAGAAGATGAATTTTTTTTTACTAATGTGACAGAAAGGTGAGTCAAGAGAAATGAAAATGGATACAGAAAGAGTACTACATGAGATTTTAAAACAGCACAACATAACAGAGGAAGAGGAGCAAGAGGAAAACAGACTCTGCAAATCAACAAGCCAAAGTAACCGAATGACATCAGAGAATCACTTCGGGACTGGAGATTTATCTGCAGGCAGCTTCAGCGTTGTAACAGAAATTCAATTTTGACTTCTTAAAGCTGAACAGGCAAGGGAGGGGGGCAGATCTTAACTGGGGTCCATGCAAAAATCAATAGAGACAATGTACTTAAGTCAAATACAAAATGTTTGGGAGGAGTTAGGGAAAGGGAACATGGATTGGTGGAAGTATTAGGTTTCTGAGGTATTAGCTTCTTCTACCCATCCACCGAGACAGTTGTAAACAGCTGCAATGGTAAGTAAATAGTCATTAACTGCATGTTCGAGAGAGTGTGTCAATAATTTTGTTGGGTTATTTTGAAAAAGCTGACCCTGGAGGGCACTGGAATGCGAGCTTGTGACCATCAGGTTGCATCACTGAAAAGGGTAGACCTGTTTGCTAACTTTATTAAGAGTCCATGTGTTTAAAACTTAACAGTGAATATTTGAGATTTAGTGTTATTTATAATATTTATATGCATGCACCATCCAATCCAAGCTAATGGCTGTGCATCCTGGGAATGACAGCAATAGTTCAAGAAAAGTTCAAAGGACCTGGCTCTGCCAAATAACAAGTATTTGTAGAACAGCTGGCGAGAGGTTTGACGAGGAAAGTTTCCAGGATACACAAAAAGACTGGTGTGTGAAATCATTTACAGAAGGACAGAATGCAAAGAAAAACATACACTAGTATGCATCATCATCCTGAACAGGAACGCATCCAAAAAGGTCAACTGAGAGATGCCAAGCACCCCAAACCAGCACACCGTTTTCTAACAGATTCGGTTAACATTTCATGCTGTTTAAAGCAAAAAGATGGCAAATCACAGGACCAGATTTCATTGCAAGGAAATAGCTTCCCAAAGCCCAAATGAGAAAGCCCGACACTACACAGCTGCTGATTAGTTAAAGCCTGAGAAATGGCAAGGTTCAGTTGTTTAGTTGTACCTACCTGGCCTGCCTCCAGAACATATATCCTCAGTATATCTTAATACTGGAACACACAGGGGGAAACCGCAGTTTTGTCAGCATGTTTTTTTTAAGTGTGATGTATTGTAGATTCTAACAAACATCTAAATAAGACATTCACAAATAGCAAATGTATCCACTTTGACTGTGAAACAAAGATGGACAACCTGATGGTTTCCTAAAACTAAAGCCAAAAATGATAAACATGGTTAATGAAAATATCTGTGATTGGTCACAGTCTGACAGGAAGTGTCTGCTTATCACTATGTCACTGATGTATGTAGCTACATCGAGGTAATAAAACTCCTTTATTCTGTTCTGATATTCAAAATACTCGCCCACCTGTTGGTCCTTTAACACGTAAACACGGCCTTTGATCATTGTTACACACACTAGGTGCAATAAATCATATTAAACTGATCTGCAAGCCTTAGTAAATTATTTTTACAGTGCATACTCCCTAAGGTGACTCTGTCACCTGCCTGAACATACTGTTGCATGGCAGTCTTGTGGTATGTGATGCAATCTACTAAAACAAACAAGAAACTCCTTCCCTCAGGGTACTGTATAACTGCAAACACCTTGAACACACGCAGTCACACACACACTAGTACACAAACTGATAGTTTCAGTTCTGGTAAAGGCTGTGTACTGGTCTGCAAAGAAGTACCAACCTTCTCTTTTCAAGCCCAGGACTTTGTGGTAGAGCTTCGATTTCCATTGGTCCGCAGGCAGCGGCAGCTACTGGGCTGACCACAGGCATGGCTGACCAGGCACCTCTAATGAAAGATGGCTGAAGGAGAAAAGAATTAAAAACTTGAATGCCTCTTCAACGCTGATTTCTTTCTGTTCAGCAGCAAACTTCACAACAGAGATGAAATTACAGATATAATACAGATATTTCTGCTTCTCACCTTGTCCTTGCTGGAGCCGACTCCATTGCCTGAAGAAAGAACCCTGAAGTAAAAAAAGAAGGGGTTTTGACTCCCATGTTACAAAAAGAGTTTCTGCAAATATTACAGCATCGTTGGACAAAACCCACAATTCTGCTATTCATATTTTAGGTCTCCTCGATTATCCAGGAGTCAATTTTCAATATATCAGGGGACAAAGATACATGGCTTAAACAAGGTGTTATAAGAGCTTTGTTGCTTTAAAAGGGGGCTTGCATGAAAACAGCGCAGCTCTGCTGATTTAGAAGAGTTAGAAAGTCACAGGAATGTTAGTTTTCACAATGCTTTGACTCAGTTAGTTCCATGACAGTTTAAAAAAACCGCAGTGACATAATGTCTTTGGCTCACCAACATATCCTATAACAAAAGGCTACCTCTGTAACAGGATTACAGTCAAGGCTTCAAAATGAATTAGGTGGGAGTGGGTTAGTCACGGCATCTGATTGACAGAACTGTAGACACTTAAGCTTGGACACACAGCCAGGGTGCAGAATCAGAATCATCAGATTTCATCGGTGAACTCACTCGTGAGGATTCAGTTGCCCTGTGTACACACACAAAAAAAAAAAAAAAAAAAACAACACACAGTAAGTATTCAGATTCTACCCACTATATGTACATGTAATAATTATGGATTCAGACCGTGTGTAATGTGAGGTACCATTTTTTCCATTTGTGTTCTCACCTCTGTTCTGCATGGTTCTTCTGGAATAACGTCGACTGGGCCGTCTTTCAAACGAGGCTGACCTCCTCGCTTTGCTGGCCTTGGTTGTTTGATACTCCGTTTTTCCACTGTTAACACAGATAAAGAGATTTTCCCTAAAATTCCTGTCAGCGATGTGGAATATAACAATCCTGAATATAACACAACCTTTCCTAATGGTTCTGGAATAAATTTGTAATTTCTTTCCAAAACAGGGCGCAGTATTGACCCCTGCTGAACTCTGGATCCACCCAGGCGATAACAATAACAAACTCTGCAACCTCTGGTTTAGAACAACTTTAGTGGCAGCGCTTATACAACTGGGTCGTGTCTGAACTCACACAGAAGAGAACTCGCTTGCTGTTGTGATACGAGAGTACCGAGCACCTGACTGGCACATGGTGCTTTTGCAAAGAAAACGAAATGAATGAAACTACCTGCTAGAAATACCAACATTTATTAAACTTGTTCGTCACTTATCATACAACCTGGAAAAAGCAATTATGTAGTATGTTAGACTGAATGTTTTTGTAGCATTTATTAATGAGGGACACTTTCTTAATCTATCTTCAAGAAACATGAGCGGTATAATACTACAATACCAATCCAGGCATCCTAAAAGGAAGACTCAACTTTTTCCCAAGTTAACTTAACCTTGAGCTCTCCCGGCGCACCCTCTTCTTACCTGTATCTGAAGCGAGATCCCATGCGTATGAATCCAGAGCGTGCCGAGTTCTTCTGCACTGGCCCTCTCAGCCTAAAAAAAGCGTGGTGTTCCACCGCACACTTCCAGAGGTGCTTGCATGCCTTGGGATGATCCATCCTGAAGACAAAGGTGTGCTCCTGTTCTTTCCCCTGGAGAGAGGTTAATGGAAGAACAGAAGAATGCTCTAAGTTTTAAACAGCACAGACACCTCTGTTGTGTTTTGTGAGCCCAAAGTCATTATCACATAGGCATATGGTTTTAATGCAGGCCAAATACCTTATAAAATCAAATATAAAACATGGCTATCCACAACAACATGGTCTTGCTTGTAGGGGTAGACTAAAATAAGAGGTATGACCAAATGGTCAACACTGTGCAGATGCTGCTTTATTAATCCAATTAATACGATTTCACTGGAACCACTCATCTGTCATTTTTGGAATTCTTTTGTTTTTCGACTATATTTGTTTGCAGGTGCTCACAAAACGGAAAAAAAACAGGACTAAAAACGAACGATGACTACTTAAATGAAAATCAGGCAGGTGACATGAGAAACTAACAGTGTGGAACTGTTTCACACAAAAGTGGGAGGGGACAGTGTGTAGGAGAATGGTGCATACCACAAATACCAGAGGGGGTGGACGTCTTTATTATCCTCACTTAGCGACCTCCACAACTGATATAAAACCAGGTTCAGGACCTTTGCCTCTGGCTAACAGAGTACCTTAGCTTGTTTCATTTTGAATTCTTTCCTGTTTCTGGGGTTTGTTACACAGTCGAACTTATTTTTGAACAAAAAAAAAGACAGACAAACAAAAACAAAAAAATCACTGCATAAGCTTGAGATCTACTTAAAGAGACTTAGTCCAGAACAAAATGTATAGTTATTTCCTCTTTCCTGCACTGATATTAATCCCTCCACATTGTTTTTGGAGAGTTTCAAATTTTTGTAGCTACAATAATCTGTTGACATTGAGCTCAACTAGACAGATTTAACCCCTGCTTTAATATACAATTTTTGACAAAAGACATTTCTTTATGGCGACATAAACGTCCATATACGTGTATTTACCTGTTCATCATCCTCCACTACCACAAGTGTCAGTTTGCTCTTCTTGAAATCCAAACAGGTAATCTTTGGCCTAAAATATTGCAAAATAAAAAGAGCATTTAGAACACGTCCAGAAAATAAGCAGATGAGATGGCATGACATAAACAAGGGAAGTAAATGATTCAATACATTGATGTAAATTAACCATACCAGAAGAAGAGTCCAATCTTTGTTGCTCCTTCGAAGACAAGAACACCGGTGGGTGTCAAACCCAGGCTGTATTCATTACCATCTCTGGCCTTCAGGGAAAGAAAAAAACAGATCCTGAATATATGTACCTTTTACAGTGCACACAATTATTACTATTCTTTTACCTTGACCATATGCATGTCAACACCATACATCTCTAACCACTTGGCCTTGTTCAGGTAGTTAATTTCAGCTTGAGCTGGTGTCTGACCCCTGCAGAAAAGAGGAAAATGGTGCAATGAAGAAATAAAAGACCAAGAAAAAGGAGAAGAAAAAGTACATTTGGCCAAAGCATATGTTGAAATAACAACCTGCACTCTTTCCATGCGTTGTAAATTGCCAGCTCTACTTCTTCTGTCTGGTTAGGGATGAAGCGAAATTCTGAGACCAGGTCTAAATTGTGTTCTAGAGGGTCACAATCACCAAGCTCGGCTGGAAAAAAAAAAGAATTCACCAACACTTAAACCTTAAAAGTGGTATTACTGACAGCGACAGACAATGGTGATGGACATCTGATCTGCCTCTGGAGTCAGAAAAGTCACTACATTGTGGAGTGGAGTCTAGAATGATCAAATCTTTCATGTGCAGTTTCGAGAAACGGTCTTATTACAGTTGGTGGCAGGGCCCGGGGGGTGGATGAGATCCGCCCGGATTTCCTTAGGGCTCTGGATGTTGTAGGGCTGTTGTGGTTGACACGTGGACATCGGGGGTGGTACCACTGGATTGGCAGACCCGGGTGGTGGTCCCTCTTTTTAAGAAGGGGGACCGGAGGGTGTGTTCCAACTACAGGGGGATCACACTCCTCTGCCTCCCTGGCAAGGTCTATTCGGGGGTACTGGAGAGAAGGGTCCGTCGGATAGTTGAACCTCGAATTCAGGAGGAGCAGTGCAGTTTTCGTCCTGGACATGGAACTGTGGACCAGCTCTATACACTCAGCAGGGTCCTTGAGGGTGCTTGGGAGTTTGCCCAACCAGTCCACATGTGTTTTGTGGATTTGAAGAAGGCATTCGACCTTGTGCCTCGGGGAGTCCTGTGGGGTGTTCTCAAGGGGAGCATGGGGTGTCGAGCCCCCTGATACTGGCCATCCGCTCCCTGTATGACCGGTGTCAGAGCTTGGTTCGCATTGCCGGTAGTAAGTCGAACTCGTTTCCGGTGAGGGTTGGACTCCGCCAGGGCTGCCCTTTGTCACCGATTCTGTTCATAACTTTTATGGACAGAATTTCTAGATGTAGCCGTGGTGTTGAGGGGGTCCGGTTTGGTGGCCTCAGGATCGGGTCTCTGCTCTTTGCAGATGATGTGGTCCTGTTGGTTTCATCAGTCCATGACCTCCAGCTCTCGCTGGACCGGTTCACAACCGAGTGTGAAGCGGCCGGGAGGAGATCCTGCCCCAAGTGGAGGAGTTCAAGTACCTCGGGGTCTTGTTCACGAGTGAGGGAAGAATGGAGCGGGAGATCGACAAGCGGATCGGTGCGCCATCTGCAGTAATGCGGACTCTGCACCGGTCCGTTGTGGTGAAGAGAGAGCTGAGCCGAAAGGCGAAGCGCTTGATTTAACGGTCGATCTTCGCTCCTACCCTCACCTATGGTCATGAGCTTTGAGTAGTGACCGAAAGAACAAGATCACGGGTACAAGCGGCCAAAATGAGTTTCCTTTGCAGGATGGCTGGGCTCTCCCTTAGAGATAGGGTGAGAAGCTCTGCCATCCGGGAGGAGCTCGGAGTAGAGCCACTGCTCCTCCGCATTGAGAAGAGCCAGATGAGGTAGCTCGGGCACCTAGTAAGGATGCCTCCCGGACGCCTCCCTGGTGAGGTGTTCAGGGCACGTCCCTCCGGTAGGAGGCCCCCGGGAAGACCCAGGACACGCTGGAGGGACTATGTCTCTCGGCTGGCCTGGGAACGCCTCGGGATCCCCCCGGAAGAGCTGGACGAAGTAGCTGGGGAAAGAGAGGTCTGGGCTTCCCTGCTTAGGCTGCTACCCCCGCGACCCGACCCCGGATAAGCTGCAGAAGATGGATGGATGGATGGATGGAGGGTCTTATTACAGCTTACATGCTCTCAAACCTCATGGTTTAGGAGACATCCATTCTACAGCACAGGCCTGGGGGGGGGCGGGGGGGTCACGCCTCAACTCAGCAAATAACATTCCACATACAGTGTACTGAACAAACAATTACAGCTCATAGAAGAGATTCCAGGTGGCAAAGGAATTCTCCTGGTGTGCTTACCCTGTAGTGAAAAGGCAGCCAACTCCACAGCTGTGTCAAAGGGACACTCTAGCCTGGAAATACAGACACAGGAATTGTCAACCACCAATTCAGCTAAAATGCTGCCAATAAAATAAATAAATAGATAAATAAACAAGTCTTTTAGAAATAACCCAAGACCTTCTGACCATACACTACATGCAGTGTTTTCGTATATATAAATAAAACACTCTTAAATACACTGTCCACTTCCTGACTGCTGTTGATAATTCTATTCTGCTCAGGTGCACGTAATCCCGTAAGCCTCTTACTGAAACATCGCAAGGACAAGCAACAACATAAAAGGATTCATGCTGAGAGGGATAACAAATGAAGAAACATATACTGCCCAGTCTAAATTATAAATATTAAGTGAGACAAAAAAAGATCTCGTTTGGCATTTTTCTAGTACCATCATGTGATAGCTTATTTATAATCGCTACAATTATTAACTACTGTATTTCACATTCTTCAAAACTTTAAAGTGCTTAGAAATGTGTCAGTGCTGCTATAAAGTAGGTGAACTGAAAACAATTTACATACAGCTGAAAAATGACTAATTCAGTTCTTGATTGACTGGAAAAACCTACTGTTCCTCAATGAAGACAACATCTTTAAGTGTAACATTTCCAAAAAAAAAAAAAAAGGCTCTGCGCGTGAGACAGACAGCTATTATGGTACAAATGGTACCCACTTTCCACTGAGGATGTCTTGCTTCAACTGTAAGACAAATAGATATCTGGAAAAAAAAAAGACGAAACAGTGACTTCAATTCGATAGTTTCATGGTGTATCCAGAGACAAAATATCACACAGATTTGTTAAAACAACTATGAATCAACTGTAAAAACTATTCAGATAAGCTGAAAAACTCCAAACGTGTTTCTTAATTGACCTGGTGAGCTCCTCGTGCAGGTTGTTTGGTTCTGAAGAGTAGAATTTGACTCTCATATGAAGGCAGTATGGTGGGCCAACTGGAAGACAGAGCAAAAAAGAAGTTCAGAACTTTAGAATGTTGGAATGTGTCACAAAATATATGCAAAAGAAGCATCCAGACCAAATACATCATATGTATGTATGGCTGAAGCAAGAGACTTTGTAAACTTACTTTTGACTTGTTTTTTGATGCTTTTTGTAACATCGAGCCAGTGCTGAAACGAGACAAATGAAATCCATCAGCATGGATGTAGAGGTAGTTAGTGCAGTCAGATTAGCATAAAGTAGCCAGCAGCAATGTTTGTTAGGTGCAGCTGAACAGCTGAAAACGCGGACGTTCAACATGCTCAAAGGTATGCATGGGTGTTTCAATTTCTCTTGGAAGTTCAGGCTCTACGAGGCATGAAAAATTTCGAGGAGGGAGGGAGGGAGCGAGCAAATGGGAGAGGGAGAGAGGGGGAGATAACAGAAGAACTCTCTAGACTACTCTCCCCCACATTCTTTATAACAGCCCTTCCTCTCCCTCCCAATCTCGCTCTCCCAGCCTTTTGACTCTTGGCCTCTACCCCTCTCTCCATGGAATCTCTCTCTTCACATCCATCCGTCATCTTTCCCTCCTTCCATGGCCTTCACCGTGTACCAGAGCAGAGGAACGGGGACACAACAGCCCCGGACGAGAGTTAAACCGGTTTATTCCACAGCACGGACTGACTCTGGCAGAGGTAACAATGGTCCCAGAACCAATCCCTTTAGCTCTGTTAACTGGAAGGGAGCAGCCCCAGCCTAAAGCCTTCCTTCTGTGTGAACAGCAGTTTGGCTTGGAATCTGAGACACAAAGCTGAGGGGATTGCTTGAATGAGGAGTGCTGCTGCAGTCTTACCGGCACTTGTGCAGAGTCCATGAAGCGCAGCCCAAAGTAGTCTTTCTCTATGAGGTCCAGATGGTACATGATCTGGTCAAACAGCTCCTCTCCTTTGGCTTTTTTCTGAGGAGAGGAACACGTCACATTACGGCAGAAAAAAGAAAACAGTATCAGCACTGGCGCCAATAAAAGTTTTAGTTTGGAATTCATCATCATTTTGAGACCCCTCCAATGAAATACATTTTTCAAAGCATCTCAATCAATCAGTCAGATTTTGTTTGCAGAGAACTTTTCATGCAAATTAAATGTAGCACACAGTGCTTTAAACCATGAAAGTAGACGAAACAAAGCAAAAGGAAAACCTAAAGTCTCTCTCTCACACACACACACACACACATAGAAACACACAACACAAACACTCAAACACACAAACACTACACTTTCTCTAAAATATCGAGCTTAAAAGAATGCAACTAAAGCAAAGTCTTCCTCTCAACAGTTTACTGTGAGGAAAAACCACCTGGATAACCAAATTAATAAATGGAACTAAAAGTTACAATAAGTACAGGGACCTGATAAAAAGAATAGGCCAAGGCTAAAAAGACTAAAAACTACACAATATAAATCAATAAAACAAAGAACAGGAAAAATAGTAAAATAGTAAAACTTGTAAGTACAATGTAATCGAACGTCGCTAAAAAGGTGTGACTTCAGTTTGTTTTTAAAAATGTCCACACACTCAGCTGTCTTCAGGTCTTCAGGAAGGCTGTTTCACAATCATGAGCCGTGACAAAAAAAAGCAGAGTTTTATCCAAAGTTAGATCTCTCTGTGTGCAACTGGATTGTAAGGTTCCCTTGAAGACGTTTCGTCCTCTCTCCAGAAGGCATTGCTCATAGAGAGATCTAACTTTGGATAACTATGACCTGGATGAGTGAGAATCTACACAGACACCGTGAGTGTCTGTTTTAGTTCTGACTTTATTTACTTATGAATGTTCTCGATCTGAAGACCTGAGCGTTCTGGGTGGCTCATAAGCTGAAAGCAAATCTGAGAGATAAGACGGACTACGACCATTTAAAAAGCAATGAAAGAATCTTGAAACGGATCCTGAAGTGCACAGGTAGCTAACGCAGGGACTTTAAAATCGGTGTAATGTGAGCTCTCTTTCTGGTCTTCGTCAGCACATGTGCAGTTGAACTTCTGAGGAGTAGTAATGGTGCAATATTGTTTTTAGCAATAAAAACATGAATTAGTGTCTCTGTGTTGGCTTGTGAGAGAAATGGACACACTTTGGCAATATTTCTAAGGCAATAAAAACCATTCTTAGTAATGTGTCCGACGTGGCGTTCAAAGGTGAAGTTTGATCATCTGTTCAATATATATTTACTATGTCATATCGATACTCGTTTTACCTTTGTCTGCGAGGATTAAATGTATTTTACATACTATATAATAATAACATGCAGTAATCTGACTCTGAACCATGTCCAGACTGTACCAGGTACGCCCGAGTTCAGCTCAGAACTGGAAGATCTCTTTCTCACATGTGCACAGACACAAACACATGGTGCCGCAGAGCAGCCACGTTGTCATGGTGATAGGGGCTGGAGTGCCCCAGACAGCAAGGAGCTGAGTGAAGTGGGGGTGACGGGATGGGTCGTGTGACCATCAGGCCCTGATGACCCTTCACAAGGAAATGCCATCAAGTATGATTTGACTTCTTTCTTCTTACATGTGTCCTTTAAATTAATTCTAGCTAATCATGCTAACATGACTGAGTTTTCCAGATGAATTCTCTTCTCTAGTGCAAGAGTGTTCACAGCAAATCATTCCTAGTTCCATCACATTTTATATAATAATAATGTACAAATAAAATGCATTGTTTGGCACTGTTGTGCCGGGAACTGAGATGGACACGGTGCCTCTGTAAGTGTCTCCTACACCCACATACACCCAGTGAGGACTCCTGGGCAGCTCGGGGCGCTGGCCCCATGCTGGCTGGCATAGCCGACAAGGCATACCGTTCCCCTGCAGTACCCGGGGGGAGAGTACAAAGAACCCATTGTGCATGTGTGTTGGACTCAAGGCCTTGTTACAGTGCCTGCAGCATTGTTTGGCTGCTTACAGGCTTTCTGCCTGCCCGCAGGCTCTCATTCACAACAGTGAACTAGTAGGTTTAGTTAACCAGTGTAAGGTTGAATTCCCTTCAGAAGACTGCACGACAGGCAGAGGGCCGTAGACATCCAGAAATCATATAAGTGGAAAATGAGGAAAACGTAAATAAACAGTTGTGAGCAAGTGATGAGGCATTATCGACAGGTTTACACTAATAAAGCTATGATACACAAAGAAAAGGAAGTTGGAGGAGGAGAATGTGTGGGTGGCTGAGTGAGGGCAAAGGGAGAGAGAGCTACAGTGGAAAAAAAACAGTGGAATGTGAATCATAAGACTGTCAGGAATTATGTATGTTCATGGATACTTTCAAGCACAGATATCCCTGGGAGACAGCTTTGGGTGGCCTTAAATACTGGGGACACACAGCTGGAAGGCTCGTATAGCTTGTAAATGGGCCCTATTCACTTTCAGATAGTGGTTGACTATTTACAAGCACCTTTTCAGAAAGAAAAACAAATGGTCCTACTTAGCAGGGACCCCCTACTGCTTTCTGCCAACGAGTTTGCACACAAATGGTAAACCAAACTTCACTTAAACAGTTTTATGGATGTTGTTGCCGCTATTTCAAGATCCCTAGCAGTTTCTGCAACATAGTTGCCTATTTTAATTCAGGAATGACCGAAAGTCGTGCTCACATTCTCAGTCTGATAAGTTTTGTGGAAAGATAGCGTGAAAGTCTCCTGTTTGCCTGTGGTCGCCAGTGTTAGAGGATTGTTGATCTGGTCCTACACTCAAGTTTAGTTTCACACGGTATCCAGACACTAGGGATTAAAATCTATGACATGCCACATTATGCACATCCGACCCAAAGGTAGTTTTTGAAAACATTCAAATCTGTGACGTGGTGTCCATTTTGGGTGAGTATAAGTGGTGTGTTTCTACTTTCAAAAATATTTACCCCATAATTTTCTAAAATGAGTCATCTGCTTCTTATTGATGGCTACTCTTCTGGACCTGCTCTTGAAATGCTGCTGTTATCGTGAGTGCAAAGGCTATCTGGGGAAGTAAGGAATTCAAACAAAGCCATAGGCTGACCTAACAGTTGTTAAGTATACTATCAGTTAGAGATAGTTGGAAGATAAGAGGTTTTGGGAAATAGGTGGTTCTCTTAAATTTAAGAATTAAAGCAGATCCAGGGAAACTGAAGGAATTGCTAAAGCAAAAGTTACAAAACTATCATTAAAAACAAGGAAGACAAATGGGGGAAACGTGCAAATAAAGACCGAATCCAGCTTATTGTTGCACCCAACACCTCACTGACAGGAAGGATTATATGTTAATGACTTAGGGAAGGCCTGAAACAGCTTCTCAAGTGTGTGGCATGACATAGCTTGTGACATGCGCTGAATTACGTGTTTATTCTCTTGCTCAATAAGTTGGTGTGGAATTCTGAAAAGCTGGGTGATTTCATTTAACACAGGGAAGGTTCACTGAGTGACTCAATTCAGGAATTATGCTAAATTGGGAGTTAAGGAAAAATACATCTTGAAGATTAAACTAGAAAGGGGGAATATAAGGTTCAAAAAATGAAAATGCTGTAAATGTAACAACTCTCCTCAACCTATTCCTTGAAATGTAAGTCAGAGGATGAGATTTCAAGAGTCATATGATTTAACATTTAACAAATGTCATGTGGAGTAAAGTTGCTAAAGCAAATGCCATCACTATAAAAATGATAGTTAAAGTATTTTCCAGCATATCAGGTGAAGGAGTCTAAGACAAGACAGTGCAAAGAAACAATAGCATGACAAAAGTAAACTAGAAAAGAGAGGTGGAATAGAGACAGGAAAAAGAAAGAGGGGATGGGATTCATCTCCCTGTACTCTTGGTTATGAGCAGACATGTCATGTGATTAAGAGTATTCTTCTGAGAGGATCATGGAATTACAGGTGATCAGCAACAATACCACACACAAACACACTTAGGACTATTGTCCTGCCACATGCAGTGGGTAGCTCTTATTAGCATGTAAACTGTTTTACACTGTCTACATGTTTCATCCATTACACCCAAAGCTTTTGCTTCCATCAGCAGCATTATGTTGCGTGTACAGAATGTCTCAGACCTGGCTCAGCCCCCATCCTTACCGGCAGGTCGACACTGACATCTGTCCCGTCCAGTAGGGACACTCGGCAGGTGATTATTGACTTTGCTTCCCCAGCAGCGGGGATGTGCGTCGAGGCCCGTTGGGCTTCACGTAACCGTGTTTTTTCAGCGTGTTTTCGAATGGAGCGTCGCCCCAGCGTCCTGCGCAGGAAACTTAGCATGATGAGAGACAGGGTAGGTTACAAGACCACTCCTAAAAGAAAAAATAGATGGTGTTCAAACATATCATTGTGTACTTTTTAAAATGTAAAGAGCATTTAAATTTTTAGACAATGGCAAGTGAGCTGCAATGTAAGAAATAACCATCATGTATGCTAAAAAGAGGCTAACTAGCAGGTGTACAACATTTGTTTGCATAATACTATGCAGTACAGCCCCTTAATTTATATTTAGAAGAAAGAACACTATGGTTACAATAATTAGTCATAATATCTGGTTTGATTTTTGGTGTAATTGTATTCAGACTGCCAGTTGACAGTGATAATCACGTTGACTTTAAAAGTTAAAGTTACCTAATATTCCATTGTTTAATGACAACTGTTTGGATTTCGTACAGCTTAGTTTATTATGCCATGGTATAAATAAGACAACGCAGCAGTATAGTTTAAGTAAATTATTTCCTTATGACAATTACTAGTGACGCAGCAAAGAAAATTTCAATCGTTGCAGAATTTAGCATATATATTCATCGTTAGAGACACATATTCCGTCAGCTAAGAATAAATGTGAGTCAAGCTTCCACACATTCATTAAACAAAAAGGGATAGAAATCAAGTTAAACTGTATAAAATACTGCTTAATATTCTTACTTATTTAACCCTCAGTATAAAAACTTATCACTACGATCTGAGGTAACCAGTATTATGCTAAAGCAACAGGTGTGCGCTCGTTTTCTCACACGTCTAAACCGTTAGCAATGATAATCAACAGTATGCTAAACTCCGACCGCAAAAGCGTGACAAGAGCATCAAAACAAACGCCTCCTTTAGCCCTGTAGCTCCGAGATACACTTGCTCCTCGGTCACTTGTGGATCCGTGAGGGTCTGGATAAAGAGATACTTACGGAAACCAGCTCCTATGGATCTACGGTGAAACCACGTCCTTCTGCATTGTAAGCGACTAAAGAGCAGCGCCGCGTAGTTCCATTATTTAAAACATGTCTTGGTCTTTTCTTTTGTCGTCCTCGACTACTTCTTCGGGATAATTTTCTCTCCCAGGTCACAAAAAAAAAAAAAAAAAAAAAAAAAAAAAGACAACGGGAGGCAAAGCTGCCCTCCGGATCTGACGTCACAATAAAGCCCTAGGAAAAAACGTGATTAGCATTTTTAAAGACCCAGTATCGCTGTATCCGTTTCCTTTTACTGGTATTTAACTGGTATTAAATTATTATTTCTATGCATGTAAAGACTTAACGCACTTTCTATGTTTTCGCTGAGAAGATTTACAACAGTCTGAACAAATATGAATTCATACAAAAGACCTTTCAATAGCAGAATACAAAGTATTAAAACCGACGGATTGAATAATTATATGATCATGAAATAAATTGTATGCCAATAAGCATTCCATAGATGAATAAAAAATCCAAATGTGGCCCTTTTTGAACCACATATTGACATAACCTATTTGACATCAGCACCCTCTGGTGGTTAAAGGAGGAATACGGATTTGTGATTTGGGCCTGACACCTTTTTGTAATTGAGTTCACAGGTCATTCAAGATTTGGATTACATTAGGTGGCTTTATAAGATGCTGGAAATAGCTACTTTTCAGAATATTTTACTCATGCAGCACATTCATCACATTGTTTTATCTCATTCTTCTGTTCTGGAAAACCTTTTATGCATTAATACAATCGTCCATCAAATGTACATCCATGGTACAATGTGATCTAAAAGGTTTTTAGCACTCTCTTAAACTTAAAAAAAATCTAAATACAGTATGGTAATATCATAGTGCAATAACCCAAGTTTTGCATAGCTGCACAGTGAACATTTAAATATTTCCTATAAATCTGTTTTTTCATCCATTTTTATAACCTCTTAAATTCATAATTTAAACCATCATGATTTATCATTTCTATCTTATTATGTAACAATTAAATTGTTACCCATGACCTGGTCATATAAAACCTGATATTTTTCATAAACAATTAAAATGTTTGACAGCAACTTGCGCTATTTTTTTTTTTTTCTTATTTAGGGCTTTTTTGTGTTGGCACTGCCTTCAGCTAAGTTAGCAGTTGAGCTAACTAGCAGAGATTGTCCAACCTCACTTTGTGTGGAAAAGCCAGGTGATCTGAGGCCACATCTCCATGCTTAGACAGACAAGCTTTAATTGTTCACAATCAAGCTTATAGACATGTCCAAAGCACCGTAAAACCACGATACCAGAAAGAAACAAGCAACTGAGGACAAAAAGTTGTTTTTTTTATATAACACAGGAAGGAGTTAACCAAGAGTATAATACGGGTGAACATTTCTTATTATCTTGTTTTTCATTATGTATATACAGTCGTTATAGATTACGATTCAAATAAAACAAATCCTTTTTTTAAAATATCAGTCTTGAAATACACACCATGTGTCACATTTAAATCATTCAAAAGCTGGAGAAAAAAATTCCAAAATTAAAAAAAGAAAATCTTTCCGCTCACAAATGATTTTCCCTTTTATTTTAAAGTTTTTTGTTTTTTTTGTTCATATACAACATTGTATTTACATGGTCTAATATTATTTACACAAAATTAACAAGTGGCACTGTGTAGTTAGGAGTATCCTCATCTCATTCCCTATTGGTCTTATTTTTTAAAACAAAATATAAATGACAATAAAAACAACTTTCCACTTTTTTTTCAGTAGCAATACCTGCCACTCGGCCGCCTAAAAAGTGCACTCTCTAATTTGAACAAAAATACAACTGATCCTGATCCCTCCCTTGCATCCACTCCCCTCGATCCTTTGGACAGTACCTCAAAAAACGCACAGACAGTACCGATAACAACGAATCATGCCAAACACGGACTGCTACTTGCTGCATATGTGCAACTGTTTCGGTGATTACACTTGAACTGCATGTAATCACATTACTAATGCCACTTTTAACGGTATAATTTCTGTTATTTCATGCAACTCATCGTGACTTATGTCTGACAACAGCTGCAGGCCCGGCCTGATTAAGTGACTCTTAATTTAGAACATAACATGATGGATGGCTTTATTTCGTTGTGTTTGCATTTTTTATTTTATTTTTTTTTAAACTACCTTTGGTGTTTTGCTCAGTTTGTTCAATTTGTCTAGAGGCCATGCAGAAAGAGTGGGATCCATGTAAAATGAAAAGACTGGAGAAAAAAACAAGAAGAATAGAGTGTGGATGTTGCGTGGTCCCTGCTGATGTTGCTGGAGAGGATTAAGGTTTTTTTTTTTTTTTTTTTTTTTTAAGCGCACTGCAAAACAAGAGACACAGGAAGGAGGAAAGCTGGTATCCTTTTCTGATCCCACCTCTCTGTGGATGAAATATGATTCAGCATCATCTGAATGGTTCAAGGAAGAGATTTCAGATCAGCTTAATTTCAGTTTGTGGCTTTATGGCACAACCTTTCATTCCAGTTATCAGACAAGCAGTTTTCGACCAGACAGCCAACAAACAATGTTAGAAATGGTGATGAAAGACAACAAGATCAACACACGCATACACACAGACACACACTTTGTCACAGCAGTAGGTTTTTCCAGCAGAATCCATGGAAGGAGCCAATGACAGCAGGTACTGAAGCAGGGATAAATTAAATTACAAGGATCTACTCTTTATTTCATCCCTTAAAAAAAGAAAAATGTTCAGTATTTTTTAATTAAAACATCTCCATATATCATTTTGGCTTTAAAACATGTCTTAAAGGGGGTACCACAAGGAACAAAAAAAATATCTTACTTAAAATTAGTAGAAAAAAGATATATTTGTGCTGTCTCATTGAGTTGTTTTCTCCTTGACAATTGCATTAAAAATAAAGCAGTCTGCAAAGGTTGGTTTAAAGCCCCGCTTCAGTGACCATTAAAACAAAAGCTCTGAGCGAGGGATTTTCAGTGAATTTCAAGCTGCAATATGACATCACTCATAATATAAAATAGATTAAGAGAAGCTAAAAGTGGAGAGAGAGTTTGGAAATGCCACCACTCACACTGTGAATTCAGAGCAGACTCGGACTGCCAGCTTGGAATTTTCAGACCACCCGACCTTAGCCGTGTTTCTGCATCTCCGAGGACCTGACTGGTGGAGCCCTTCTGCTTTCACTACACGTGCACAACTCATGAAGAAATGATTGGCGGAGATCACTGCTCATTGCTGAAGCAGCGGAGTGGTGCCGAAGAGAGGCACACAGAATTCTAAATCGGTCCTGGTCTTCACCACGTTAAACCTGATGGCCACCAAGAGCAAGCGCGCTCGTGAGCGCCACATCGCACCACTCGAAGGAGGATAAAGGAAAGAACTCGAAAGGGACATCGTTCAAGGGGTGAGACACAAAGTGCATTCAGTTGTCCAAATGTCGGTCTGCGCTGTCAGCAAACGCAGAGGAAGATTCTGCTTCTTTGTCCCCCACACAAAGCAAAAGAAACTGGGAAGAAAATGGAAGAGGATTTGCACTATTACTAGCTAAGACTGAACTGGGAAACCATGAACTCTAGAATCATACAAACCTTTTTTTGTTCAGTGGACAGGGTTCAACACAAACTAAAACAATAAATACTCTCTGAGAAACAAAAGATAAAGTTTCAACTTTTTATCAGCTAAAAGGACACTAAAAAGAAAAAAAAGAAAAAAAAAAAAAGGCAGGTCTGTCTGGCAGACTCTCTCAGAAGGGGAGAGGGCCACCCCTTTCAGGGGGGACTAGGTGTGGGTAGCCCTTCCCCTTCCTACTTAATGGCACTACAGCATTCCCCAGTCCACATTTTATCATTTCAGTCTTTGAATACTTTTTCTTCACCCTGAACAAACCACATCCCCACTAATAGTACCTATTCAACACAGCTGGATTTAATTATTTTACTCTAGTTTGTATTTCAGGTTTGTCCATTTGTCTTTTTCTTTCCTTTTTTCTTTTATTAGCTTAAAGTGCAACAGTGCTTTTGTTCTCTCCTGGCGACTCCTCCCCCCTCAGAAGTCATGGGTTTGCAGCAGGATCAGCTTCATGGTTCACACTCGTCTCGCTGGTGGCGCTGGCAACGCTCGGCTCCTCCGCGTCCTCCTCCTCCTCTTCCTCGTCATCTTCCGTCACCTCTCCGACGTCCAGCACTTCCACCTCTTCGTCGTCATCATCCTCCTCATCCTCTACACCCTCCAGTAAGTCTGCCGCCACCGGCTCACCTTCCTCTGTGACCGTCGGCTCTTCACCTTCGCTGTCCTTCTTCTGGCCGTCCACCTTCTCTCTATGCTGGTAGATGGCGGTCTTGAGCGGTTTGACCAGGCCCTCCTCGTAGACCTTCAGGATGGCCTCACATACGAAGCGGTACTGGCTCTGGCAGAGAAACAGAAAGTTTAAGCAGATCGTTTGCAGCAGCCTGGCGATGGTGCTACAAGAAAAAAAAAAAAAAAAATCCAATCCATGCATGTACATACAGGCGTCTGGATCATCATGGCCCTCTGGTCCCTCATGGTCCTGACAATTTCCAGGGGATACACTGGCTGGCCACACTCCATTAAACACAGAGCAGTCTCCATGGTGATCAGAACTCCTGTCCGTCCAATGCCCGCACTGCCATAACATTTGCGTAACATTTGAAAAGTCTAAAACTATCTGATTAATCAAGAAAATAATTGCCAAATGAATCAACAAATGAAATAAGAATCGCAGTTAAAAACATTTAAAATATTAAATAGTGACATTTAGAACAAGATCAGTTCATTGCCTTCATGTAAGGAAAGGAAGAACAGCTATACCTGCAGTGCACCACCATGGGCTGATCCTGTCCTGCCCGTTTGGACCGTACCAGAGCCACAAAATCCAGGAAATCAGTGGAGTCATCAGGAACACCGTGATCCGGCCAAGCCAGGTACTGGATCTGAGTGAGCTCTCGCTGCTGCTCAGTCTGCAAACACACACAGGCCAGTTCTCATATTTGTGTGTGTTTGCTTTGATCCATGTGTGTAACTGTTGCCTTCGACATGTTAAAGAGTGAACAAAGTATTTTCATTTTTGACTGAATCATCGGGACCACTCGATCATCCATCCATTCAGGTTCTTTCCTATTCCAGGAGAGGAACAGCTGCTCAACGCGCAATACAACATTTAATGCTAGAATTAAAAGACTAATCTAAAAAGCACAAACATAAAAAGTACAGCCAAGTAATGTGCTCTGTGATCAGACAACAGTCAGTCAGACCTGGTTGCATGGGCAGGCACGCACACGCACAGACAAAGAAGATACCTACTGACCACTGCTTCTTTTGTGACTCAGAGCCCTTCCTCTTCAATGTATCCTCAGCTGCATTGCCATGGTAACACATCTATCTCCATGGTAACAATCACAGGGAGAGACGAATGCTAATTGCCTCCTTCAATGCCATAATATATTTTAAATGCCACGGGTACGCAAGTGCCACACAGAAAAGTAATCAGGAAAACACAGACAGCAGGAGGTCACGAGCAACCGGCGGGAAAGTTCAACCCCTCTATTCAGAGCCCGCTTTGGAACGACCTCAACAGCAGCTGTAACCACAAAGGGTCCACGCATTAAATGACCCAATATTATGACAAACGATTTATACACGTCACGGCATAAAAGGCTGGCTTCTGGCTTCTAAAATATAGAGGTGACGGGATCTTTTTAAGTTGAACTTTTACTGACAGAGTATATATAAAATTCAGGATGAAAAAAATAAGACAGCTAAAATATGAAACTGGCCGTCAGATGACAGTGAAAATAAAAGTGTTAGGCCTGAGATACATTACCTCATCCACACAAAAAAGCCACAAACTACCATCACATGGTGAAATGTCACCAATTTCTAGCTACCATCGTCCCACTCCGTTTCCCTCTTCCTCGGTTTTGTTTCTCTAGTCCGGCAGTGCGAGTGGCTGAGGTAGTCATGGTAACCGGATCCCACTACGTGGCCTGCATGCAGTTAGTGGCATCCAGAAAAAGAACAGCCCACACTGGTGGCCATGGCAACACACCTCCTTGTGGGTCCACATCCTTCCTGAGACTCTCTGATTGGAGCTGCCATCTCTTTCTACGTCCCCTTCGCTCCTCCCTGACCCGCTTCGCTTATCAGTACATATCCCCCCTCCTTTCCCCCTCCTTCAGTGCTGTATTTGTGTGCAGTTACCTGCGTGTTCATTAGAGTCATCTCCCGGACCAGGAAGGCAGAGTTACCCTCTTCATTGTGGCACGTTACTGTGAAGTCTCCATAGCTGGTGACGCTGTCTGGATTGGGCCAGTACTGGTGACACTTGACCTATAAACACACAGTAGTTTTTTTGACAGTTCAACACGTGTTAACCATCACAATTACATATATGTGATCTATTGTATTGTGAGAATTTTTTAGGAATCAAGTTTGGGGATCTATTTTTTACATGTCTGTGTCTTTCACATGTCAGTGTAACAATACTGTCTGGGTCTCCAAGTCTTCTGGTCGACAGTCATACACTGTTGAGTACATTTAACCAGTAATTTATTACTTTTTTTTGTTTCTTGGAAGTCCGTCTGTACAAACAGAATTTGTCCTTGCCCAAAATGTTCTCTGGCCAAATGCTCTTCAACAAGAATGTTTTCGATTTCAAGTGAGAAGCTCTTGGACAGAAAATGAAGACTCTCTCACAGTTATGCTAATATAAAGATGCTAAGGACCGAGAAACAAATATGTCATATTAGCAATTGGAACAAACATACATAACAAAAGAACTCTTGTGACATACCCGTCCTCTTTCCACCTGTGTTGTCAGCATGACCACCATAGAGGAGCCCTGCTCCCACGTCATTTGCCAGAAGTCGGAGCAAGTGTTGGGCAGAGGGCCCTGGCATGCTATGTAGCGGTTTATCAGACTGGAAGCAGGAATCTCCATCTATGCAGAGAGAGAGAGAGAGAGAGAGAGAGAGAGAGATGCAGAGATGTTAGGTCACAACCCTCAGTCTCTCCTTCTCCTTCAGTTCCAGTTGAGTTCCACTTGCTTTGTGTGCGCAGTTTCTGTGTCTGTGCAGTTATTTAAAAGTAGATTCCAATTTTACTTTTGAGTTAGAAAAAGCAAAAAAAAAAATCAATCATTAAATAACAGAATCACCAAAATATTTCAGGTTGGGATTTTTACCATCAATGAGCAGCTTTAGGTGTCTATCATCAAAACCAGAGGTGGGCAAACTAAGGCCCAGGGGCCACATGTGGCCCGATGAACTATTTAATCCGGCCTGGCCCTTCATAATAATTTCTCCAAAAGCCAAATTAACAAGGTTGTCAGCTTGATGTTGTCACAGAAGATATGTTGACATGCAGTTACACTGTATATCTGAATTAAAAATATATGCAATGGCTGACAGGAACACAACGCAATGGCAAAGTCAAACAGCTTGCATATTGAATTATGCACTAGTTCTAAGAAAATTGAGGTAAATATTTACATTTTTATGAAAGATGACTACTGGAAGTAATTGAATTAAAATAAATGTAATGAAGACACTATTTAAATCTCAACAATACTGTATATTTTGCTGACAATATTCAGCAAAATATGTTCCATTGTTCATATTCATAAGACCTGAACTATTAGTTTGAGGTCAAGGTGGATAATGTATTCACCAGAGTGGCACCTGAGGATTTTACCTTGTGTCTCGGAGGTAAGTGAAACAGACCCCCAAGCTCCCAATCACTCTCCGGGATATCAAAAGGCAGGTTAAATGAAAGAAAAAAAAAAAAAACATGATGGAGACACTCACATTGATGTAATTTGCATTGATGTAGTCATCTGTGCTTTTCAGAATGACCCGTGTGGCATCATCTGCAGAGGGAGACAAAGACAGGCAGAGGTGCTGAGACTTCACATACAGAGAAAATTACTCTCAGAGCGGGGAGAGGAGAAGAGGGAGAACGTCTGTGTGTGTGTGTGTGTGTGTGTGTGTGTGTGTGTGTGTGTGTGTGTGTGTGGTGGGGAGGCTGAGAATCCATACATGGGGAGATGTCTCTGTAGCGATTTTTGGAAACATTCTGAGGTAATTTGGCACACAGCATCGTCATCCCCGGCCTCTTCCTGTACAGTTGCTGCAAGAAAATGCAATATAGCACATTTTTAAATTGCTGCTACATGTGATTATTCACTAATGTCATTGTGCATTCACAAATGGTTATTTCACTCTGACTAGTGAAACTAGTGGTTCCCCCTCACATCAAACTGTGCCAGTATGGCTCCACTGCTCAGGCCTTCCTTTAGCGTCACCATGGAGTCTCTCAAAGCATGCTGGTCTAGCTGGGTGGGGTCCTGAGGGCACTTCTCGGGGATGTATTGAAATTCTGGCTCTGAGTCTGCCTTCTCCTCCACCACGTCATAGATAGCTGGATGGGGGGAAAAGGATAAAAAAAAGGACAGCTCTTTACACAGGAGCTGTCTTAGCTTTGACTCCATGATGAAAGAAAACCATTGCACAGCCTCAAAAAGAACAGATGGTTAATTTATGTGAAAATGTACATGCATGTGTTTCATAAAAACGCCAAAAGAAACGGACAGAGCTTCAATCAGCTGATGTAATCTTACATCTGCTGTGATGCAAGAGAGGATCGAAGGCATAAATCTCGTTATGACCCAGTTAAAATAGCAAGCATTTCCATGTTTCATCATCTTTAAGCAGGCCCCATCCTGCTGTTTTTTTAATGCAGATTAAAACAAATGCTTGGCCATGCTTCTGCTACATGGGCAGCACACACATTAGTGCAGAGAAAGCACAATGTTACAATTCTTTACAATTACAATGAATGAGCAATTGTTTTTCTCATTCATGGATAAACTGAACCTGTTAAACGGTTGTTTAGTTAATAAATAGCACATAGTTTATTATAAGTGAAGCACTAAAAGTTGTGTGCGATATTAAATTATTTTCTAGTTTAAAATCGGCCACATTAGCGACATGCCTAAGGCCAGTTACGGGACACACTCAAGCAGGACTCACCATTCGGTCTGACCAATAGGATGAGTTCGCCAGAGTGACTCTCACAGCTGGCCTTGATGAACATGACCACCTGATCGTGGGTGTGGTCAGAGATATCCCGCCCATTAATCTGGACCACCTGGTCACCTTCATTAAGGCGAGGCACGCACAGATCGGCCTGAAAAGGTAAAAAAAAAAAACGATGTTAGCTTCAGAATATATAGGTGTCATGGTGAAAATGCTAAAAAAAATAACATCTCTCTCTATAAAATTGTATTTAAATGACATCAAAGAGTTGTCTGTAGGGCTGCTGCTGACTTACTGACGTTCCTGGAGCCACTCGCGAAACAATTATAGGCATCTTCTGGTCAGCTCCACCCTGGAGATGGCAGAAAAGGCCCGTTGGGAAGCATGAAGCATCATCCAGTCATTAAAGCTCAACATTTTTGTAATTTTTGATGAACTAACAATGTGCACAGACAAGGTCGTTTACGGTTTGGATATTTGAGTGCAAAAAAGGCATCTTTTTCAGCCAGAGGTGTGAACTTGAACTTACTGTTCAAGCCTTGCAAACTGGAAGTTCTTCCAAAAGAGCACCTCAAAAGCTTTACAAGTATAATACAACTATAACTATGTAACTAACACAAGAATACTAAATAAACATTAGCACAGTTTTTTATTTTTTACCTAATTATAGAGGATTCAAACAAAGAGCAATCTCTATTCCTACCTTGACATTGAAGCCGAAGCGTCCGTGTTCATCAGGTCTCATCTTGATCAGGACCAGATTATCGTGAGGGACAACGCCATTTAACTGCAAAAGCAAAGTAAAATACTAACGTTATCTGCATATTAATCATTCTTTAACCTAAGATTGAAAATTTTGCACTTCCATTATGTTCTATCATCACTGCCTTTGTGTCAGATAGTTGCATAAAACAAAGTTCTAAAGCATATTTTCACATCATTTTCTATGTAAGATTATTTAGTTGCAAAGATTCGTAAGAGGACTGACAGACATCAGTGTTTGAATCAGACGTTTTTTGGAGTTTATCTTTCGAAGTGACTAACCGTTGTCTTATCGGCTTTGACAGGAACGTCATACATCTCATTGACGTGGTTGTCAAGGAGGCTTTGCTGCGAATGGGCCTGGATGATCTGGCTCAAGGTCTTTCTACTGAGCTGTTTGGGAGGCAGAGCGGGAGGCTGACTGTCTAACCCCTCTGGAGACCTGAAAGGAATAAAAGACAGTCTTCTAACTTTTTCCATACAATTCAAAATGTTAAAAATTATTTTCTCGAACCCACTTAAATAGGCAGACACACTCCGAAAACAGCGATATTTCACTATTACACACACAGTAAAGGAGCTGTCGGCCTTTCAAAGAGGTGAACTTTGATAGAAAATGAGACAATAAAAGGTAAAAGGATGGAGGGAAAAAAGAGACCGTCAAACAGAGAGAAGCTTAAAAACACTGTTAGTCAGAAGACATTAATCTCAAAAGGCTGCAGAAGGAAAGAACCCCCCCTCCCCCCAATCTTTCTTCCATCATCCAGACAATAAAAGGCATTCAGTGTGAATGATGAAACAACACGGCTCAGCAGGTAAGGCTTTCAAGAGCATCAGGACCTAGGCGTAAAAATTCTGTATCTTTGCACCTGTGTGTGTGTGTGTGTGCGCGCTTGTGTGTATGTGGGCGCGAGTGTTCCTCAGGGCTGATGGTAGCAGTCAAACAGCATTGGCTTTGTTGTGACTGCTGCCACTGGTGCCACTTTGTGGCCTAAACACATCTAGGGAAATAACATTAATTGTGGGTCAAACTGAGCTCAGGCTTTCAGAAGGCGTGCACAGCAGGCTGGAGCAGACATCACACATCCTCCTCGACACCACACCGACGCAAAATGAAATGAATGCAAGTATTTTTTTTCATATCTCACCAAAAATTGGCTGAGGATAAAGTCTGATGAAAGTGTGAAGACAGTAAATATGCTAAATAACATCACAGGTGAATGAATAAATAAATAAACACTATCTGCAGATTTTTTATAAGAAAAATTAATTTTAGATAAATGTAATATTTATTTCAAGGCTAGTTTTCACATGTCGATAAGGAAATAAATCTGACTGCAGCAAACCAAATTCATCAACTTGTAGCACCAAGTTGCAATTTAGAATCAAAATAAATCCCGTAATTGTACCTTTGTATTTGTTATGCCTGTCAAGGCAATAAAGGCGAGTGATGTTTGAACTCTAACTGTAGCATGCTGCAGTTAGTGAAACAGATCGTTTTTACTTCACCTGGCTAAATGTGGTGCATTATGGAAGGATGGTCCAAGGGTTATGGTTGCGTTGTACTGCTTTTATGTGGAACAAAAAGTGTCTAACTGTGGCCTGTGGTGCAAAGATGCAGTTTTAAAAATCTCAGATTCAAATTTAGTTTTTATTGGAGAAAGGTCCAGGAGGAACTCCGGGGGAAACATTCAGAGCAAAGCATTGGGGTAAATGAGGTAATATGGAATCAGCACGGCTTAACCTTCTCTTAATCTGCAGATATTACCATAAGTAAACAGCCTAACATCATTTTAGACATTGTTTTTTGTTGTCAGAGGAACAGAGAGCCGGTGATTATGTCATCTTTTGGCTCTGTAAGAGTGACAAACCAACAGCTTGGTTTTTCCCGTGTGTGTGTGTGTGTGTGTGTGTGTGTCATTGCAGGCAGCGGAACTACCACTGTAATGCTACTTCATGGCTCTGATTTCCAGCTGAGAAATGTTCCATCCCTCTATCACCTGCTAGCTCGGACAGCTCTGGCATAGACTCCATCGGAGTGTTTGCAAAGCAATGCTACGTAAATGACCTGAAAAAGGCGGTAAATACGGTGAGCTGAGGTCTTTGCTTGGCTGCGATCATTTAATTTCTATAGTTTTACTATTCCTAACTGATGGAAAAAAATGTGGCACTTTTGTGTAGTTTTTAAAGGATTTTGTCAGATTTTTATAGTAAATAAGCTGCACACACTATCCTGGTTCAGCCCTGTTGCAGCTGGCCTCTGCCCAGCTATACACTATAAACACATTTTACAGGCTGTTTTTCAAAGGGTCCATCTTTTCAGTGGGGCCAGCCAAGCAACGCTAGGAGAGGGTGTGAACTGTTGGGAGAAGCCACAGACATTTAAAAACCAGCTGACTCAGCAGTAAAGTCAGACACGGTGGCACTGACACGGATGAGTAAAATTAAACCCAAAAATTAGAGGGTGGCTGTTTGGCTGCTGCTGAATTGATGAAGCACTTTGTTGACAGTGACAGCTTATTTTCCTGTCACCAATTTAAAGAAGTAGAATTGTTTTTAGGTCCTCAAATAGTTGCAGGTTTAAAAAGAGTGTCCAGCATGCATGTGCATGAAAAATGAATATAGACAAAGTTTACTCAGCAGAGACAACACTTACGGCGTGGAGTCCAAGCTTATACTGTTCGCCTGCGTGGATGATGCCGACTTGTGGCTGGAGGAGAAGACGGGAAGACTGGGGGACGCGTGGATCACGTGATCGACCAGGTGGCCTACAGACGACGGGCGAAGCCGCGTGCCCTCTTGTACAAACAGCGAGTTCCTATTAAACACACAAAGATGGTGATGGAGGGGCAGCAAAGTGTGATTCTCTGCATGCTGACATCCAAAGCATGCATACAGAAGGTTCCCAATTAAAAGTAATAAGAAAACATGAATATTCTCTCCTCAAAAAACAATTAGGTTACAGAGCAGATGTCAGAGATGTGCTTCAAGACTCGCTCAGAGACATTCCGACATGGTAAAAATGTTTTTTTCCCACCCAGGTCCTTTCAAATAACAAATTGAAATACTCTCAATGTATACATACTGTTTGATATCATTAAAATGCCAAATGTCTTGCTAACTGATCTATTCATGGTATCCATCATGACATTTTGAAATAGATTTTGATGAGAATTTAAAAAATTATAAATTATATTGAAAAAAAAAAAGATATTTCTATACCCATTATGCTGACATGAACCCTTAATTAGACTCACTGGTTGGGCGTCCCTGGTGGTGAACGAGTGGGAAGGCTCTGAGTCTCCAACCTCTCGTCTGATAGACTGTTCCTGCTGACAGATTCCCAGTCGGTCCCTCCCAACAACTTCCTGGCCAAGGGTTTACTGGGAGATCTGCAAACGCAACAAGGTGAATTCAGTTGCTGCCTTAAAATGTTGAAGGGTTTATGTCTGACAACCAGAATCAGCCGTTAGAGAAAGCCGTTGTTACCTGGCAAAGACCCGGTCCTTAATGCCTTTCTCCTTTCCATACTGCACAGACTGCACCTCTGTCCGCCCACTAGAGAAGAGAAAGAAATTTCACTGAACTCTTCTGGAAACATACATTAAAAATTAAACAGGCAGGAAACGTTGATGCAAGCCGACTGAAAATAGTTGCTACCAGTTTTATGGCAAAACTGCGTCCTGCGTTCACACCAAGAAGCTCAACTACTGACTGTTCAGGCATGCAGGCTGATTACATTTGTCCACTTTTACAGACATTTAACATATTGGCAGTGCAAACAAGGGTCTAACAGAAAGGGAAATTTCTTGCCTTATAGTTTATGAAAGCTAAATAAAAAAAAGAAAAGAATGTCTTGTTCTCACCAGTATCTGAATTTTGAGCCCAGGGTGAAGTAGTGTGCAAAGAAGTTCTTCTGGGGTGGGATGGGTCGCTCCAGCCTGAAGAATGTGTGGTGCTCCACGCAGGCCTTCCACAGGTTCTTACAGGCCCTGTAGTTCACCATGTTGAAACCCAGCAGTGTTTCCCGGCTTTCGTTCTGATCAAAGAGGCGCAAATCATTCAGTGACAGATATTCTGTGTATGTGTACATAAACCAACTGACATTTATACAGTAAAGCCTCAATTAGATTAGTTAGTTTCAAATTATAACTAACTGTAGTTCCCTAATATATAAATTATTGTTACATACAAACTCTTCCTTAACATAAGAAATCCTATTCCTTAGTTAATATAAGAGTTGAATTGACATTTTTCATATACATTTATCTCCATACTTTTGAATTGCCACAAATGACTTCAATATTTCTGAGCGTAAAAAAGCAGTACTCTATTACTATTAGTGGCAAATAATTACCAATTCATTGATAATTCTTGAGCCACACTATCACTACACTCCACAAACACTAGCTTAAGGATAAAGGTTGGCTTGTGGTGGCTGGGATAGGACATGGATTTAATGTCTTGGATTGTTTTCATTAAGAATGCAAAGAGGTCTACCAGTCAAACAAGAGATACGAGATAGAGCGCTGGGATTAAATCAAAGTCAAATAGGACGCGGACAGCAGGGGGTTAATCTGACACCGATTATACACAGAACTGTCAGCTCAGCCAACACAAATGAGACAAGTGCATTGTGTACATTTACATTTGTATTTACATTTGTGTACATTTTTGGACATTTATGCTGTCCGAATGCACAGCAAAGATAAGACTGGTGTTCTCTGATATGACAAAGTAAAGAATAGATGTTTCCCCTTCCCTCTATAGGTGCATAAATTTAACATCAGCAGCATTCTATAATCAGTTTTTTCATTTTATTAAGACAAAAACAGGATAGTATTAGAAACGTTTCCAAATGCCTGAGTGCATCTGGGATTTCTCCTAGCTTAATTTCAACATTTTGATTGTACTACAAATAGAAGTCATTACATAAGACACGTCATTTCAAACAAAGTCCTCACAGTGTACAGCTGAGAACAGTATAAGTGTGTGTGTGTGTGCGTATACACTTACTGCCTCTCTTCTCAGCTGGATAAAAAACTGTTTGCACTTGAAGGAGATTTTCACTATTTTCAACCTTGAAAACAAGAAAGGGAAAAAAGCCATTCAAGCCCTCACATTTTACGTTCAGAAATACATACATATCGTCACTGCCCGATGAAGAACTACCTCCAAAATTCATTTGTTCAACTGTTTCTCAAAAACTACCTTATAAAGGAAACCCAAACCGGTTTAAATACATACCTTTAGGATCCGAAATAAAACTATGTTGACACATTTATCAATAAACTTTAAATTATTTTAAACGGACTTATGTGTTTTGTTGTGGGTGAGTGTATGGACACTTTTTTACTAACAAAAGCTTTTGGTTGGCATTTTATATTGAAATCAGGATCATTCATATCCAAATAGTAATCTAATGTTGACCTGCACATATCGGTTTGACTCAGTTCAGGGAAATCACGGACCGTAATTTTTATCCTAAGCTTTAAAAAAAAAATAATAATAATAATAATAATCATTTAGCCAATCCAAATTTCTCTTCTGGACTCTCGGCTCATTCATCCGTGAGCTATAAAGCTCCTAGCAGAGTCCTGTAATGACGCTCTGTCGGCAACTGCGGGACACGACCATTTCCACGAAAGGATCAGCATCTATCAATCTGGACATGAGCAGATGATACGTTTAAATCTCATGTCAGGTCTGACATCATTCGCGCAAGTTAGAGACAATGTGGATTTGCGGTGCAGCCCAGCAAAATCTGAAAATAATGATTAAACAATCCTCGAAGTGCTCATTAACCACAGGAAGCCACATATTCCATACGAATAAAAAGTAAACAAATGCAATATAATAAATATATGGGTCTGTTTTTAGGGAAGCGTTTTGCATTCAGCAGAAAAAAAAAAACTTTTTCCTGAGAAATTAATGTTTGGTAACTGGTGAACCTGCTGGAGCGCAGAGTCAGGGCAGCAACACGTAAGCTCATTCAGGCAACGCTGTTCTCCACCGATGTTATCATTCTGCTTATGTCAATGACGATTGTTTTCAGCCGCCACATTTATCAAGATCTGATCATCATCATAAGCTGGGATCGGTCATATACCAACATTCCATGAATCACACATGTGTCCTATAGTAGCATGACTTTAGTGCTGCCCTGACGCTGCGCTCTGCAGGTTCACTACTTACCAAAAATACATTTCTCAGGAAAAACAAAGTTTTTTTTTGTTTTTTTTTTTTTTTTTCTCAGAGCAGACAAATATTTTGTTTTACTTTTTTTATTCTGTACGGAATATGTGGCTGCCTGTGTTCAATGATGGACCCTTGAGTGGAAATGGTCGTGTACACAGCGTCATTACAGGACTCTTGCAGGAGCTTCATAGCTCACGGAAGAATGAGCCAGGAGTCCAGAAGAGAAATTTGGATTGGCTAGATTATCTTTGTTTAAGACAAGGATAAAGATTACGGTCTGTGATTTCCCTGAACCAAGTCAAACCGATGTGTGCACGTCAACATGAGATTACTATTTGCCCATGAATGATCCTGATTTTAATATAAAATGCCAACCAAAAGCTTTTGTTAGGGCAATGTGCTAAGTGGAAACGTGGAATAGCCCGCCAGTACCCTCTTCCCTCTCCTTTAGGCCAACCTGTAAGACCAGACGCGGGGAAACACGTGAGTTCTGCGCTCGTTTCCAGTTTGATAAATGAGGGCAAATTCAAAAATACACCTTCTGATGCCAGCTAATAATGATCTAAACATGTTCTTTAATCCGTCATCTCATTTTTCCTCCATCCTTCTTCCCTCCTACCTCGCCTTTAAGCCAACCTGTAAAACCAAACTCGGGAGAGCCGTGTTTTTCACACCGACACTCCTGACGGCCAATGGGGATACGTTTTAAATAATTAAACTATAAAAGGTTTTTTCATTGGTCAAAATGAAGGTAGGAAGAATGCGGACATGCCGCTGACATTAAAAAGTCAAAAACGTAAGAAGTGGAGATACGCGTTTCTCATCGGACAGCGACGATATGACGATCAGTGCAGATACTGTATACTGACCTTCCATAGTAGTTTTTTTTCCCCCATTCAGTCACATTAAAACCACATTTTTGTTTTCCAAGTGACAGTTTGTGAGAAAGCATTTGCTACATTGCACCCTGAGGTGGATTTGAGTTTATTTTACGCAGAAATATAGACAGTCAATGAGAACAATATGATAACTAAAATAAGCTTGTTTATTTATTTAAGGGAAATATTAAGAAATGTTAAATATTGTTTGAATAAGAGGACAGTACATGCACAACCACAGTATGGAGAGTAGAAAAATATAATCCCTCTTTGGAGCTCTGCTGCTGGGATTCATCACACTGCTAAACATATTTTACATACTTACAGTCACATTTGCATGGATAAATTTATATATACGCATAAATGCTTGGGCAGCGTATGAGACATGACCATCCAAGTGTGGCTTATTTGTCAGGTTGCGGTGGACTGAAATAGGAAAGAGGTAGTCAGCTGAATGTCTCAGTCACCCTCTGACGCTGGGGCGATTCCTTACTGTGGTATAATGAAAATATGAGAGTAGCCACTAAAGGGGTAATGCTTCCATAGACATCAAGAGAGAGAGAAAAAGAGGAAAATCAATGTGTGCAGAGTAAAAAAGAAACACTTAACAATTGTGGTTCTCTCTTTCGCACACATGGTGGTGAACAGCTGCTGGGGACACCACTGTTGTCTCTAAATTTAGCTCAACTGGCAGAATATGCACACACAAACTAGCTTCAGGTCGTTTTGGGGGGAGGTTGCTCCAGTTCGGTTTGCACAGCAGTGTTTCACATTCATTCCAATATTTTAACTCTGACTTTCCAAAAAATGTCTGAATTGGGTCACTAACAATATTGTAAAAAGGCATATATTAATTTATTACAAAGATCTTATTGTCATGAGGCGTTTGGTGGTGTTCAGACAGTGATGCACACTGTTTTTGGTGAGGGTAATGTGTGTATTATGCCTTTATAAAGGTGAAACATCTAAGGTTTCAAGGAATAAAGGAGCTTTCTTCCATGACTGGTCTAATTAACATTTTGCCTCCCATGGGGCAACAGAAGATTGGAGTCTTCCATGAATCATTGGTAAATGACTAATTAGAACGGACAAATTTAGGTAGAGGATCAAGAAAAAAAAATAACATAATGGGTTTGTTGTGTCCAGTATTTCGGTTTCCCACAGAAAAGGCAGAAAAGGCTCTTTTGGAAGCAGTTGGGGTGGTGCTGGCAGAAGATTGGACAGAAAGAAATTAATAAAATCAGAGAAAATCCTGTTCTACATCCACAAACAGCAGCCAAAAGCACAGCAACTGAAGCAGGAATGATTAATGATGACTGTGCTTTCAGTCTACAGAAGCCGTTTTTCATTATTATTTACTTATTTTTTATTTTGACAGTGTCTGAAAACACACTGGAGAATTACAGGGATTTCTGCTTAGGCAACAGAGAGGCTTCAGTTGATAATATGCTGTGCTGCAGGGTTTGTCTCATCTGACCCCACACGCAGTGGTACCTGCACGCTGATGCAGGGCATGTTGGTGTCTAATACACTCACCATGGGAAATAGTTGATCCGAACCCTGTTCTTGTAAACCACAATACCAGCAGACATCACCCCCAAGAGGATCTCTGTGTTGCTCTGGTCCTAGAAGTGCAAGGAGACATTATAGGAGAATAACATCGAAAACGGTGTCAAACTGAGACATAGCAACTTATGAAACTGAAATGTGTAGCTTTTGATTACAATTTAAATAATACAAAAAAAAGTGTCTACCCTTCATATTTCGGCAGGAAACAAAGACGGCAGCAGACAAATGTAAACAGGCGTGCATGAAGAAAACCTTACTTACCCTTGCATAGTGCAGCTCTACCCCGTAGAGCTCCAGCGTGCGTGCTGTGTTCAGATAATTAAACTCTGCCTGGGCAGGAGATAGACCGCTGAGCGAGATGATGATGATTATGGTGATAGTGACGGCAGGGTAAGGAGAAGGGAGAAAAGGTGCGAGGTGTTTGGAGAGAGAAAGGGAAGGCAAGGAAAACAAACAAATGAAAGACCAGATAATGATATCAAAGCTACATTTAGGGGCACACATTAATGTACAATCCCAGTATGTTATTCACTTATTTCATATGCATTTTTAAATAAAAAACAACAATAAAATTTAAAATTAATATTAATAGTACTGCCTTTTAAATATGATACCTAAATGTCTTCTGTGCATCAGAGTACCTGTGCTGCTGGTGGTGTTTGGAGACTTCTTTGTGGAAGTCCTGTGGGGGGCTGGGGATGAAGCAGTATTCTGACAGATATCCAGCTGTATGCTCCGTTTCACTGTAGTCCCCCAGCTCAGCTACACACACACACACACACGCAGAAGAAGAGAGAAAGACCATATCTGTCAAAGCACCATCACTCTCTAAATCCATCAGACCAGACCAGAAGAAAAAAATAAAAGGGGGCAAAATGAAATAAAAACAACCAGCAAAAATGGTCAAATCTGATTTTTTTTTTTGGATCACCACCTTCCTCCCTTATAACATATACTTTTCTTTTCATCTAATGTTTTGTGTGTTCTTACCAAAGCAAAAATAATTGTGTGAGAAAAATATAATATACCCCAGACGCATCTTATATACTCTTATCATCATAAAATATTAATCATCAAATGTACAAAGATTGCAGCAATACTGAATATGCTCTTTCATGGTGATTAATTCAAGTGAACACATGACGGTAGTATTTTCCCAGTCATTTTTCTATTATTTTGATTAATACAGAAGCTGATGAATAGATTTTAAAAATTGCAAGATTAGAGAATTGGAAAGAAAAAATGTTACTAATAACAGTCAACAGAAGACAGTATGTTTAGAAACACAGCTGGTTTTAGGGTTAGGGCTTTGAATGTGGAGTGAAAGGATTCCCAGATCACTGGCAGATGGAAGCCAAGAACAAATCTCCAAAGTCATTAGCTCACTAGCTGCCATTTGAAGCTCAAAAGCATCAATTCACTCAAGTAGTCCCCAGACTAACCTACTAGCCAGTAGCCTAAGCATATTGAGCAACGAATCAATTCAAGCTTACCCACTTAATGATGTGCACACAGCTCATGTATAGTCAATATCTCACATTTGAGTGGGCTAATGTTTTGGTTTGGTTAATGGAGCAGGTTATTACTCAACAAGGTCCATTCATTAAGCTCAAAGGCTATCTGATAACCCTTTTTCCACACTCAATGACAAAATTATCTTAAGATCCAGTTGCTGAAACTAATGGAAGCACATCAGCGCAACGGTTCTTCTGCCAGACACCCTTCCTTCTCAGGAAGGGGGTGGGGGGGTCAATGAGTTTTAGACAGCTGGTCAATTTTTCAATGAGAATTCTGCCATGTTGGGTGGGATTTAGGGTGTTTTTTTAAAGCAAGTTTTAGCCTGGGATTTAGAATGATCAGTGCTGGTATTTGGGGCTGAGCTAACTGAATTAGCAGCATAGCAGCCGTTTCAGGCTGTCTTTCCTGAAGCAAAGATTTATCTTCATAATCTGGGGTGGCACTGAGAGAAAAAGTGACAACACTGACCTAGCAGGAGTGTGTGTGTGTGTGTACTTGCTACATAACGAGTACAAAAATACTAATTTTACTAGCAAAGTGAAGACATTTTTGGGAAGTAAGGACATTTTGTCTGCTCTTCACAAATTCAGTTGATTGATTGAGGGTTAAGATGTGGTTTTAAGGTTTAGATTAGAATTGGGTTTAGGTTAGGGTTAGGGTCAGGGTTTGGGATGGCTAGGGTAAGGGGCTGGGTAATAGATTATGCCTGTGTAAGTCCTCACAAAGAGAGAAGTATAAAGGTGTGTGTGTGTGTGTGTGTGTGTGCGTGTGTGTGTGTCAGGGGGATAATCAGTGTCATGATGATAGCAGGCAGCCCATGCCAAATCTCCTCTCTGACCTATATACCATAGCAGTTCCCCCCAAAATATGCAAGAGAAGCGGAGGATAGAAAGAAAGAACAGAGGGAAGGGGGTGTGACTGCTTAAAAAGGAATTAGTAGAGAGGGATGAAAAAGACTAAACAGAGATAAAAGAAAAACAGATACAAACAAAACAGGCTGTCCAAAAAACAATGAACTACAATGAAAGAGAAAGAGCGAGGGACAGTCATTATTTAGACATGCACAGTCAGCATTAAAAATCAAATGCAGAATCACAACTACACTGTGGAGGAGGCTACATGTGCTGGTAGGGACAGGACAGGTCTGGAGAAGGTTCTTTTATACCACTGGTTTTGGAAAAATATCAACCATGATGTGCTGGGACATGTTTAGAAGCACGGACAAACTCAGAAGTCCTGAATTCCTGCGTTGCTGCTCCATATACAGAGCAAAGTGTCAATATTTATCTGTCCTGCACTGATTCATCTCTGCTTCACCGAATGGATGGGGAAATAAATTTCACATAGCCACAGTAAATACAATTTCAAATCCAATATAGCGTTTTAATCACCGCAAATAACATTTACAACCATCACCACACATTTTAATTAATGTATAATGGCTGCAGAGTAGCATCTATAAAAGCAGTAGCTAAATTGTAATGGTTTTTATTTTTCCCCTTCAGAGAGGGCTCATGAATTATCTCTCTGTCGTAAACTTGTGGGCTGAAGGTTTGGAGAGAGCCCCAGCGGAGCTTTACTTACACTGAACTGCATAGGACGCCAGCAGGGCCGCAGTGTTGTGTGGACAAAGCAATCTGGAAACCATGACAACACACAGGAGACGGGCATCAACGGGAGTTATTTCAAATCAAACAGAAGGAAGCATCTTCGTTCATCCTATAAAAGACATGCTCACCTTCCAGTCAATATGTCCTGCTTTATCTGTAAAAAATAAAGGTACCTGAAGGGGGAACACATTAATTTAATAAAAGAGAACAACAGTTACAGTTATCTTAGTCTAATGAATTAGTCTAAGACCATTCTAGAAAATCAGCAGGCATCATTTTTTTACCTTTGTTTACCTAGCAAAACATAGCTAAGATTATTTAACTACAGGCATGTATAAATTTGAATAAAAATTCTAAATCAGGATTACTTCCATTAAAATCAAAATGCTAGTGTTCTGAATGATGTCATTTAAATTAAATCAGCCGCCAATGTTGTAGTGCGTACCAGAGCGCACCAGATTTAAGGCTTCCTATTTTCTGTTGTGATTGTATACCTTTGACGCCTTGGCTGAGAGGCTGAAATAAAAATACCAGGCTGGGAGAGAAGGCAATAGCATACTGTGACACCTCCTCTGCAAGTTGTTAATATAGAATGCAGGATGGCAGAGCTTATGTTTGCATAGCTGTGGGCTGTGATGTAGACTTTTGTATCAGTTTCAAATGGTCAAACCGAACATGCTTCAAAATGTCTTTGTCTCGGCTTGATGAAATCTGGGACGAATGGCACACGCCAGGTAAAAAGACCCAGACATAAACAAGCAACGTCTCACCGGGTGTATTCTTCCTGAAGCTTACTGGGTTCCGTCACAAAAAACTTGACTCTGAAGCTCAGGTTATGGGGAGAGCCTCCTGGAGAGAGGAAGACAACAGTTCAAAAACAAATCACGGGATAACTCGACGTTTCAGCTGAAACTATGCATTAACCTCTGTTTTGTTCTGAGTTAGCTTCCTTGCCCCATAACTACCTTTGCTTCAAAGTCAGCTGAAACAAACCAGTGGAGTAAATGATTCTGTGCACAATGAACACGCATTTAGAGCAACTTGTCTCCCCGACTTTGTGCGGTTATTCATCAATGACTTTATCGCTCAACACAAAAGCAGAGTTGAAACACAGTTCAGTCATTGCTCCAGGATGAAGACTCTCACACGCGTGCTTCTGTATTGTTTCGCACGTTACAATTTCTATTACTCATTATGAAAAAGAGCGGAGTTGAAATGTAGTTTAATTGTCACTTAAGGGGGACTCAGAATATGAAATGAAACAGAAATGAGTGGAGACTTTAGCTCGAGGTGGGTTGTGGTCTTTTAGTTGTTACCAAGTCGCGACTGCAGATTTTTAGGTACATTCCAGAGTCTCATTCTGTGTTTAATTTAATCCTACAGAAAGACTTAAGCTGCAGTGATTGGTTGTAGAAGTCACCTACTTTTCAACTGTTTCCTGATGGGCTTGTTGGGATCCAGCCAGCGCTGTAAAATATTGATATCCAGACACTTAGGACCAACACTTTAACAGCATGAATAATTGAGGTATTAACGACTGGCTACACACACACACACCTCACATCTGATACCAAAACACCATGCACATGGATGCACAGAATCCAGGACAGTACTCTAGAAGATCTCTTACACAGTTGGGACATATCCCAATACCATCTGTCACTTTCTCACACAACCACACTTTCCGTAAATTTTAAGCATCATACTGACTGGTGTATCTACGGAATCATCTGTCAAGTGCAGGCCGAAGTAGTCTCTCTCGGTCAGCTCCAGGTGCTTAAAGACAGCATCCAGTAGTACCTGGCCATGATCTGCCTTCTGCAGAGAGGAACAGAGAACATGAAGTGGGTCACAGGTCATTTTCGTTTTCCTCTGTGAAACAGAAGGAAGAGCAAAAAGAGTATTTGGACAGAGAGCTTCCAAAGACTTCATGCAGCTCTCGTGCTTGTTCTGTCTGGAATTCCTCTTTACTGTACTTTTGCTGATAATATACCTGCTTACTCACAAAAATATTTGTTAACTGCCCATATACATTTGGTATGGCCTTTTATTTTGCCTTGAAAATAATCGATTAACGAAAAATCACTAAAGTCCCTGAAAATGTACTAGTCACAGTAAGAATGGGTGTATGAAACTGAAACTGTAGACAAGATGACCGACAAAGAAGGGGAAAGGATGAGCAATCATTTATTTAGCAGATCATTAAAATCGCATCAGTTCACGAGAGAGGATGGGCGAGAGGATAAACTGTGGAACCACAAGTGGAGCAGAAATTCACACCTGATTCTGCTGCCATGAGATGAAAGCAGAGAGAGAGACGAGGAAAGAGAGCCTTCAACACATCTGCTTCTTCCCTTTACCCTGAAGAAAGTCTTTTACAGCCCAGCATGTGTGTGTGCACGTGAGTCTGGACGAAATTAGGGGACACACGTGCACACACATCAACAAAATTGTGCTTGACAGTTGACGTGTTGACATGCCAGCCTTCTAGAACTGCCAGCAATCATTCATCGTGCGTGTGTGTGTTGAATCACTGCAATGTGATATAAAAGCTGTGGAGAAAACGGGTGAGAGAGCAAGGAAAAAAAAAAAACAGCATCAGAGTTGACTCACCATAACAAGGCTAACATGCACGTGCGTGCTTGCACACACACAAATACACCAAGGCAAATATTAATAATGAAATAGGTTAAAGTGAAAAACACACAAATTTACTTGGGTGTATGTATCAAAGACTCACATTTTTTTTTCTACCCTGATAGCTGCTTTCTCCTACAACACAAAGACCATCAACAGTCTGTGTGTGTGTGTGCGCGCGTGTGTGTGTGTGTGCACGTCTCCACTGTTTCCTCTTTGAATGAAGAGCCTTTTCATGTCGCATGTGGGAGCCCTCTGTGCCACCATCACACTTTTTTCTCTGTAAGGTTACACGACAGTCACCACATACATGTTGCAATGTTTTATACTGTGTAGAAAAGAGGAACAAAACAAGAGTAAAACAATGTACGAAAACAAGATCAGCAGACAAACAGACAAGCGACAGAGTCCCGCATGAAGAGAGCGATTGAGGATGCGAGTCCATAAGACAAACACTCTTTGTGTCCGTCGTCTTCATCAGAGCAGCAGAGAACGGACTGAATTGGTGTCTATGTTTGAGAACGAAAGCGAGAGAAACAGCCTTGCGTTGAGCAGCACCGACGCTCTGACAAGTCTCCCACCCAGACGGTTAAAGAGGAAATGACCACAACCATCACACGCACTGCACAGAGCCACGAGGAAACTGGAATTTGTATGGCAGGCTGACTAATAAAAGGATCAAAATAATACTTTGACTTCCCTTCCCACTTCTTTTCCTTCAACAGGAAACAGCTGAACGCTCAGTGTGTATGTGTTTGTGCAAAAGAATGATGGAAACTCAGGAATGTGCGAGGCAGCTTGTCCAGACAGGAAAACTGCAGCAAGACTCATCGACCTCCATCTCGCTCTCTCTATCCCCCAATCTTCAGCAATGTACCTAGAAACCTGCCAGTGTGTTTCAAACAGGAACTTCTCTCTCTAAACATCACTACACATGCTATATACACGCACCAATACGGATGTTTACACACTGCATTAAATCCACCACACTTAGATGTAACATATTCACAGAATGTTTTCAAGTACGCTAAATATTAGTGTAAATTTACGATTTATCTAGCCAGAGTTTGCTAACATTAGCAACAAATATTACACCTGTACTGCTGCTCCCGAACTTTGAAATTTATCAACACAATTTACTGATAGACAATTTTAATGAACTCTGCCATATCCCCAAAGACATACAGAGTGTCGATGGCACAAATGTTCACACTGCCACACCCAGGCCGCAATATTAACACCAATATGCAGAAAGATTATTGTCCAGTTCTCACATGTAGTCTCTACAAACCACTGAAAAGTTGAATCAAGCAATTTTTCCAAAATTGCTATGTTGAAATGCAAACTAAGTTTAGGGAAAAATTAAACATATTACACAAAAAAAGGCTAGGATTTTTTTGTTTTTGTTATTCCAGCTCTGATTTTAACCTCCATTTCATTAACCTTTACAATTCATCTGGCAAATACAAGAATGTAGATTCAAGTGGCATCTTTAAAAAACTACAAATAACAATAATTGTAGTCTGCAGCAAATGACTTCGGTCCTGCAGATTCAGTTAAGCTCCCCTGCTTCGTGCTGCTCTTACACGGTCATTATTAAAAGCTACTTCATTAGCGATGGCTCTTGCAGACAGCTGCATGTTTATGTGCTGTGCCGTGGTTACTATGGTTAAGCCGCACGTCTCCTCACTCCGAATTAATTTGCCCTCCTGACCCTGCTTTTCTTAGTCCGGATCGGAGCCGTTAATGGTAAGCCGCACTTTTCCATCTAACAAACTTAGCTTCCAACTTCATTAAATCTAGCTCTTCATTCCTATTTTTTAAATTCTAGATTATCAATCCAAAGCCTGATATTCTGCCAATATCACAGTGCAGATCCTCTGACAGAAAGACCCTGCTTCTGGGTTTTTTTCCTCTGCGAGTATAAAAGACAGTCGGCCAAGGCAGAGGATCAACAGAAGTATTGTTGATAGCGGATGGCTTGTCTTCCCAGGAAGTTAGCGTTGCTTTGGTGGTCTGATCAATGACACTGACAGAGACCGAGTCATTCATCCACAGCAGTAGGGAGGGGGAAGGAGTGAAGCCAAAGACTGAAAGAAACATGTCAAACTTCAAAATATTTTAATGAATTCCACATTTAGTGTGTATTTAAGACATTGAAAGAAAACTATTCTTTTGCAACTTCAAGGGAAAACGGGTATTCTTAGCTCGAGCACATTTAGCATACATTTTAGTAGTCAGTAAAATGACGAAGTTGGTGATCAAGTGATTCAAATTTGATCTCATTACCTTTTTCATCAACAAGTTTACAGTAAACTGGCTGTACTGTGACCGCAGAGTTTGAAAATGCAAATGTGTTTGTGGAGGATTGTTAGTAGAGGCTTTAATGACTCAGTGTGGGAACTTCCCTCTTTCCAGTCACAAGATCAAGACTGATCAAACTGACAGAAATAACAGCAGACACAGAGGAAGAAGTGTGTTCATTTAGAATATAACAGTTGACTCAACTGTCATTCACAAGCTCAGACACACAAAATGTCTGTCTTCCCTCAAGGTTATTCTGAATCAATTAACAAAAAGTCATGACAAGTATGAACTTTAACAGAAATAGAGTTGGTCAATTATAAACCACGTTATTACCGGTAGCTCTATTCCTATTATTACAAATCTAATGTGCATGGTGCATAAATAAAAGGATGACTTGGTTCTGCAATTTGGAGAAGTTGACGTGTTGACCAGGACTGATTTAAACCTTGATTTATGCGGCACATAAAATAAACACCTGATACCAGGTACTAAAAGCTCCAGAGTGGACAAATGAGTGTACCATTCATTCCATCAAAGTTATACTCACGCCTTGTCCACAAATGAGTATACCTTTGTACATGTTTATACATTTTATAGGCAAATGGAAATCTTTGATTAGCGGAATCACTTGGAGCCTTCCGCTTAGGTTGTCAAAATTGAAATGAGTACTTACGTTGACTTTGAATGCCTGGACAGTGCTGTCCAGCAGCAGTACGTTGCACACAACCTGTGTGTGCTGCCTGTCTCGCTCCAGTTCCGTCGCCCGGACATTGTAGGATCTGCCAGCAGGCAAGCGGAAGCGCGCGCTCATCACGCTCTTACCAGGGTCTGCAACATGTCCAAAGAGAAGGAGGAAACCACAAATGAGAGAGGTCAAATAGAGAAAAAGGAACATGTATGAGCTTCTTCATAATGCTTATAGATACATGATCTGGATTTTTCTGGGTGTGATAAAGGCAAGAATACACCCTCTACTTAAAACACAACGAGCCAATGTACAGTTAAGCAGAGCAGTGAAGGCAGCCACTCAGTAAGGCAAGCCCGTGCAAGCCAAGCAAATCAGCAAAGACTGACTGCTTCATGAGAGAAGAATTTCAATGAAGGGAGCAAACTCCACATTCCTCCACAGGAGAAGTGGAGACCGTACGGCAGATCGACATTCATCACTCCCACCCTGCCCTGTTTCGGACATGCGAGCTGGAAAATAAAGTTTGGCGGCATTCATTTACGGCTTCTTTGTACGATTCTTAAGAATTCGATCACTTTAGCCGCATGTCTCAGACAGAGAGGCTCTGGTGACAACTTGGAAAACTAAAAGCAGTGTAAACAGTAAGCCGAGGGAGCAGTGTTTGCTCATCAGCAGAATAAATAAGAATAATGGAGCCCGAAGCCTGGTCCATTATAAACAAAACTAAAGCATGTTATTGCTGATGCCTTGCTTGACTGCGCTGCTTGTCGAGTCAGATGGAGATTCGCTGCAGTTAACACCACAACTTATAATTTGTGCCAAAACACTCTCTCTCTCGCATGCATATATATATATATATATATATATATATATATATATATATATATATATATGATAACCATTTTAGGAATTATACTGCAGTCTGGCAAAAGTGGTGAGAAAAAGAACTTCCTTTTCAAAGTAAGACACAATTTACAGGATAGTAAACTATGCAAGAAAGTGGAATAACAGCTTGGTGTGCATGTTGACCGTCAGCTTCTTTTGTTTAGTCGTGTTTACATATTTTGTCGGGGAGCATATGTCGTTACGGCAGGATATCTGCCCTTACGTTTCCATGTCCTCCATTTATTCATGGCTGATCCAGCTTGACAGGAGACATTAGAACCCCACAGGGGTCACGGCCCCACCATCAGGAGCAGCCGCATGTGTAAGGATGGCGCTGTGAGCATATCTGGCTGTGTATATGGGACATATATGGAGGGCGCTCTGCATGTCTGAGTTACTTGTCACTACACATCAGCATAAACGCCCCATGGCCACAGGCGTGCAGCTTGCACGCCACGTACGTGCGCACAAAACGAGACCTCGGGCCACGACTTACAAAAGCAACAGCCACCTCACCACCTGACCATTTATTGATATTTATGGTTGGTTATTAAATAAATGATGACACTATATAACCGTGGTTGAGTCATGACCGGCGTATCTGAAGATCTCAAGTTAAAAATCAACCATCTGAAAGTTGGGAAATTCATTTACAAATGAATTTCTTTTTTTTTAGGCTATGTTTTAACTGATTTGCCCTTGTGGTAAAGTAACTGTATGTGTAGCTTTATTTAAAACACACTTCTGCAAAACTGTCTAAATAGGTCCTTCGAGAAAAGCTGAATTATAGAGCAGCAAATGTATGGTTTTGTCTTAAGGTCATTATGATTCATATGTCCAAATAATGGTGTGGTGCTGCTGGTCAATAAACTGCTAAGCTGATAAGAGACTAATATGATTTGTTGTAAAGGAAAAACAAGAATATGGGACAAATGAGACAAATGATTCATTCGCATCTGAGGATGAGGCCAGTAAGAGGTTGCATAGGATCCCCAGGATGATGGATGAGGGGTAGCGTGCAAGCTGCAACCAGCCAAGAGATGCAGTGCTGACAGTATATCATGACTGCTGACAGATCAACCACACACACATTTAAACACACCACTAGTTATGCAAAAAAAAAAAAAAAAAAAAAATCAGGCACACATGGATGCATGGAGCCAAAGCACTGGGGAAGAGCAAATGGACCAGTCAGTGTGCAGATGCAGAGAGGAACAGTGAGATGCTGTCATGCAGAAGAAAGGCAGAGGAAGGCAGGGCACTCTCCAATCTGTGGCACACACTGAGGAGGAGCGAGGGAATAACATAAAATGAGTTTGAACACAGACCCTCTGCTCTCTTTACAAATTCATCTGCAATCCACCTCAGACCAAAACACAGGACCCTTTGGATGATTTGCCAAACACTGGATTCCTGCCAACTTAAAGTGCCTCAATTAGCAAACCGCAATTTAATATCTGACTTCATAAATAAGACAAATAAATAAGATTCATGAATAAATGGCTGTGTTGCTGATGTTCGAAAGTTTTCTGCTCTGTTGTGTTTTCTGTTTGGCTCTGCTGACCTGGACATGGCAGCCACGCTCCCCTGAGAGAAGCCTCCGGATGTCAGGAAGCACGCTAACATTATTGCTTCCTGCAGTAAGCAGAGCTTACAAACAGGCAGAAGTGTGTGTGTGTGTGTGTGTGTGTGTGTGTGTGTGTGTGTGTGTGTGTGTGTGTGTGTGTGTGACCCTAAAGCTTCCCTCAGTGGTAAGTTCCTCTGGCTCTCAGCTTATTGCAAACACAGACAGCTCTGGAGCCTCCCAGTCTGTACCCAAAAATACACACCCTTCATATAAAACACATAAATGACACAGCCCCTCCTCAACACAAGAACATGTGCATACAAACATAATGACCAATAAAAAGGATATCTGGCATTATTGGATCCAGTTGTTATTAGGGATACATACCCAGAAGCGCTATATTAAAAGTAATCTGAAAATTTACTACCAAACTGTAAACTGACAAAACTTCATAAACGTCGTACATCAACACATAAATATCTTCCAAATAAAAATGAAATTCCCAGAATGCAACACTCCTTAGTTCAAATACGGGACAAATCGTGAACTCCATTCGCTCCACATAGATTTCTATTTATAAACCATAATTCTTCAAACATACTGGGGGAAAAAATGTGCTCGGCGTGCATTTCCCGCCTGATTCTCCAACTCTGGAAGACGCTACAGTAGCAGTTCCCAAAGGAAAAGTGCATTGCGCAGCATTTCATAATGTATAAACTGGGCCATTGACCAACAGGTGGTCAATTACAGATGTTAATGCATGCCCTGTGAGAGTTCATGAAGTCAAAATCCAAAAGAGACATTGACCGGTAAGTTGGTTTAATTTTTTTTTTTTTTTAACCAGCTGTCGTCCCCCACCCATGTCTGACCTCCCCGTTATCCCTTTAATTCTACTGACATTATGTAGGTCAACAACAGCAGTAAAAAGAGCACAGCTTTGTGTGTACTGATAAATCCACACAAAGCATTTAATGTACCCCAACTGGGGGGGTGGAGGGTCCAGGGAAGTGGAAGTTGCAGGCTCAGAAATGTGGGCAGCAAATGGCCTTTGACCTGCTTTAGGTACAACCATATGTGGCCCTGGCTGATGCAAAAGTCCTACAGTCCAGTCTGTAATGTAGCTGCTCGAGTACTAAAACAACACAACAAAGGGACGACACCAGCAGTCAGATCAAAAAGAAAGTCTGCAAAGAAAGCTTCACTTTTTTCATTTCTACCACTGTGAAATTGGCATAATCTATTCTAGCGGGAGGACACCTGACGGGGCCAAACATTCATTTCGGTTCAGCCCCAAGTGTGAGAAACATCTGCAGATTTTCTTCTAAATGGAAACCATATGGCAGAAGCCTCTTTGTGTATGTTACTGGAAAAGGGCAGCACGCCTCACTTAATCGATTAGAACATTTAGGACCCAACAGAAAATGAATTAAAATGAAATTAAAATGATTCATAACAATTCAGACATGTTTTTTTTCTTCCAGTTGAAAGACAACAGACAAATACTTATAACTCACTGACAATTACTTATAACTCACTCAATGTGAAATTTAACAATTTCACATTTTAAAATTTTAAGATGTATGAAAAAAGATGTCCCAACTAAAAAGAAGTGTCAGCATTGGTAGAAATGACAGCATCGGTTGCCAGATAAAGCCTACCTGTAAAATGCACTGGATGTTTTTGTGTGGTTGCAGCCTGAGGCCAGCACAGCTCGGGAGTCTTTTAATGTCACTGGTGCCAAGGATCAGCTAATTACACAAACACACATGAACACAGCTATTCCAACTGAATCTGAAATACTGATCATGTCATGTGGCAAACAGTGGCCTAGTGGTTAGAGAAATGAACCCACCCCCGTGCACCCTTTTCCCCGCTCTCATCATCACCACTGTGGGCCCCTTCTGTGAGTTCCTTAAACCCTAACTGCTCTCTGGGCAGTACCTGGTGCCCAGAGACCTGGTGTCCACACACTGCTCCTCAGGGAGAGGGTGAATGTAGAGAAATCATTTCTTGGAGTATCCTGATGTCGAGTGCATCTCAGGATTCCCTAGAATATAAATCTCACCGGTTCCTTTACTCTCTCTCTACAACCTAACGTTGGTTTTCCATCCTCTTTGCAGTTTAAAGAATAACTGTACGCAGTTGTACATGAGGAAACCTTAAAACCAAATCAAAATATTAAAAGTAATGTATTCACAGCTTATATCAGTTCAACGGTAATGTGTTAATCTGGCAGGAAAAAAGCAGTCAGACAACTGAAAATTTCAAAGTTAGCACCTTTGACTGTCAGCAGCAGCATGACGATCATAACATAGGGTTATATAACCACAAGACAACAACCTCAGGCTGCGCCTCGGGGCATGTAAACAGAGGTTTTCATCACTTGAGGATTTGAATTCATATACACTTTCAATAAAAGTCTGGCTGTCAGCGTATGCTGTGAGCAGCCGCTTGCTGGCCCATTACAAACTGGTCCTGACTCAACATATACAGCTGGGTATTGATCCATTTTGTTTTTGGTTTGCAGCAGCAGCAACAGCAGCATTAACATGTCAACTCTGAGGATCTTGTAATAAGGAACATGAGAAACTAATACTTTTGAATAGAAAACAAAACCGCTACAGACACTCATTTGTAACCCGTTTATATGGAGAAGAGGTCCTCTTCTCCACAGTTGTATGGAGACACACACATGCACAGATACACACAGAAAGCAGGGAAACAGATGCAGGCTTGATTAAAGCAGCACATTCCCCTGATTTTGCTCCCTTCCTGCTGACGCTTGCACCTTTTAATGTTACCCGGGGTCGTGTTCTGAGCACGCTGCAAAAATTTCCACCCGCGTCTACATCAATCTTGCACGTTCCTGCCCGACCAGCAGGGCGGCCAGGTGTTAGACGCACACGCACACATTCACAGCCCTGATGGCAGACATTTACTCTGGCATTTAAAATGCTACTTTAGGTTAGCTCAAGAATACAACAGCAAAATATGTAAGAGATATAAGCATTTACAAAATTCATCTGGCTGCAATAACCTTACTAGTTTTACTCTTTAATAAATAAGATGCTGACAGTGGCCATTTTTATATAGGTGCCCTTTTAGAAAACAATGAGAGGATTATTTTTTGTTTTGTAGATATCGGTTTAAAACTGGATGACTGAATACATGTAAAGACTCTGATATTTCTGTACAAACATGAGGTGCAGCCAGCATAGCCAAACGTGCTCATTAGTCTTTGTCAAAACTAGGGCAGATTTCAAAAGCAGGGGCGTTTAGGGTACAGCACGTTTATGACTGAGTGCTTGCTGAGTCAGTGCGTCGCTCTTTGGACGGGCCAAATATTTAATATGTTAAATTTTATATCATGCAGCAGTGAGCGTTTTGATGCGGAACAAGTGAAAGATTACAGCTTCTGCCTAAATTTACCCTTGTGAAAATCTCTAATAAACTAGACCAAAATAATGTGAATAAAGGAAGTAAATCATCTAGAAATAAGCTGATGTTAAAGCAGGATTCCTGTTAGGAGGGGCTAACAGAAGGGTAAAAAGGACGATATTGTGTCATAATGCCTGATGCCTGCATGATTTACTTAATCCGCTGCACTCACAAAAGGTCCTGGCCCACGTATTCTTAGAAGCCATGACACTAAATGTATGAGACCTCATCACATTTAAACACTATTTAATCATCACAAGTCATCCATCCGCTCACACCATTCCAGCCAGTATTGTGTTGTCTATTATTGAGGAACAATATTAGACTCCTTTAAAATAAAACACAGGAGGGATAACTGAACAATGAGTACCAGGAAAAGGTTTTTATTCATCAGCCTAATCCTTCAGAGGAAAAGCAATAGCCGTTTTTTTTCTTGGAAACTGCAAATGCAAATGCTGCTGTCGATTTACTCAACTAAAGATGCATTTTATCATTTGGGTAAAAATCACTTTCATAAGCAGTACAGAGATACTGCCTTATTCACAAAGCAGGATCAAAGCTCCTATAATGTGAAGCTAAAGCAGGATATTAGAAGGCCAAAGTAAAAACTCAACCCCGGGAAACTTGCATTTTTACATACATTTGCTACTAAATCGGCCCTGTAAGCTCCGCAAGAACAAGGCTCCTCCTCCCGGGTGGTTCCATGCGGACTTAAGCTACGCTGAGATCAGCTCAACATGGGTGATTGAAATAGTGCATTGACAAAGTCTTCAGGAAGGCTGTGTGGAGCCTTAAACACCAAGATTATAATTATCTTTTAACAGTAAGATTTACTCAGCATGTTCTGGGGACTCCACAGAGTATGTCTGCACAAACGATGAGCCATATTGTTTTCATGTCAAGAACAGGTACAGACTCTAAAAATACTCACATACAAAAAGTGGTTTGAGTCAAGAGAAGCAGATGAATCAGAAGTGGCTCTGATAAACTTAATCAGATCACTCATACACTGAATGGAAAAAGGTACCAGGGGACAACTCTGCACCACGGGACATCTGAAGAAAAAAATAAAATGATAGAGGTGGGTGGAACACACTGTGGTCGGTTAACACAGCCATAACAGGAAAGCGTGGGCCCACCTTACAATCACCTTGTAGGCCATACAGAGTTTCCACACTACAGAAAATTGCATTTCGTTCAGCTGAAAAATACCAAAGGTGCAATTAGTCACGATTTCATGTAGGTCTCATTAAAGGTAGAAATGTGCATGTGGATTATTCTGCTTTCAAGGCTAGTGCACTTTGTACAAAGCACTGAGACGCATTCTGCAGCCATTGGTAGAAATTTCAAACTTTCAGGCCTGACATGCTTTGTGCAGAAACACCTGATGTAGTTCTTCACAATGGATAGATGTAAAAGAAAGCTATGCACAGACAAAAAGAGGCCTGCCTTGATTCGCCAATACTGAAGGAAGGTATCCGACATTGAAAAACAAGCCTGCAAAAACAGCACAATAAAAATCAAATTCAGAACCATAATAAAAATAACTGCTCAGACAAAGAACCAGCAAATGGTTCCACCAGCTGGATGGTGTACAAGTACATCAACATCCTTCCTCCTCTAGCTCAGCAGGGAGTAAAGAACTTGGGCAGTTTGTATCATCCTTCCATTATTTTACCCGCAGTGCAGCCAAGACAGCCATGCGTCACTTTTGTAAGAGCAATTATGAGGAGAAATTTCAAGAAATGCCAGTAACTAAAATTGAAAAGATAGCAAAATTTCAAAGGCATTAGGAGTCATTTCTGATTTTACAGTTAGCGTAAAACATTGTCACAGTACAAGTTTTTTTATCTGCAGCTGAGCAGCATGCAGAGCATTTCCTCTGGAACACTGATATATACCAACCTCAGAGTTTCATAAACAACACGAGATTTAGCCTATTCGGCAATAATCTGCTTTTACAAAAGAAGATTAGCATAGCTCCAGACTGACGGAGGGCTGTGAGGGGATCAATGGGACATTTAATTTCAGAATATTGCAATTGGAATTGAAAAGGGCATGTTGTTAGAATTCTGGAATATGACATAACAGTCACATTCCTAATCTACCGCTCAAGAAATTACTGAGTAGGATATGACGTAAACAAGGGCCAGCCCTCAACAACGGCGCGAAACTGGCTCAGAAACTGGTCTGAGGAACAGTGGACCTGGAACAATGGAGTGACTGCTTAGCTCGTGTTAAATAGTTGCCTAGTTATTGCTTGACTAATGAGAGCTGAAATAAGCATGAAGTCATTAATCCAGTAATTACTGTGATTTAGATTACCAATTTTCCAAGAAATGTCATTCATTGCTCTTGTTGGTAGTGCTGGACAGTGCAGCCATGAGTCAGCCGGAGCCAGAGCCAGAGCCAGCCCCCTGCCTCATGCTGAAATCAGAGAAACCACAAGAATGTAACAGCTTCTGTTATTATCCCTCCCTGCTGTCTCACTGCCTGCCCTAGAAAACATGGTTGCCTATTTCTTTTTCTCGCTCTCTCTTACACACACACACAATCATTTCCTCATTTCCGACAGACACAGATTTTCACAGGGTGTGAAACAGGACATATAGGGACACATATACAAACACACTCGTCCTGACGGTGTAAAAAGTGCCTCTTTTTTCCACTCAGAACTGGCGCAAACCCGAGGCCAGACACACACAGCAACAGACAAGTTCCCGCAGAACAAAAACAGGGAGAGCAAGAGTAACAATAATAAAGACTGGGAGCCAATATTTTACTCAGACTCATTTTTATGAGAGTGAGATTACTGTTGGCATCAATATTTTAGCCCTTACTGATCAATGCCATAAACAAATAAATCAGACAGGCAGTAGGGTCAAATTTTACGGGAGAAAATATAAATACCTTAAATAACTTACTTTCGTACAATCGTACAAGCATCTTAAGTCCTGTTTGAAATTTTGATTGCATTTCCCCTTATGTTCCGACCATCCTGAGCCGAGCTAAATAAAAAGCAATTTGTGACTTTTGTTGCTTCATCGACCACTAAAGGAGGTTTTGAAGTATATTTTGAAATCAAAGTTTCGTCTTGCACACACACTGTCAGAGGGAGCAAGGCAGTCTCACAAAAATGTGACACTCTTACTACATTGATTTGTGTGAGAGGACAAATTTCTCACTTTTTGTGGTACTAAAGCACATTTTATCCTTCCTGAAGTTAAGCATATCTAGGAAAAGAAAAAGGTAACATTTCGAAGTAAGGGTCAAAACTACCTCGTCAAAACAAAAATCGGAAGATGATAATTTAACGTAGTTTTTGTCTCAAAGGATGATTATTCGGCATTGACAAGCCCAAGTATGAAGTCAGGTGTGACACGAAAAAAAGTTGTGTTTGTGACACAAAAGGAGTAGAGGGATTTATTCCTACCCTTAGCTTTAAATTTGTGCTGTCCAACACAAAAAAGGGAGAAATCTGTGTACTCTAACACATACAGTATCAGTAGATGAAATTTTATGAGAATCACGAACGTTGGGTTGGAGGGAGGTCGGGGCTAGTCCCAGTCTCTCCCCAATGACAGAAATGTAAACAAAACTGTCAAGTTGTGCGTGTTTTGTGACCACAGCTTTGCCCAAACTTGAAAAACTGCTTGATCAATCGTTGAAGGATGCAAGGGAGTGAGAAGGAATAGGAACAGGTTGATAACCTTAAAGATAGACTGAACATATATGCACGTGTTATATCCAATTGGCATACATATTTGATAATGCCATCCATCCATTTTCTACCGCTTATCCGGGGTCGGGTCGCGGGGGTAGCAGCCTAAGCAGGGAAGCCCAGACTTCTCTCTCCCCAGCTACTTCGTCCAGCTCTTCCGGGGGGATCCTGAGTCGTTCCCAGGTCAACCGAGAGACATAGTCCCTCCAGAGTGTCCTGGGTCTTCCCGGGGGCCTCCTACTGGAGGGACGTGCCCTGAACACCTCACCAGGGAGGCGCCCGGGAGGCATCCTTACTAGGTGCCCGAGCTACCTCATCTGGCTCTTCTCAATGCGGAGGAGCAGCAACTCTACTCCGAGCCCCTCCCGGATGGCAGAGCTTCTCACCCTATCTCTAAGGGAGAGCCCAGCCACCCTGCGAAGGGAACTCATTTCGGCCGCTTGTACCCGCGATCTCATTCTTTCGGTCATTACCCAAAGCTCATGACCATAGGTGAGGGTAGGAGCGAAGACCGACCGGTAAATCGAGAGCTTCGCCTTTCAGCTCAGCTCTCTCTTCACCACAACGGACCGGTGCAGAGTCCGCATTACTGCAGACGCCGCACCGATCCGTCTGTCGATCTCCTGCTCCATTCTTCCCTCACTCGTGAACTCCTCCACTTGGGGGAGGATCCCCTCCCCGACCCGGAGAAGGCACTCCACCTTTTTCCAGCTGAGAACCATGGCCTCAGATTTGGAGGCACTAATTCTCATCCTGGCTGCTTCACACTCGGTCGCAAACCGGTCCAGCGAGAGCTGGCGGTCACGGACTGATGAAGCCAACAGGACCACATCATCTGCAAAGAGCAGAGACCCGATCCTGAGGCCACCAAACCGGACCCCTCAACACCACGGCTGCGCCTAGAAATTCTGTCCATAAAAGTTATGAACAGAATCGGTGACAAAGGGCAGCCCTGGCGGAGTCCAACCTTCATCAGAAACGAGTTCGACTTACTACCGGCAATGCGGACCAAGCTCTGACACCGGTCAGGGAGCGGACGGAATACCCCCGAATAGACCTTGCCAGGGAGGTTGAGGAGTGTGATCCCCCTATAGTTGGAACACACCCTCCGGTCCCCCTTCTTAAAAAGAGGGACCACCACCCCGGTCTGCCAATCCAGTGGTACCGCCCCCGATGTCCACGCGACGTTGCAGAGTCATGTCAACCACGACAGCCCCGCAACATCCAGGGCCCTAAGAAACTCCGGGCGACTCTCATCCACCCCCGGGGCCCTGCCACCGAGGAGTTTCTCAACAACCTCGGCTACCTCAGCCCCGGAGATAAGAGAACCCACCTCCGATTCCCCAGGCCCAGCTTCCTCACTGAAAGGCATGTCGGTGGGATTGAGGAGGTCTTTGAAGTATTCCTTCCACCGATCCACAACGTCCTGAGTCGAGGTCAGCAGCACACCATCCCCACTGTACACAGTGTTGACAATGCACCGCTTCCCCCTCCTCAGGCGCCAGATGGTGGTCCAGAACCTTTTCGAAGCCGTCCAGAAGTCGTTCTCCATGGCCTTCCCGAACTCTACCCACGCCCGGATCTTTGCCTCGGCGACCTCCGCAGCCGCACTCCGCTTGGCCCGCCGGTACCTGTCTGCTGCCTCAGGAGTCACACAGCCCAAAAAAGCCTGGTACGACTCCTTCTTCAGCTTGACGGCATCCCTTACCACCGGTGTCCACCAGCGGGTTCGGGTGTTGCCACCACAACAGGCACCGACCACCTTGCGGCCACAGGACCGCTCGGCCGCCTCAACAATGGAGGCACGGAACATGGTCCACTCGGACTCTATGTCCCCCACCTCCTCCGGTACATGGTTGAAGCTCTCCCGGAGGTGGGAGTTGAAGCTCCTTCTGACAGGAGACTCCACCAGGCGTTCCCAGCAGACCCTCACAATACGTTTGAGCCTGCCGGGTCTGTCTGGCATCCTCCCCCACCAACGGAGCCAACTCACCACCAGGTGGTGATCAGTTGACAGCTCTGCCCCTCTCTTCACCCGAGTGTCCAGGACATGCAGCCGCAAATCCAATTATTTGATAATGCAAACATTAGAATAGATAACACAGCCAGCAGGAAATACAGTCAATTTGTCATTCACATTTAAAGCTGGTTCCTACCAGTTCGTCTTGTGATTGATCAGGAGCTGCAACGTGTATTTGTTGGGCCGGCGTATCCTAATGCTATAGAGTTGCAATACAGATTGATGTTTACTCAAAGGGCAAGGAGTTTTGATGTAAAGCAACAAATGCTAATTTGATCGCATTTTTGGTCTGTCTGACCAAATGCTCCTTTGATTTCGTTTTTATCTGTCTGATTGATCTGCGCCTTTGATTTTCTGAATTTGGGGTTTTGAAGCAACAAAAAGAAAGCTTAATATGGTGCAACATGACCAATTCAACACAAATTTAGTCAACTAGATTTTAGCAGCAGCTTGATAGCAGCACCAGTGGAGGATGACATGAAGGCAGCCTGAAAGGTACAATCTCTACCTCCAGGCTGTGAATTGAAGAAGAGAAACCTTAGATGTCAACAAAAGCGCACGAGGAGGTGAATCAAGTGGGTGGACACACCCTGCAAAAAAAAAAAAACATAAAAAACATGCCCAACAGCCTTTTGCAACTTGATACCTCAGTTTCTTTCCAACTGAATCATCAGACAAGAACTGTGACCTCACTGCTTTTTCTACACCAATTTAATTGAGAAATTTAGGGAAAGACAGAAATCTGCTAACATCACTGTTGTGACATCACCTGGCGGGTGTTTCGATATGAAGAAAATGATAAATTTAAAGACGCTACTGGTTGGTAAAAAAGCAAAGATGGTTTAGCATTGTAGCTGTCCATCGCTGGTTCTGAACCACTGTTATGAATCAGTTCTGCCCTTTGACCTCAAACGTTATTTCAGGTTTTTCTGCAGCTGTTTCAAAGGCAGATCTGAGATAAAAAAACAACACTTCCATCTATAGGTTTAGATTATAATAGTTGCTAGTTTGATATCACCGCAATAGGTCTAATAGGTAATATATAGGCAATTATTTAACCAAAGAACTTAAACTGAAAGAATAAAATTAGCATGTACATGTTATAACAGTAAAACATGGTTAGATTGCAGATTTTAGAAGGTAGCAATCTGACAATATACTGAGTATTTGAGCTTTCTCCTCTACAAACTAGCATAAGAAACATTTATACTATTCTGTTCCTGCTTTACTGTAATTTTGGTGGATAGCGTGATGACAGTAAAGGACAGAACAAGCCAACACTTGCACTGAACATAGTTGAGTAAAAGAAGCCAGAAGTGCTCACATACCTGAGGAGTATGAATGTAGGGGTGCGGCTGCAAATGCCAAGTCTCTTTTTTTCAACGCAAAAATCTCCTATGGTTGCTCAGACGCTCTTGTTTGTGCGGTTGGATGACTTTCCCATCTTACAAACAGTACATTCACCCATGGAGGAGAATTCTGATGGACCTATTTGTGATCAGAACTGTGCATTGTGTTGCTTCACAGCTCACAAAATCTTAGACAAAACACTGCTTCCTTCAGTTTCCAACTTAGTCCTCATTAATGGTAAATAACACTTTTATATCTTTACTCGTAGCGTCTGCAAGGCCAGCTTCTGGAGGGCTCGCTCGGGCTGTCACAGCCCCTCAACTCTAATCTAGCCAGCATTATCTCCTGGCTCTGCTTATAATCTAGCCCTCCCATTTTCAGAAACTGGGTTAGAACACACAACAGGGCCTTCATAGAGACGCTTCCATGATGATTTACAAAGAGATATATTAGAGCCTCCGTTTGTGCTGCTGCCAAGGACTATAAGCTTATTGAATAAAATGACGATCTCACTAAATCTGACTGTTATATCATGTTGTATCTGAAAAGTGGTCTTTGGAAAAGCATAAGAGAAAGCACCAAGACAAAACGCATGTGCAATTAAATGTGGCATGCTGCATTCTTTACAAAATCCAGAAGGAGGTAGCTCCTACCTCTGACCACTAAATGACAACGGCTTATTGTACCACAGGATTTCCTTTCCATTTTGGACGTCTACACCAGTCGAGGCACCTTCATCCTGGCATCCTGTGACTGTGGGGACTCGCACAGAATAAACACAGCTGTGTTTGGGGCCTGGAAGATGACTTTTTTTTTTTTTTTTTTTTTTTTTTGCACGGGAGTCATGTCATATCCACCCTGGCAACAGACCACTAACTAGCTGTGTTTCTGAGAGCTATCTGGCTGGATATTTATGTCAGTGGATGACGGCTGTTTGACTGCAAACTGGGCAGACTAAAAGTGTTGCTGCCCAGGATGATGACGGGGATCAACCCGGACTATGTATAGGCACGACTCCAGTGACGCAAAATATCATATTTTCAGATATGCTGATTCTTTTTCTGGTCGTGCATTTGTGAATTGTAGTATTCCTCTCAAGGCAGCAAGTATTCTGCACCGAGTTTGAGCAAGCAAGACAAATAAAAAGTTGCTGTAAAGACAGAGAGAACTTTGTCATGTTTGTTAAAATTAAAAATCCGAGTGTCTGTTATGCACTCTGTGCGCTGCCTGTCCCAAAAGCAAATGGGAATTTGAGCTTCCCAAAGGGTTATAATAGAATGGGAAGGCAGCTGGTCCTCTTGGTTAAACATGAACAGGCTGCCCTTTGACAGGACTGTCACCAACAGCCTGCATGAGTCAGAGAGACTCGTCTCACTCGAATGAAGACGAGGAGCTAGTGAAGAATCTCTAGTTAGCAGTACTCAATGTCAAATAAGTCACTAATTTTTGGTTAGAGGTGGACAAAAAAAAAAAATGTATTGGCAAATAATAGATGAACTTTGTGTTGCAATGGTGAGAAAGAAAACAAGCCAAATAAGTGCTGCCATTTTTAAAACCTGATATGTTGTTTGTAGCACCCAGCTAGCAGTTTGGGTTTTTTTGGGTTTTTTTTTTTAAACCAAAAGAGTACAGTGGTTTATGCCAACGCTAAGCTTTCAGCAGCTCCAAACACACCATGCTTGGAGGGTGTGACTTTGCAACATTTAGGCTAAGCAGCCGTAAGGTGTCCGGCCAAGATAGAGAGAAATCCGTCAGAGCAGATAAGTCGAAGCGGACTGGGAGGAAAGTAAAGAAGCCAAAGCTATTTCTACCCCAGAGTAGCAAGGCAGCTCAGAAGCACGATATGCAAGACACCCAACTCATCCGCAGTGTATACATATGTTTTCAGGCCAGCGAGAGCCATAACTGACCTCTGACATCTTTGCTATGTGGACTGGTTTATGGTATTTAAACAGTACTGTCATGTTTATTGGTCTTTCTTGGGTCACGCCTGTGGAGAAACATCTGCAGATATGGGTTCAAAGATACAGATTGAGGAGGAAAAGAAGAAGTTGTTTAACAATGTTGAAGGGGCTGTAAGTCAAGTCGGAAAAAAACACGCAAACTGCAAGAATATTAGTCGACTGATCAAGAGTCCGGCTCTTCACTTTTGTATAAAATTGTGCAGAATAGATTTAGATTGAGAACAAGCCTGTGCAACACAACATCAACCGCTTCCTCGGGCCCCAAAAAAAACAAGAAGTTCTGTGCAAACATTCAAAAGTAATCTCATTTTGCCCTTTGGTGTTGTGTCGCAGGCAATGTAAAACTGTCCTTCAAACAGGCAGGCAAATATTATACACAGGCTGTGTAGGCCATGCCCGAGGCTGGCAATGATTAGCCATTTTTGAATATTGATGATGAAGATGACCCAACTTAACCTCGGGATGCTTACTGACCTCTGCTCGCTGGTGGAGTTTATCCCAAATTCTAGCACCACACCAGCTCCCCGATACTGGTTTCAAGCTTCCACTTTGTCCTACGTCTTTACCATATGGCTGCCACTCTGCTTTGTGCTATGAGGATGCAAGTTCAGGTCTGCTGCTGGGATAAACCCGGGTTGGTTTTCTGCAGGTAATTTAATCATCGCTGAAAACCATCCAAGAAAAATCTGCGTAGTTCTCACGCAGTTCTGCACTACGTGAAAGGTTTATCTCGTTCAAAGAGTTCTCACTGTCTCTTATAATCTTTTTAAGAGTAAAATTCCCAGATAAAGGCATCTTATCCTGGATACCGAGAGAGCTCTTGTGTGCCTCCTCCTCTGACTCCTTGGCATCCTCAACCTGAATGGAACAACACTTAAAAAGAGGAGGCAGCCACTGGATTTCATTCACTATTCCCATTCCAGTGATGCACTCCACCAGGAACCAAATGCGTCTTTTAAAAACAGCGACTCTGGAACCTTTGTGCTGGAGGGGTCCCAAAGACAGCCGAGAGAGGGCGGCTAGACCAACACAGGACGGAGCACGGTCCATATGATCTGAGCAGCAGGCAGCAGACCGGCGAGCAGCAGGCAGCGCTGGAGCCGACTGCGACCCCAAAGATGTGGCACGGATGGTGGAGGATTACGTCATCGGCAAGAAAAGGAGGACGCCTCGACACAGCGAACCATCACATCCATCACTACACATTTAACAGATTTATTCCCCCACCCAAACAATCGCCATCCCTGTTCCATCATTAACTCTGATATTTGATCGATTATCGATTCATGGAGGATGTATAGGCGCTGGATGCATATGACGGGTTTACGCACGCAGGGTTAATTTTGTGACATTTTTTGAATGAAATATCTCACAAAATCACGTGTAAAAACCGCACAAATCATTTAATAGTTAATGCCCGATTCTCGAGCGAGTGTTAATTGTATGACGTGTATACGCAACATTCTATATGGTTAAATGAGAAAATGCATATTATCACCAGCTCTAACTAAAACCACCATTAGAATCGTTAAAAAAAACAAACATCAATCGGTGCTTATGTCAAAGGAATTCCACTGTTAAACACACATCCGAAACATTAATGACGCCTCTCTGGGTCCATTGAACGCCAAGCGGACTAGACTGTCATTAAAGGGGTTCATTGTATATACAGCATGAATAAACTATCGGTGGTCAATTTATGGAGAAGTCTAAACACAGTGAGTTTTATTGTAAATTTTACATAGCTCTCAGTGACAATAAATACAGTGGGTGTTAGATTAGCCACCGCTTCGCCGCTATGCGAAGCTACGTTTATTGAATGGGCTGAAGCAGTTAGCTAACAAGCCAGCTCACCATCAGTCTATTAGGATTATACAATAATATTACTTTTGCGCTTTCTCGCACTGGCGAGAACTCAACGTGACACGCACAACTGTAATAAATGCTCATGTTTCCCCTGTGGTGTTTTGCAATACTACCCTTTAAACTGCAGCACACAGCAACTTGGATAAAAGTGACAGCGCTAAGCTAAGTAGCAAGCTAGCTAACGTCAGATGGCTGTAATATGTGTTGGCCTGTGAATGAGTGTCTTTCTTACCGTCATAAACTGCTCCAGAGGTGTCCAGTTTTTAAAGGAATATATTTTTTGCTGTATAAGAAAATGGTTTCTGTGGGGGCGACAGAGCCCGAACATCCAAGATCAGTTCACCCACTGCCAGTGAAACCCAAGCATCATCTTTAACACCGTCTTCATCAGTACTCAGAGTCCAGCGCTGCTTCAGACACATCCATCCAGCAGAGTGGGGCCTCCTCCGGGCTCGACCATGCAACTAGCTCGGCGACGACGGATAATCCACAAGACGGGAGCCCCCGCAGTAACCATTGGCTAGACACGGCAACGAGCAATCATTTTAGGTCGACAGAAAGAAAAATAGATCCACACGCTGGAGTACAATAAAGACGCGTGGACAGATAAACAGCGAAACGTCTGGATACAAAAATCGCATAAATGGCAAAAGCTTCGGTTCTGGCTGGATCAGTGTGTGTCTGTCCGTTGTAGTCAGCGTCCCCGGGTCTCTGCAGCTGCTCTGCCTGCCTTGCAGCACAGCAGCGATTAGCATAGCTACGTAATGGCGCAAAGAGAACGCACAGGGGCGGGTGCGCGGAGTGGGAGGCGCGCACCGCTCTTCGGCGTCTTATCTTGCGTTAATCTTAAAATATTCCCACACGTGTGTCAATCAAGTGCTTTTGTCAGTAGATTTTGACAATGCGCTCCCCGCGTGTTCAATGTCTTTTTCATGTCAAGGGCCTCTAAGCCGACATAAATAAGACCAGACAACCTCTCAGGCGAGTCCCAACTGATAACAATGACGGTCTTTATTGAATTATAATAGAAAGTGTATTAAAACGCATTTAGTCGATATGTTAATATTTAATTAACATTAATCGTGAAAATATATCAACTTCAGTGACAACCCCTAAAACGAGTAAAACATGTTAAATTTGGATTTTTCTTTTATTTAGCAGTGCGGTGACTAATCTAGCAGCAAATGTTAAACATGTAGGCCTATGACGTGCATGGTAAACTGTTTTTCTTAAAATGTTATATTTGAACACATAGCATTGCGATCAGACCGTATGGATTAATGTGACTTGTCATTTATATTGTTTTCATTATGTAATGTGTTGAAAAGCCATTGTTCTGCATTTTTCCCCAATGCAAATATGTAGGTTTATATTACGTCACGTCTGACTTACAGGCTAACATGGCTTACATGGCTTTGAGGATGAATTGCAATATGAGTTTTAAAAAGTGAATGGTGATCATAAAAATGACCATTCAGCTCTCGTGGGCCATTCATAGACGCAGACGCAAAGTATCAATAGAGAACAATGAGAACTGTAATGTAGCCTCTACTGACCCCAAGTGGCTCAAAGAGAAACAGCTGACAGGACATCAACAATGGGCCATTGTACAAGAGCTGTGTTTGGCACACAATGAAGCAAGCAGATGAAGCAGAAGAAGGAGACAATAAACTCCGTGTGGACGTTATCCAAAAGCCTCTGTGTAGTGTGGAAAATAATGGAATGGACCTCAAGTCCTCGATTTCTGCATTTTGCTCTTGATATTTAACCAAGTTCACAGGGTACAAGGTCAGAAATGTAATTAAAGCACAATATCTGGAACTTATTATGCACACAGGTGAGGGGAGGGAACCTGGGGGGATATACAGAGTTCTAATTTAGAATAAGCTGCATATTAAGAGTATTATCACTTAACAAATTGGTTAGGGTCGTGCAAATGGTGTGTGGGTGCACCCACATTTACTGAATGAGAGATGCTGCCGTTTTAAGTACAGTGGAAAAAGGAGGTGTTGTAGACAAGGACAGAAAAATGAAGTGAGCTTTGTGAATTACCTTTTAAATATTTTAATATACGCACACACAGAAAACAAGCATGTCTTTAGTTTAATCAGCTCACTCACTGCATCAGAAATATCTTTGTCTTTATTTTTGGAAAACCATGTCTTCATTTAAATTCCATGGTAGCAGTCAGACTGTTTAAAGATATATGACAGGAACTTGTCCCAAAATAGGCACAACTTGACCTCTTCTGGAAAGCTTCTGCGACCACCAGAATGCACTTCGGTTCATTAGTTTGTGAAGGATTTGAACCCAGCTGAAACCCTGATGTACTTTCAGTTCCTCAGTGATTTTTCATAATACATAATTTTTCTCACTATTTTTTATATGTTTAATTCACTATATGATGAGAAGTTGAGAGGAGGTATCCAAGGCTGAACGATGTGTTCTCCTACCTATAGACATTACGATAATAACCACAAGATGGCAGCACTTATTTTGTAAACATATATTAATATTAACTCTCTTTTATGTACCCGATTCATTGTTGGTTTATAAAAAGAATATGTTAATATTTGGCTAAATCTGACATCTTATTTCTTAATATTTCTTTTTAAGCATTGTCCTTTGTCAACAGCTTAACGATTACTTCCTTCCTCAGTGTGTAAGGCGTCTGTTTGAGCTTAAGGATGTGAGCGGGAAACAGGTTTCCACTGGGAGCATACATGTGCTGTCCCTTCTGTCCCATCAGCGAGCGTAGTGTTCTGTTTCTGGACAGAATTTTATCGTAGAACTCCACCCCACCTTTGGCGTAGTCGCGGGACAGCTTTGCTGCGCGTTGGTCTGAGCTTAAGTCGTTCCACTGATTGACAGCATCTGACGTGAGGAAGAAGGAGACGGCACCAAGCCCCAGCGCCACAGCATTAGCGATCCCTCGAAACAGTGCTGGCCCACCGTGGAGCCCAAACACCTGCTTTAGGACCACGCTGTACACCCAAGCTCCACCCAGGCACAGTGGGGCAACAGCAGCACTCAGCACGGGTCCTCCAGACTGCAAGTGGGCCATTTCACGAGCTATAGCAAATTTCTGCGCATCAGAGGAAAATATCAGTGACTCTTTAAGAGCAGAGCCAGCGTCAGTGCTCCAGTCCACCACTTTGCCATTGATTAAAATACTGCGGTTGGTGATTCCGCTGTGGTCGTCTGCTGTACTGTTGAAGTTGGCCGGAATGCCTATTTGGGCTCCAGCAGGAAGCCAAGGAACCCCAGCACCAACTGGATGGAACCCAAAAGAGGCAAAAGCAAAAAAATTGTTGGATGATGTGATTCCACAATCTTTCATTACCTGAAAATGAAAAATGGATTACTTTCAGCAACACCACACCTGAGAAAGAAGTTATATGTATATGAAATGTGTAAAAACACTTGTTACCTGCTGAAAAACTTCCTGAAGCTTCTCAGACAGCGTGACTGGCTCACTTTTGTACCAGGCCTGATACAATGGACGAAACAAAGAATTAGGGAAAACATGGTTGAACAAGTTGGCAGCGAAGACACCACTACAGCTGGCAATAAACAGAGGGGTCCGGTACTTCTGCAGAAGCACCGAGTATCTGAGGAAATGGGATGCCATGTCGTAAAGTTGGACTTTAATGGATTTAGAGTCACTTCAGCGATGCAGGCTCTTCATTTGTATCTGTGGATGAAGAAGACAACAGGCTTAAAGGTTGAACTTGGAAAGGTTAGGTACCTTGTCACGGACAGTTTGTCCAAGAAAGATGTTTTTTTTTTATTTTCCCCTAGCACCGTCTTTAATGTAATATTACAAATAATTCTGTTGTTGAATACTTGACTATTGTAATTATTATATAATTATGTGTGTTATACATATTATCTGTTTAGAAAATGCACGTTGGTCCAAGACGAACTGAACAATATTTTTTTTAACAAAACAAATTTCTATATAGTTTTTTTTCCTTTAATTTCGTTTATCTCAAGAGTATTCTTACATGATAAAACAAATAAAAAAAAAAACAAACACTCCTTATTTGTACAAGATAAACTTACACAATGTTATAGCGTACAATTAGACACTGTCACCTAATTTCTAATAACAACAACACACTATCTTAAAATATTATTATCCTTCGGTAACTTTCAAAAAGATCTTGAATGTGCTTGCAACGTTACACTTTTTGTCCCACTTTATTTCCAATGTACATTGACCTCTATCAGATTACCGAATCCCTAAATGCTACTGTTAGCATCCCCGTATTAACTGAAAACGTGATGCAGCAAAAAAATTTACTGTCGTCAAAAGGTAGGAAAAGACGTTGTTTACTCACATATTTTCCGTATTAGACAAGCACAATAGCATCATGCGTGTTTTTACACAATTGTCTGACAGCACACTGTCCACAGCAGACAAGTACGTAAAGTAGTATACTGTTTTACGACAGTTATTCGCAGCATACGACAGCAAACCCTTCGAAAATTACTTGTTAGTGATCGCTATATTTGCAATAATTGAAACTTCAATACAGCCTTTTATGATTTGTACAAAAGTTTTATTTTACAAGTTTGTGTCTTTTTTACATTCTCGCACTAGTTTATATGGAACTAAACCCATTTCCGCCAGTAAAAAAAAAGACAACCAAAAAAAAACTCATGGTACATCATAATTATAAGATCGAAATTATGGGCTTCCATAGGGCTTATTATCACTATTTTGTTTAAAGTTGCCAGTCTAGTACGTTTTTTAAAAAAAATCTGTTATGAATTCTCAATGTATTGTACCTGAAAATTAAATCTTAAAATGCAACTGCAGTTGATAGACAATACAATACTATATATAATCACAGGGCAATATTTCTGGCTATGCATTTCAGTCATTTTGCTTGGGCGAAGCGCAATAACATCAAGTTGATCGACATTGTTAGGGTTTAGGATGCTATACATGCATGATACCAATTATTTTCATTTTCTACCAGACATTGTGGAGATTTGCAAAACGTTTGCCAGCGTTGTCCTGAGCTCTTCCTGCAAACACTGAATCATCCCAGAGGGGGCGCCAGACTACGTGCGATTCGCGTCGATTTTAAGTGGTCCTTCAGTCTGTCTTTTATGGGGAGTATCTGGGTTGTTCCCAGTTGCTTTGGATCATTGTTGTTGTCAACTTATCTTCTGTGTATGACAGAGAAATCCTGTCATTTGTCACCTTTTGCAAATTCAAATTGTGTCTGTTGAGCTGAGCTTTTAATGCACGTTTGTTTTTTTCCAAGTGGAGCTTAGACCTTTTTTAGAACACTTCCTTCTTCATTGCTGCTCCTTGTTCTTCAAAAATAAACAAAATAATCTTTTCTGAGCTGCAGCTGTCATTCATGGCTATGGCAAGAAATGGTTAATTAGGGTTGTTTATTAAAATCAAAAGACTGATACCACATTAGTGGTTACTATTTTTGCTGATCTGATCAAACGTGCTTGTTTGCTAAATAGCGAGAAATGGTTCAATGCCTATGAGCTGTTTTTAAACATTAAAACTTTAAATGCACAAAGTACTAATACCCAGGCTGACACCAGCAGAAAACAGCTTTTCCTTAAAAAGAACACATGGCAGTGTTGTCATGGTAGGAGAGGAAATCTATTAGGATATCTCTATAAGGATATCTATTTTTATATAGGATTTATATAGGAACTACAATCATAAATTTGGGAGGTTAAAACAGTGAAAATGTGTGGTTTCATTAAGTTTTAACTCCACTCAGAGAGAAAACTCTTGCAGGTGAACATGCAAACTCCATCTAGATTACAGAATTTATAGAGTATACATCACTGATGATGTGTCTAAGTTGCACCAAAGCGTATTTTAGAACCAGCGAGTTGGAATCAAACCCAAAACCTTCTGACAAATCTTGAGGTAATGTGGTACAACCATGTACATGTAGCCTTGCTGTTCAGTATATAGGCCAGAATCCCAGAGTCTTGTTAGACTAGATAACAGATGAGACTGAAAAATTCATCACTTTGTAGCGTGTGTGTGTGTGTGTGTGTGTGCATCTGTAATCAAGACAGATGCTCTGATCGGAATCACAAGAAACAGCTCACTACTGTCTCCATGGAAACAAGTGAGAGGAAATGGAAGTGTGTGTGTGTGTTGCTTAGTATGTGTGTCATACTGTATGTGTGAGCCTGAAAGACAGGGAATGAAAAAAAATCTTAACATTTGTTTTCAAAGCCCCAAACCTATTAAATAAAAAATATCAAAGCACATTTATCACTTTTATTTTTACTACCTAAATTTGCATGTCCCCAGTTCCCCTGCTTATGCACCTTAGCACACGTCCTTTGCAATAAAAGGGTTTGTTTCTGTACGCATGTGCACATTTGCTTCCTATGTGTCAATGCATTGATGTTGCCTGACATAGACGTGACCCATGACTCTGAATGCAAAACAACCTCCTGGACAACATCAGCTGCAAATTTAAAATGATACCCTTTGGATTATAGATGCTGGTCCTCTGCCAAGCAAAGGAAACTGAAGCAGAGTAATCAATTTTTGAATTAAGAACCCAGCAACTTGATATTCAAACCAATGAACTGACATCTCAATGAATGAATAAATCAGTAACCCAGTCAATCGATTCAATACCTCTTGATTGCTTCCCATAAGTGGCACAGAGCCAAAATCTATATTCTGACGTTCAACACGGTCAAGCATTTTAGTCCGCATGTTTGAAGATACTGAGAAAAACAGAAATAAAATGCCCTAACACACCCTAATGGAATACATGTTTTCTCATACCCGCAATAACAAAGTTGAATAAGCTCCATCAATAAACATCATGCATAAAATAAATAACTGCTCCTGCAGAACTCTTTAAAATGTGTCCCTCTCAATCTAATATGGTTTAACTTCTCTGCATGGTTTAAGCCTGATCATTTTACAAATATTTGGATGAATAAATTATAGTTTTACTCTCTCTCTTTCTCTTTCGCTCTCTTTCTCTCTTTGTTGTGTCATTTAGCTGACACGTACGATAAAATTGGAACGATACAAAGAAGATTAGCATGGTCTCTTGCGCAAAAGATGACACGCAACTTCTGTGTGTGTGTGTGTATGTGTGTGGGCGGGGGGGGGGGTTGTCAATCTTTTGATTGATCAGATCCTTATCTATCTCTTTAACCTCTATCTAAGCAGAACGGAATGTGTCTGTAAGTGGTGTGGAAAAACATGCACATATACCAAATGTGTATGTGTTTTTCCACCTTTTAACATGCAAGCAAACCTAACCTCAAATCCTGCTATATCACAAACAAGCCGTCTTTAATCACAATTTTCTAATTAACTCAACCCAATTTGTATATAGCCAAGTTGGTCCAAGATAATTTCGTCGACAATAAAAACTGTCACAAATAAAATCAAAATAAACATTGGAATTGCACCACTGCAACCCAATACACGTTTGAAATGATCCACTTGAATTTGCTTTAATTGGGTAGCGAATTTTGCAGGACTACTCCTTTAAAGACGTCTGCCAGAGCACAAGGACGGTCCATTTCACAAAAAAAGGGGAACTCTATTACTGCTTCGTAATATGGTTAAGACATATCTCCAAATCAAATACATTTCAAAAGAGAAGAAACAATTTGATGACATATCCTTTTGAGATAAGATATCACAAACACCAGAAACTAGTTTTGGTTATTGAATGTCCTCTCTAAACACAACGCGCACCCCTTTGGGGCTTTTCTATTTATAGCATCAGCTGTTGCAATACAAAGATTAGCTCCTCGGCGTTTTGTTTGGCAGATGTGCGGAGCATAGTCCCATCTGTAGCGAAAGGGCGGTGGTGGTTGGAAGCCGAGGCAGCGGTAGAAGATGAGGAATGTGTCGGCGTGAGGACGTTTCTTTGTTTCCACGACAGGCAAGCGCGACACGATAAGGGGCTTTTACGCTGACGGCAGGTAGGTGGTAAAAGGCGACCCACGGAGACAACACCTAGCCTGAAGTAGTCTCACTATTACCAGATAACCGTAGCCTGAGGTTAGCTAACGGAATTGTGTCGACAAGTGGCAGCGTAGTAGAAAGAAACAAAGTTTATTTTAATTATGATAGCGGTGCCTCTGTGTCTTTCTCGGAAGCATTAGTCGGTATTGCAAAGCCAAGTGTGAAGAGAACGAAATCGGTATTCAGGGATGATGGCCACTGTTGGTTATACATACATACAGAGACATACACACATATACATGCACGGGCCTTGCCATCGTAATTATTCCCGTTAGCGGGGCTGCGATGACATGATGTGCGGATCAGACCAGCAGGCAGAGAACAGAGAGATTCTTCATGGATCAAATCATTGGATGAGATCATTCAGAAGCACCAGCCAGTCTGCACACACACACACACACACACACACACGCACACACACACACGCGTAAGTCACTATTTATACCAATGTGAAATAATTTTCCTCCTGTGTTTGATAGTTTCAGTTTAATGGAAGTGCACGTGAGAGCGCGACTAATCTATTCTAATCTATTACTTGATCTCTGGATTATGATGGTTAACTCAGGGTTTCCTCTCATGATTGTGGTCTGCTACATACACAATGACTTGGATGTTTTTTCTCAAAAATATCACTTGCTGTTTGGAGGTGAATGCTGTCTGAAACTATAAAGCATCCTTAAAAACATGTATGTATGCAAATTTGAGCCCTAAAGTTTAAAGTTTAAGTTAGTATTAAATATTTATCAAAAGTTGCAAATGACAGACAGTACCTTATTCTGTTGTAATTCGATTTTTTTGAATTTATACTTTTTTATTGTTTTTATAGATGTTTTGACAAATTGGCAAATTAAACATTTTGATTCTTGGAAAAAAGGAGTAGATATCTGAATTGCCTTCTTCTGTATACGCATTTAATGGTGGACGCATTTAATGGGGGATATTAAATATGAACTCCTGCTGTAGTTTTTAATTGTCAGTGGAGAGTTACTTCAGTCATCCACCCTCCACAGGATTTTTTGTTGGTTCAATCAGTTACTATATTAATTCACTTTTAAAAGGTGTTTCAGGTTTAATATTGAAATCAGCAGGTTCTAATATTGCGTGTGTCCAACCATTCTGTCCGTTAATGAACGGCCTTGCCGCTAATGTTTCTCCTGTCCTGCAGTAGCTAAAGCTAAACAGCCAGCGAGGATGTTGTCCTCCACGGGCGTGTCTGAGGTTCTGCATGCTAGCTGACGATAAGCAGTACGATGAGTGGCATAAGAGGACATGCTGAGATCGGTTCAGGTACAAGACAGAAATATAAAGACACCAATGTGGTTAGCTACATTTCCACACATGGTGTTGACGCAGCATCTATACTTGAGTAGTTCAGTCGTTACTCAGTTACTCAACCACGACGACAGTCATAACATGTCGTTATGGTTGAGTTGTGTACAGAGTTTTCCAAACTGATCATCAAGCTGGCAATAAAGACAATCAACTCTTCTCATTATCCAAGAAAACAGTCTGAAAGTGGAATTTTACGCTGCTGATATGATACGTGAAGGCTGCTTGAGCACCTTAATAAACTTTGAACTTGGTGAACTCTGCAGGAGTTGTGCTCTGAATGATCAATGGCTGTTAATATCAGGGGTGCAGCACAGGCAGGGGCGTGCACCGCCATGCTCTTCCTTATTCTGCTTCAGTGAGATATGTGGCCGCTTTGTTCCCATGTAAAGAGGGAAGTTTACCAAAACAGCGACAATCTACTCCGCAGGAGTGCAGAGAGATTTAAGTTCAGAACACACAGCAGAGATATGCAAAACCTTTCACTTCTATGCCTTCCTGTCGTCCACTGGAAGTCACCAGCCCATCCTAAAAACCACTAGACAGGTGTTCTTTCCCCAATGCGCCCCCTCTCAGCGGGGTTTAAAAAAGATTCCTTTTCCAAGAAATGAAAATGCCTGCTCACTCCGGTTTACAGGATCTAGCCTTCCCTCTGCTAAGGAATTTGGTTTTTGTCTGGATTATTCTAGCTGCTAGGGGTTCTGACCTCATTAGGGCTGGTACTGCAGGTTATTATCGTAAATGATGGCGACAGTTGGTGAAAAGGTGATGCAAAGTTCTGCCCCCCCCCCACCTAATTTCATTGCTTGTGACCTTGTAACATACCCTATTGACCAGAATGACGCACCGCATTAAAGTAGTTTGAAGGCGCGAAATGTAGTCCCACAGCCCTGAAAAGTTCGTGCCGTTTTCTGAAAATGCATCGCAGCCGTCTGACTGAAAGTGTTTGCCCAACATGGCAGGCTGATTGGCTGGTTGGTCTTTGGAAAGGAAGGAACCATCGTCCTTCCCTACATTGTGCTAAGCAGGAAAGGATGGCCTGAAGCCAGCTAACAGCTGTTTCCTGGTGGATGAGGGAGGAATGGCTGTGTAGGCGTGTGTGGAGGAGATTCTCTGCTTCTACTCTCTCAATATATGGTTTGGGTTTTGCAGCTTTATGTTGTCTTATTTAGACCAATACTTTAATTTTGTTGCTTTTGGTGTCTTGAAAAAGGGGGAACCGCTAAATTAAAGCCGTCTAAGTGGCCTGTGAGTGTAGGTGATGGACTCTTTAGCAGCTGTATAAAACTGCAGTGGCGATTTGAAAGTCACACCACATTTAGACCAGGTTAAATTCACCATTCAAGTCAGTAACACTCAACATGCACACATGAGAACGCAGGCCACGGTAGCACATGTAGAGCACATGATAAAACAGCGTTAGCTCACCAGCGTGTTGTGTCCTCATGCGTCCTCGTTGATTTCTCTCCTTTTGACTTCTGTTTCTTATTTCTTTCGTGCCCTCTCGTTCTTTCTGCCGCTCTTCATCTCTTTGTGGCCAACACCAGCTGGAGATATTTTGCCATAATGGCATAATCTGACATATTAAATCTCAAGCTGTACATCACTGCAGAAGTTGATTTTAACTGGTGCTGCACTACTATAGGAGCTTTGAGTCACATAAAGGTCTGTTCAGACATTTGCAAATGGTTAATTTCAGTTTTATATTGAGCCTCGATTGTTCTTTCACTTGCACAGAGACAAACAAGTCATTGTCCAACCTCCCAGATTCTTCTATTTATGTTTATTTTTATTTTCAGAAACCCATAATTGCACACTACAGTTTTCCATCTGTCTCGAAAACCATATTTTCTGCTGGCTCTGTGGTTCTAGTGAGTTGCTGAGCACAGATGTCATAGCCAATGTCCGACAAGGCTCGCTTTAACTGCTTAATGTAATAAAAGAGTTTGTGACTGAGTCACTCGCACGAGAGCACGACACATCAGAAAGTTAGCATGAGCAGCAACGGCTAAAATCAGTAGGGAGGCAAATTGGGGTTTTCTTGAAAGCAATTAGTGGCACAACCAATAATCAGACTTCATTATTTAAATATGTGAAATCATTAGCTACATAATTGATCCCAAATTAAAAGTCCAGTCTCCGTTTCTGTTCTTTACTTTCCTTTATATCGCAGGTGGACGCTTACTGGTAGAACGTCTGTCTGTATTTTGCATTCTGCTCCGATATGCTAACCGTGAATTACTGTCAGCCAGCTGCGAGTGTTTGTTTTAAAGCTGATCTGAAAGGGCACTTAACTTTCCTTTGGTTTCTCTCACTTTTTTTTTTTTTTCCTATCACGTTTGTGGCCTGCGGTCTCCATGGTGATGAAAAAGCTGCGCTCCCTTGTTCACGCTGCGTCCCCTCCCCTTGCTATTGTCCATCCATTTTCATTCCTTTCTGCATCTCCCTCATTGCTCCATCTCAGCCAGGTGTGCCTCACCGGCCCCCCTCCAGCCGACTTCTCACCTCCAGGACCACTGAAGCAGCAGCCATGGCGACCAGCGCCGTACCCAGCGACAACTTGCCAACATACAAGCTGGTGGTGGTGGGGGATGGTGGCGTCGGGAAGAGCGCCCTGACCATCCAGTTTTTCCAGAAAATCTTTGTGCCAGACTACGATCCCACGATAGAGGACTCGTACCTCAAACACACAGAGATCGATGGGCAGTGGGCCATACTTGATGGTGAGTGCAAATGCCCTTTTCAGGTTCCAGTTAGTTTTTCTCTATAGCCCCGTAGGACCTGACCCATTAAAAATAGCCAGAAAGTTCTGATTTTTTGGAACTGAGATGTTTATTAACTCTTATTAACTCCACAAAAAAATTCAATATATCATATATAATAATATATATAACATATGTTTATGAGATATTTTTTGTATCACATTTGATACAGTGGGCCCTTTGTGACACAACAATGTTAAAAAAAGAGAATGAATAAAAAAAGAGTTTTGTCCATAACATTTTGAAATTATAAAAAATGTTTTGAGGTTTTTCCTCTTTTAAACACTTTTTACAGCCTTTTTATTTCACTGAAAAGTAGTTGTCTGCAAAGATCTTGTGATTTTTTTCCTGCTGGAAGTGTTGATGTCATTTTCAGCACAACTTCTCGTGTAACACCAACTTTAGACTAAAGATAGTCCACCAGGGGGCAGAATACATGTATCAGATCACATACGACAGCTTTTTGAGGAGATAGAGGTCTCAGAAACTGATGTGGCACATATGATACGAATGGCATCATAGGTTTAAAGACGTGTATTTGTGTCCCCCGGTGTCCACAGTGCTGGACACAGCCGGCCAGGAGGAGTTCAGTGCAATGAGGGAGCAGTACATGAGGACAGGGGATGGATTCCTCATCGTCTTCTCTGTGACAGACAAAGCCAGCTTTGAGCACGTCGATCGCTTCCATCAACTCATCCTACGAGTCAAAGACCGGTAGGTTAGGAGGCTGGCTGGGGATGAAACAGCAACATCAGGAACTCCAGCCGAGCAACGGACATCCAAAATTAGCTGCTCATTTCTCTTAATGAAAGATTCCAGATTTCATTAAAGAACGCTACAGCCTTAGAAAAGGTCTTGATTACTAATACCAGACAATGAGCAGTGTGAATCCACCCCATGGTGCTTGGTAACTGACCCAGAACCTGTCAGTAATGATTTCCATGGTCAAGTGCATGTGAGTATTTCATATTTTTAGTTCTTGTTTTTCCTTAAAACTAGCGAGAAGCGCTCAAACTGCAGCCTCAGTGCCTTCGAGCCATCCAAAACAAGACTCATTCTGCTGGAAAAAGCTGAGCTGCTTTGTAATTACCTGAGATTGCATTTGTTGTCTGCCAGCAGGACTGAGTTTGAGGCGGAACAAAAATAGAAGTGTTTCCATGCAAGATGCTGCCTGTCCATATTTAGCGCTGCTCCACTTCAGCACATTTTCTACAAGGAGATGGAGCCTGCAGAAACGTTTAACCCTCTGGATGTGAATTGAAAATGTGTTGTTCAGGTCTACGTGTATGATTTTCACTCTCAGGGAGGCCTTCCCGATGGTATTAGTGGCAAATAAAGTGGATTTGGTGCATCTGAGAAAAGTCAACACTGAACAGGGCCAAGAAATGGCTGCAAAGCATAATGTAAGTATGAGATTTCCTCAAATACTGCAGCTACAGGCATTCGGTCCAGAATCAGAGTACTTCAACTTATGTTTGCACCTAAGCAGTAGACAGTTGGCAATGAAGATACCTAACTCAGGATGGGACGTTTTTCACTTAAGATGAGTAAAATATAAATCAAGAAAAGTTTTTTTCACATCATACTGACGGGCTTGCATTAGGAATGAGGAAAATGGGTTTGATAAATGAGGCCAGGAAGCTATGATCATGTCCAGTGACACTGGGCTGAATTAATGGAAACCGAGGCTGGCTAAGTAGCAGTTCAAACATTTATAACCTGTCAGGCTCGACTTTAACATTGAAGATTTTCATCTGCAGGATTGCGTTGCAGGGCTGGGATATTTCTTTTATTCAGTATGACCTTAAAATTGTATGTTTGTGGTTTGTTTTTCAGATAACATATATTGAGACTAGTGCCAAGGATCCTCCGATGAATGTAGATAAAGCCTTTCACGAGCTCGTTCGTGTTATAAGGTAACTCGCTGTCGTTGAGTTGACTCTACTTTAATTTTTATGTTGCCTCATGACTACGAGATCATCTAATTCCTCCACATCTCTACATTTCTTTGGTCATTAAATGCACTCAGAGTTTTTTGGTGGCATCTGAGAGCAGTTAAAATGCATGAGCAACAGTCAAAGCAGGAAAAAAAGGCGAGTTATTTCCTGCTGTAAAACACATGCAACTTGAGAAGGATTCAGTAAATGTGGCCATATCCTGTTTAGAGACTTTCTCCTCTTAATAGGACTAGTAAGCAAATGAAGCACATTTCAGTGTCCTCCAGTAACCAAATACAAAAGCTGTTATCTGTAAATAAGTCACGCTTGAGTTTTGTTATTTTGCATCATTGGCTGACAGGCCGTTGATGACATGTTGGTTTGTCCGTGAATAAACACTGCCCCCTTGTGGTCAGACTGCAGAACTTTACTCATGGACGCTTTCTTGCTACTATTGTAGGATCCACTGTTGCTACAGTACATTTACTGTAGAACCCTTTATGACAAATTAGAGCTGTTCATAATTTAGGGATATGACAGAATGTTTTAACTCTTTTTTGTGTATTTTTTTACACAGACAACAGGTGCCAGAGCGAAACCAGAAGAAGAAAAAGAAGATGAAGTGGCGAGCAGAACGATCTGCGAGCTCCCACAGGTTCCACTGTGCCATATTGTGACCCCTCTTGTCTTGTTTTTTCTTCAGTGCTGAACAGACTTAAAGTCACCCACGTAAATTTGGATTCCCTCGAAGGCGCTCCCTGCAGCGGTTAATCCCCAGAGCACAAAAATGATGGACGCAGAGAGGAGTGAATGGGAACAGTCAGCCCCTCACGATGCCTTTGAATGATGCCATCTCTACTCCGTTATTTATGTTGCCTTTCAAGGATGTTTAATCGACCATATTCAGAAACTACATCGCTGAACTCTTTCTCAATCAGGTGTCATTTCTGACTTTAATATCAAATGCAGCACAAGATGGATGACAGTAGGAGAGAGCAGAGAGATCAACGTTACCCTGATTATGGGAGCTTTTATATTTATTAGGAAAGGGAAGGAAAGAAATGGCACCTTGGCCTTCCTTGTCCTGGGACTGGCATTCCACCACTCCTCACATTTCTCTACCCACACAGGTGCTACCTGGAACTCACCTGTACGTCGCCTTCCCGAGACGACATCGTTTGGGATTTGAGGATGAGTTTGAAAGTGAAAGAAAGTGAAACTGGACTGGGACTTTTAAGTGTAATGTTTTCGTGCGAAGAACGTGCTGTAGAACGTGAAAGCCAAGGTTACGTCAGGTGAACATTGTGGTCTTATAAGTGTCTAGATATTGTAATTGTAATGAAAGTTAAGATTGGTCAGTGCTTTTAAGCTTAAATGTAAACGTAACAGGGATTGTACCAACATGAAATAACTTTTTTTTTTTTTCTTTTCAAAGCAGTTTACATCAACTATTCGGAGATCTAACCAAGACTGGTTGAGGTTGCCTCATCAGTACTGTATGAACAACAGCCCTGATGTTTTTGTCCTTGTAGTCTTATCAGATACTTTAATATATTTAAAAGGTATATGTATACAGTATATGAAATGACAGTTATATTTGTGATATGAAAAGTATGAGTTAATCTGTGGAAAATTCAGTGCTGTTTTACAAAAGGCCTGTCATAGAAACGGAGCAGACGGTGTTGCTGTTTCAGGTGTGAAACGAGCGGAATTGCACTGGCCACTAACCAAAATAATGTGATGTCACTTTAATTTAACCTCGGGGCTTTTTTCTTTAGAACACTGCGCCATTCTCATCAGGATTTGCACTCTCGCCCCGGAGGGGGAGAGACGTGCCGTAGCCCTGGGAGTTGTTTGGGACGCCTCGGGCCCAAAGCCATGTTAGACTCGACATTGTTCAGTTTAGGAAAAAAGCACACATGCAGGAACAGAACATCGGGTGTGTGGGAATGTATAATTTAATAACCTATGAGATGGCTCGTACTGTTAACGCACTAACGTTCTTTTACGTCTGGATGAAGGAATACATTTTTGCACTTTTCATACAATGTCAGATTTTCCTGTCTGCATGTGTTCAGATCTGGGTGGCATGGTTTAAAACTGCTTGAATGTAAAAAAAAAAAAAAAAAAAAAAAAGAGATAATGAGACTAGAAAATAGGCGACCGGCATTGTAGCCCCGTGTGCCTGCGTTTGCCTCTTGCATTGGAATTTGAGTACTGGAAAAGAAAAACCCATGAAACTCTGAAAGCAGAAAGATTGGTATTGATTTGGAGCAGCAGGGGGAATAATCTAGATCGTCTGTTAAAGGGAGATGGATGGACAGAATCCTTGATCTCTGAGCAGTGAAGCAGCAGGCTCTGGGAGGAAAAAAAAAAGAAAAAAATGAATGTGTTTGATGATGTGTCACGTATGTTTGATACCATTTTGTATTATTGATATGAATCTTGCAGTGTTTTTTAAACAACTGAATAATTTATTACCGTGTATGCTAACTCAGCTTGTCCCAGGTGAGGACAAAAATCACAACCACACCTTATTTTTCTTTTCTCGGAGACGCTGGTTGGGTTTTAACTTGGAGGAGGCTCGTTTTTTTTTTTTTTTTTGTTTTGTTTTCCTGGACCAACTCTGTTTTAATGGAACTCGTGCATTTGAAACAAGCAAAGTCATTTAGCTGGAAACGATTTATTGGATGAGCTTGGTCTGACGAGGAGTTGGTCACATCCTAAAGCACGCTCACACATGCAGCCTTCACCAGCTGTGCTGCAGCTCTCTCCCTGGAAGGAGCCGTGTGTGAATCCTAGGCTAAAGGAAATCTGCGCCGACCTTTCTCCAGCTCCAGTGGAATTAGATGGAACATGGAGGACTTTTAGTTACCATCTAGCCGGTGGGGTATTTCCAAAGCTGTTGCACAATTCGTGTTGCAGACTGAGCTTGAGAACAGGGCAGATTTTTTTTTCTTTTTCTTATTTTTTACTCCTCTTTGTTTGAGGTCCAAATTTATGAACGTTGTTTTCTTGAATTGATTTTTACAGCTGGTACCATGAACTGTACCATATCTCATTCTGGTGTTTGACCCTGAACTATATGTGAGATTAAATGAGCACATTTGTTCATATGAATGAGGAAATTGCTTTTTTATATATATATATATATATATACAGTATATATATATATATTGATATTGTTTATGTTGATATGTTGAGACTTTGTCATTGTTTAAAGAGCCTTGTAAATGAAGGTTTATAATACTATAAAACTTCAAAGTTTGTCACCAGATTTGTTTTTTTTTGACAAGTATGTTTTGTTCAAACTGCTTTTGTGAGACTGAGGGGACGGACACACTGTCCTGTCTGTCTCTCCTCAGGGGTCAGTTACATTTCATTAAAGGAACAAGTATTGTGACTTTAATCGTATTCCACAGTCCATACAGCACCATGAAAATGCTGAGCATGCAGTAACCTGTGTAACCACTGCTGCTGAAGCCTAGTACACACAGCACGATTTTCGGCGTCTTGATGATGATTCTTGTTCAGCAGAAGCACACCTCATTAATCTGCAGAGCTGTCAGGGCTCATTGGGTCCAACCCAGAGTGGCGAAATACCCATTGTGCTTTAATTTAAAGCATCAGGTGAGGGAAAACCTGGACAGAGCTGGTACCCCACGGAGCTATCGATTGGTCTTCTTACAGTGAAACGGAAAATCAGAAGCTCTTAGCGTAAGATTGGATCTGGGACAGATGAAAAATAGTATTTGGGTTGTTGAAAAGATGGGCTGAGGTGTCTTAAGCTTCACTTGATATAGAAAATTAACTTCACTTTTTACTAAACTGTGGTGAGAAATTAGCTTTGAAAGTATTTTGAGTCAAAGGAAGCAACGAAAAGCTAAAATTACATTTGACAGGTAGGTACCAGGTTGGCGCAGTTCGCATCTGATACCAACAGGGGTCAGCACTAAACTGATTATTCTGCCATACATTAATAAGCTTATTACAAGTTTGGGCTTTCCAACTTTAGGCCCAGAAAATTGCTTTAAGTTGCAAATCAAACCAAAGTGCAGGCTAAGCCAATTAAATGTTGGAAAATGTACAGTCATTGCGCGGATTACATTTTTGGAAGAGCTGCCAAGAGCTGAACTTTGTCATTAAGTGTAATTTTAATTGCTACAGCCTGTGATTCCGAAGGATTTCAAAGCAGCTCGCAGTTTGTTAGTCTTTAAGGGTTGTGTGAAACTTACTTGAGGCGCGAGAAAGAGGATGATGTGAAAGTGAAAATTGCTGTCACAGCTTGCTTAGATGTAAAAATAAAATAATACAAATTCGCGTTACTGTAAATGTAGTTGTGGTGCAAAAGACACTGAGGAATGATAAAAAGAACATATTTCCCATTTTTTTCTTAAGGCAACACAGTTGCACTATTTTGAATATTGAACAGCTGAATACTGGCAAGGTGAAAGCAGAATAAACAACATGGCAGCATGTTGTTATAGCCAAAGCTCCCCTGGAGTCATCCTGGAGCTATTTTGTGAGGCTGTGTCAGAGGCAGCAGCCGGGAGAGAAACGCCTGGTTCATCGGCAGAATTCAAATGGATGCCTGGCTGCTGGTTCCCTGGGAAAGGTTTGAGAAATGTGAAAGCTTTCAAATTCAGGCAGGTCTCTGCAGAACTGAAATCAGCCATGAAGGCTGACATCATCAGCAAAAGAAGATCCCATCATGGTTGCATGAAGAAGAAGCAGCAGCGTTGTTCTGCCGACGCAGCGGTGTGCGCACGGAATGGCTCAGACGGATCTCTCCATTATTCCTAGTTCTTATGTTAGTACGCCTGCCATCTTCACGTGCACCAGTGGTAGGGCAGTGGCAGAATTGAACTCCAACAGAGACAAGGATGTGCTGTGCAACCAGATAGCGATGAAATGATGAAAAAAAAGTGTCGTTTCCCTGTAAGCTCTTCGTATTTATGTGATCGATGCCTCTGCTGCTGTATCAATTGTGTTGTACTTAACTATTGATCGGCCTAATTGGGGTGTGAAAGGAAGCGCTGCTGGAAATGCAGATGACCTATCCCCACATGGAAGGTTATGGTCAAAGTGTCTGGCTAAAGCCGGAGCAGTGTGCGACGTGGATGCCTGCAAAAGAGCACTCCTCACATTTGACCGAAATCCTGACCCAGTTTCCACTGAGATCAAATTTATTTGCATCCCTCTTTCGCCACATTTAACGCAAAGGACTTGATCTATCTGGACTTCGGTGAGGCGCGGCCCTGAGGCAGGTGAGGCGCGGCCTCGATTGTTGTATTTATATAGTGATTTGTACCATTTGTACCAAGTTATTTTCCTTTTAACGTCACCAGTTTTAGATTGTTATTAAAATCACAGAATTTTCACATTTACCGGCGCCAGCTGAGCCTCACCGTGGACTGCGCAATGACTCCACTGACTGTGCCTCACATGCTGTAGTGAGACCGTATCGCTGTCTTTCGCAATATGAAGTAAATTTTCATAGTTTAGCTGATGTATATAATATATAATGTAGCAGTGTTTTGTCGACAACTATGTGTGGAACATGTTTCTTATGCTGAGCAATCATCCATCCATCCATTCATTTTCTGTACCTGCGTTATCCAACTTTGGGTTGCAGGGGTCTGCTGGAGCCTATCCCAGCTGTCAAGGGGCGAGAGGCAGGGTACACCCTGGATAGGTCGCCAGCCTATCACAGGGCTAACACAGAGACAGACAAGCACTCACACATCAAGCACTCACACCTATGGTCAATTTAGATTTGAGCAATCATAAAACGGCTAAAACAAAAAGGCACTAGGAGAGGCACGCCACGCAGTTCTCCTGCCCCATAGCAGGGGGCGCTCGTGATCGCAGGACGCTGCTATACTGCGGTCAATTAAGAGTTAGCAAGAAGTGCAGTCATTATTTTTTTTTTTTTCCATTCGCCTGGCCTTACCTTCGAAATGAAGGATTACATATCTAAAACTTTTAAAACTAAAAGGAGACAATGAAAAATTCTACCAACAAGTTATCGATGCTTTTGAAGGAGCGGCGGATGGACTTTATTTATAAGTAAATTTAAGAACACAATAACATTTTTTTCCACTTAACTGTGCTTTTTTTGTGCGACAGTTTCAAGTTGTATGTGTAAAGAACATAACCTGTTAACTGCTGCCAATCAAATATTGGATAAGATAGTCTGCAGGGTTGATATGTTTGTAAATCTGATTGTGATGACGTCGGTGCCTCACCAGCCACGAACCTCACCGCATGTGACGGGCTAATTGCTATCACACTGTGCACGGTGTCATCATCCAGCACCCGATATCAAAGTGGTGCTGTTTATGGAGAAGGAAACAAGGCGGTTGCATCTGCCAGGGTGTTGATGTTGTAAGCACCTTAAAGCCAAAGTGTTAACAGGGTAACGCAACTGATGAAAAGCTGATTTAGGAACACTTTATTAGTTGCATGGAGGAAAAAACACCTCAAATAATTAAAAAAAAATCCAGTTAAAAAAAAAATACTTGCTTCACATTAATGAAGTTTGCATGTTTTTGGTGACAGGGGACATCTAGGAATCTCAGGGATGTTTCCAGGCTCTTTCCGAAGTCAGAAAATATGGCTTTGAAACAGTCTGTGGACATGGTCCTCCTGGGCCATATCCTCGTCTGCAGCCCCTGAGTGTACATGCACCAACCCAGAAAAGATAATGATGGAAGATGTAAAGTGTGTGCAGAGACACCACTCAGTTCAATTCAGTTCAATTTTATTTAAAGTGCCAATTTATAACAATTTTATCTCAAGACACTTTATACATTCAAAAAAAGAGAACCAGCTCCCAGGGCAAAGCTCCCCACTGAGTAAGCCAATTGGTTTTGGAAACAGTGGTGAGGAAAAACGGCCCTTTAACAGGCAGAAACCTCGAGCAGAACCAGACTCAGTGTAGACGGCCATCCGCTGCGACCGCCTGGCAGGGAGAGGAGGAGAGGAGAGCGGTCACCACTGTGACTGTGCAGGTGGGTTCAACTCCAACTCTGGTGTTGGAGGTTTAATATCTGGCCCAATCTGCCACCTCTCCAAACCTCCAAACCCTGTTTGGCGGTCGTGACTCAGGAGAAACAGATCCAAACTGGGTGACTGCAGTTGCTTGCTCTTTGTGGAAGTCCACAGGGGCACAGAGTCCTCATCACTATCATTTTCATGATTATGTTTAAGAAAATAGAAAAAGGATGTTAAAAGAAACATTTTCAAAGGTTATGCATCTGAATATAATAGAATAGAATAGAATAGAAGTACTTTATTTATCCCAGACATGGGAACTTGACTTGTCCCAGCAGCATCGTCAGTATTAACATATTTACAATATATTTACAGTACAATAGTGTGCAATATGAGTGATATGACTATGCAATATGCAGTAAATAATTATGACAATGTGCCACATGAAAGTACTGATGGAGCACATCACAGCACAAGGGCTGTGAGTCTCAGTCAGACGGACTGATGAAGCAGTATGTGAATGAGAGGAGAGGAGAGGAGACGAGAGGAGAAGAGACGAGAGGAGTTCTCGAACAGTGAACTGATCAAAAAGAAAAAAAATATTAATTTGCTCAGTTCTCTATTTGGCATCTTTACAGTCTTTGAAAAGACAAGCTCTTAACCAGGAGGAGACAGGGACGGCTTTTTTCCCCAGTCTTCTTTCTTTCTCTTCGATTGAGATATTTTGGGTAAAAGGTTTTACATTATATGCCTGATAAAAAATTCAATCCTTAATGGGTCATGTGTTATTAGGCTATTTTCTCTGAACTTTTAAAGCACTGCCTGTACCTGTCTGCCATCACCAGGTTCTATACTCCTGCAACTTACTGGGAAATTTAGCCAGTATTTGGGAACCATAATCATAATTACTGGGAAGGCTGCAAAATCACAAACAGGAGTTTTCACGCGGCACAAAAAGTTGCTACATAAGCAGCATCACAACCCGTTCAAGCTTAGAAGAGGTCAGCTGGCTGTCCTTGTGGTGCACTCTCTTCCTCAGGAGTACAGAAGCACTTTACCACATTCTTTGATAAGATCAACTGAAAAGTTCATCTCAGTCCTCTCCCAGACCGTTGGAGAACTTGTTGCTGGGGAACAAAATTTCCCACAACAACATCAACAACTTTTTTTTTCACAGTCCAGACATTCAGAGCGATTAACTGATGAGTAACAATAGCTAATCCTAAAGTGAATAATTATGTTTGTCCCTTCTGGGCTACTGTAGGGTTAGCAAACACACATCAATACTTCTGAGAAGTTCTTACTCTTATGAGGACAGCGCAGTGTAAACTCATGACAAACAGAGGCAGCTGAGCCGAAGGTTGCTCACTGATTAAATAATATGAATATAAAAGTTGCTTTTGTCTTTCTATTCTTCTTTTTGTACAGCTCTTGTAAAAAATTAAAATAGACAAAAAAACCCAAAAGCCTCTGACTCTAAGTTCGGAAGTCACAAAAGCCAGAATCAGTTTGAGTTTGGATTTTAAGACGCGATCTGTTGTTTTATTGCAGTGTTTTTCTCTTTTTACTGTTGAGGCTCACGATGATTGTAGATAAACAAAAGCCTTAGTTATAACTAAGGCTACAGTTATTTACTAGTAAATTCTGAAGCCACACAGACGTGAAATCTAGGAAGACTAACAAAACCAGGAAAGAGAAACGAGCCAATAACCCATCACTGAGGAAACCACCACAAAATGTATCAGCCATAATCTGTGCAGTGAACTGTAGCAATAATAATGTAGCATTAAAGCATTTTGCAGTTAAAAGAATGCAGTTTAACCCATAAGAAAAACACTGCTGACAGGTTTTTTCTTTATAGCTTATATAAGTCAGACTCTTTTATTCGACACACTCACATCACCAGCAAGTGCTCATTTAATGACCCCCCCACAACACTTGATGGGTGTTACATTTCCTTTCATTCAGTGGTCCAAAACCTGGGTGGTTACACTGATTTCCAGGATTCTGCCAATCTTCCTATACAGAGAGATGCAACAAAAACACCCCTGCATATGTAAGAAAGCACATTCTGATTGTATATTCAGAGAAAAGGTAGATTAAAGTGCTAAAATGATGTTTCTGGCACATGCTGCAGTCTGCTTAAGCCAGTCTGCAACCTTTAATGCTCAAAGAGCCATTTGGACCCAGGTTCCTAACCCTAAACCCTAAAAATATTTTTTAACACCTAAAAAGATAACAGTATATATTGTTTTGTTTTTTTTTTTACCTTTACGCTTTGTGTTGCTTATGCAATCCATGAAGTGCTACAGAAAAAATGAAGTTTTACGTAATGAACTGTCAGCGTTTGGAGTATCACCCAGGAGCGACACAAAGATGGAATTAATTCTGTTTTTAATTACAAAGTAGGCAGACAGAGGATCAGGCAGTCTCAAACAAAAAGCAGAGTGGTCTGCCGGGAGACAACACAGGATCAGGTCAGATACAGCAGAGTCCAACACAGGGAGCCAGATAACGAACACAGGAACTCTCTAGCTGAAACACACATGCAAATGAGCAACGATCTGACAATGAGTCTCTTAGAGTCTGCAGCTTAAATGGCTGCACTGATGGCAAACAAGCAGCCGGTGCTGCTCGTGTGACTGATCAGGAGCGCAGGGCAGGTGTGACAGAGAGGGGAGGGCGAGAGCTGGAGCAGAGCAGAGCAGCAGCTGTGACAATGAGCACATTTTGAACTCTTAAGAACGCGCCAAGTTGAAGGTCTCTTTCAAATGAATTTAAAAGCTGATCTGAAATTATCCATGCAAACAAAGATAAGATAAGATAAGATAAGATAAGATAAGATAGACTTTATTCATCCCACAGTGGGGAAATTCTTTTGTCTACAGCAGCCATGAGCCATGAGCTGTCATCACCTTTGGGCTTTGACCTGAATTTGAAAAATAAATTGGAAAAAAAGAGCACTATTTCTCTGGACAATGAAAAATAAATGTTTGCAAAATAGCTACATGCATTTTTATTTCACCTGGTTAATGGGACTTCTGCTCCTGAACCTCTGTGCACAGCGTCTGCGAGTCAGGGCTGGAGGAAGTCGCTTTCATTTTTACGCAGCTGTCGTCTGTGAGGCGTGAGCAGTGCGTTTTGTTTTAACATAGTTCATAGTGGAGAATAGTTGCTCACATGTGGATCCAAAGACCGACAGGACTCCAAATGCATATTTCTTCATGTTTATGTAGGTGTCGGGGATGGCATTCCATGTGGAAGGATCTCAATATCGCTCCATTTGTGATTCTGAGCAGCCTTCCGCATCAGTTCCGAAACAGCTTTTTTTTTCTCTCTTTTTTCCCCTCTGGATATTTTTCAGCTAAAGCTGTGTTTTTATTTTGGAAATGTCTTGCAACATTTGATCTTTTACTGTTGGCCAGTTTCTCACCACAAATTAGGCAGACTGGTAAGCCACTCTCTTCAGAGGTAAATGCAAATGAATCTGTCCAGGCATCATTAATATTCTATTTTCTTCAGATCTTCTCTTAAATTTCTCCATACTTGGCCTACTTGGGGTTGAAAGTCACAACAAATGCACAGCATTTTGGTGGGCATAGAATGACTTCTGGCAAGTGTGCCGCTTATTTGTCGCTTAAAATATGCCTCATTTAAGTGACAAATAAGAAAAAAATAGATATAATTTTATTTTGATATTTCAAGATGACACTATTCTTTCAATGTGCAACTACAATAAAAAAAACAACTTACACAAATAAAAATGAACAATTGGATACTTTAAAAAAAAAAATAAAAAATCCCAAGCCACATGGAGCCACAGCATAAGGATGAAAGAGCCACATGCGGCTCCGGAGCCACGGGTTGCCGACCCCTGGCTTAAGCCATCTGCAATCTCAGCGGCTCTGAAAGGAAGCGGAAACACCGCATTGAGGCTGCACCTCAGGCTGTTGGAGAAGGGAAAAGGTCTGCGTCCGCATAACAAAATGCATTTCAACATCATTGGCCTTACTGAGACATGTAAAAATGAATGAAAATGATTAGGAATAAAAATTTTATCCTGAATGCAACTGGATCATTATCAAGTCGTGGCTGTTCTGTAAAGAGACCTACAAGTTTCACCCAGCTCACAGCTAGAATCCCAAATGGATACAGAAATGTGATTTACATTGTCAGAGTGCAATTTCTTGTTGTCAGAAAGCTAGTAAGATGCAATTCTGACTGAAGCAGAGAACTCCAGAAGGCTTTCAAGGCTTCAATGCAATTTTATTTATTTATTTACTCATTTTTTGACTCGCCAAAGGCAACATTTTACAAGAGTGCTGCAGGTTTAAAACATCGTATCTGGATACTGGACATGGCATGACAGCTGTGGTTGGCTGTGCAGTTATTTTATCTCATTTCTTTTAGAGAAATTCATATTGTATGTATATTGAATGGATAATGTGTGATTTTTTGCCCTGCGCCATGATTATGATTATAAACTTTCATAAGATGTAAAAGACACAGTGATAAAAAGTGAAGACGCCTCTTAGATTAGAGGTAAAACCTCTTCCAGTTGCTTAACAGTCCAGCTGGTTCTTCGGTTGACCTATGAATAATCATTTATAAGGTTTCTTTATGCGCAAGGACGCTGACACACGTGCGCGTCAGGGTTTCATCCATTGTTGTTGCGCGCACAGGCTGAAAAGGTCTATTACCGGGGAGGAAGACCAGCTCCCCCCCTCCTGATGCGAGAAGGTCACGTCATGTAACGGGGGTCTCCGCTGAGTGGCCAGGACTGGGGCTTTCCGTCTCCGCAGCCACTCCTGCGCGCACGGTGCGCATCAGCAGCGCGGGTGAGACGGACCTGAGCGGGAGCTGAAGGTCGGATCTGTGGAGCGATGAAGTGCAGCGCAGCATCCTCCCCACACAGCTCACGTTTGCGAACTTTTCGACGAAACTTCGTCAGAACAAGACGCGCTGAAGCCTCAGAGGTGACGGTCGCTTCTTGCGCCTCCAACTCAAATGAAGTTGATCCAGTTCATCGTGCAGACGGAGGAAGTGTGAAATCTGACATGTGGATTATAGTCATAAACTTTTTGGCACACTGGACTTTGACTGACGCACAGGTAAGGAACATCTGGATTTGGATTTCATACTTCGATAATATTACAAATCACTGTTTGTGCTTTGAAAATACCGACAAAAGAATCCCGCGCTTCTAAAGCGGGGATCCACACTTTCTTGCAATCAAAATAACATGAAATCATCTCATTCTCGGGCTGTTGCATCAACACAGTACTCCATCGATCCAAATATTGCGGAGGTAGGGGCAGCCACAGGCTCACTGTTGTTACAGGAAGTGTAATTTCTGGAGCTTTGTTCCGATTTTGTGGGGATGCAGTACTGTCTGCGGCACATCTATGATTTCCTAAGTGGGGATTCTTTTGTAGCTCTTTCAGAAACAGAAGTGTGTCTGGTGATTATTTAGTAAATCTTTAAAGAAATTGGTAAATATGAGGCGATAACTGAGTTTTCCAATGATCTGATTTGGAGGGATTTGAATGATGGCAGGAAATATAATGTAGAGAGAAGACAAGGAAAAGAGAACACTTTTAGAATGAAATAACTTTAATATGACTGGAAAAATAACGCCACAGATTCTCTTTTAGCCTCAGTTGGTTCCTTTTCCACTGGAAATGCACCTATTAGGTTGCCTTAAGGTTACACATTTTTTTTTTCTTTTTGTGAGAAGGCAGAAGACAAAGTGTGGAAAACTTGCTCTCAGTAAAAATGACTGGATAAATGTCAGTATTTGCTAAAGAATCACACAGAGAGAATTGACACGGTGATGAGGATTGTGTCACATCTTTAGCTTTGTGATAACAGAGCAAGCCCACAGAAACTCTGACCATCTGCCCTCAATCTCAGCAGCGCGGTGTTCATTCTTGTCGTACACGCGTCCAATCCGAGAGGGGCGCCTGTGTGGAGCCCTGTTGGTAAAAGACAGAATGGCTCACAGGGCTGCATGACTCATCTAAGCTGCTAAACACTGTTGTGACAAGTGCAGCCACTCTGTCAGAGGCTTGATAACGGCTGTACTCCCAGGACTGTGTCAGATGATCAATGATATGCCTGATTTGCTGCGTCTGTCTCAGATTTCACGCAGCTCTGTGAGCGTCACAAATTCACATTCCACTTCAACAGGCTGAAAGTCCACGTGACAGCATGAAGTAAGGAGGTCTTCTTTAAAACTTTCAACAGTATCTAGGAGAGCTTGGAAAATCATTTGCCAAATGACCAAAGTGAGATGCGTTCAGAGATTCAGAGTTTCAGTCCTCACCCATTCACTTCTAATTCTGCTTCATTATGTCAAAGCGCTGACTTCCCTCAGACCGGTTAAGCACCGGAGTGTTTAAATACTCGAAATCTTATGTGATCTCAGTGAGAGGGTACGAGCTGGGTAATTCAGAGAAGCCGGCAGCAGGTCATATGTGCCTTGTTTCCATGGCAAAGCTGCCACTTTCATTTGTGGATGCAGTAATGAGCTCTGCCCCACTGACACTGGGTTCTGGAAGCCTTCTCAAGTTCATGCATAGACTAGAGGAGACACTATCTAGGTGACGTAAGAAAGATGTAAAAGAGAAGCCTTTGCTCACTGTCAGCAGCTGGTGTGGTGAAGTTCACCACCAAATGTGGAATCTTCACCTTCATCCACATCCAAATGCAAAACATCAACACACAGTTTGATGCAGTTTGTTCTCTCCGGCCGCCGTCAGGAATTTATTAGTCACAAAAGCACATTTTTTCTTTCTTTTTTTCAACTTTTCTCCCCAGATGGAGGTCGATGGTCCTCTCTCTGCTCAGGAACAGATGATCATCCTGTATGACATCAAACTGCAGTGCCAACAGAACCTTTCTAACACTGACACAGAGGTCACAGGTAAAAAAAAAAAAAAAAGAAAGAAAGAAGAACTTGAGCACGACTGGTAAGCCCAGGCACCGCATTCATCAAAAATAATGGTTAATCTCTAAAGCAGTGATGGGAAAAGTTGCCCTCTGTCGACATGCACAGCGGATCAGCGACTCCCATTTCAAATGGTGCACCCTCTTTTAGAAAGTTGAGATGTTTTTAAAGACTCCTGAAAGGATTACTGATGGCTTTTTGTGCGCTAATTCATTTGTGGCTCATGACCAGCGTGCTGCCTGACAGTGACGCAGCGGCGGGGTGATTGGAACGGAACATTTGCACTGTTGCTGGGTAACTAATTCTGTGCTTTGTCAGGACGCTCCACAGAACCTTAAGCCTTTTACCACATATCTGCCCCGCTATATCTCCCACCTTTCCCTGCTTTTCCCATTGCCTTTGACGTCTGCACACCAACAGTTTTTAGGTGCTCCTTGTGGGCGATTAGAAAAATACACGTGGGCGGTTCGAGAGATGCGGTCATATAATTCACCAGATGCAAAGACGAATTCAGCTCCCTTCATTCCATTGAATACTGTAGACCCACAGACCCTAGTGGACATACTTGTCTTTCTGGTCCTGGCCCAGTAGGGCGGATAGATGAACTGAAAATTGACCGATAGGAATGATCCAGAACTTTTCAAGCCTTCTCTATCTAAATGATGTGGTTCAGTGTGTTTTTCGGACTTATTTTTGAAGCTTGCACCGTGAACTGGACCGTGAACTGGACCTGCTCCGTCTGCCAGGCTTTCATTTGGGCCTCAACCTTTTCTCACACAGCTGTCGAGGAGTTCCCAAATGTTCAAATATGACTAAAAACAACACAGTAGTTGTGGTACCCGAACTGCCGCGTGTAATCTAGTTAATATATAATCAGCAAAGATAAAGAATCAAATATCCTACTGCAGAATAATGATCTGCAACTAAACACTGAGGCTGGCTCACCTGTCTCTTGACCTCAGTGAGGTGTTTGCAAGCCTCGTAATTAATCCATATTTCATTTCTCCTGGAAAGCACAGTCTGCTCACACAGCATGGGTCAACATGTGTGCATTTCATACGGTGTTTACTTGTTTTCCTAAACGTTGCTGCAATTGTTTCTCAAAGGCTTGGTCAGTTAGCCGGACGTCAGTACCGGCAGATCCATCACCTGGGCAACGCAGCTTAACACTAATTACAGTCACACACACTCTGTTTGCTCACGCGCTCACAACAAGGACCACTTAGGGTCTCCATTCACCCTGATGTTTTTGGACTGTGGGAGGAAACCTGAAGAAGCAGGCACCGGGGAAACACGCCAAACAGAAATATCAGACTAATTACAGACCTAAATGTAAACATTCATGTTACGGGAATGAAAAGAGGTAGATTGAACTTTCTGTGTTTGGGTGACTGTGTGTTTCCCTTTGGACCTGTAGATGAAACGTGTCCTCCTGAGTGGGACGGTCTCATCTGCTGGCCTCGTGGATCTCCTGGCCTGCTTACCAAAGTTCCCTGCCCGTCTTACATCTATGACTTCAATCATAAAGGTCAGCAGAAGATGACTGCAAGTAATCATTAATACAAAGAATATGACATATTATTTACACAAGGATATTATTTTTAATTGTGCTTATTTTGCAAGTGCGGGGTGCAACACATCGTTGCTTCAGACACACCAATTAATTGTGACATTTTTTGCTAATTAAAGTGTTGGCAAGGTCCCAAAGCCTGTGAACATGTGTGTTTAAAGGCCATGCATACCGAACATGTGACATCAACGGCTCCTGGGCCCTTTTGGAGGACTGGAATAAAACTTGGGCTAATTACTCCGAGTGCTGGCGCTTCCTCCACCACAATTACGAAGAGGAGAGAGTAAGTACGAGATATGAAGCTTTCAGAGACGGAAATTTCAAAGGATATTTGTGTCACGTTCCTTGGGACGCTATAAAAAATTCATTTGTATTGAAGTGGGACAACTGGCACAGACTCAAATATCTTTTCTCACGGTTGTGAACAACCTGTATGAAAGAGCTGCTTCCTTTCTTTATCCCAAAAATCAGCCTGTGACAGATTATTACAAGTGACACAGCAATGAATATTAAACCTTTTTTTTTTTATATATCTACTGGAATTTAAACCGTGCAGAATTATAGTATTTTATTCATCTAAATGGGTTTAATAGCACAAGATGTGTCAGAAGAGGCTGCTAGAACTGTAAAGGTTCCTCACCGAGGTATGAAAAAGGAATGTTTGTTTGAATATTTCTGTATCCAGAAAACAAAAGGGTTTTTATTTGACTCTTACGGTGCATTTAATGTTAAATTAATAAATCGGATTGTAAATCGGATCCTTTGTATTTCGTTGTTCACCAGCAACAGTTCTTTGATCGGCTGTATTTCATTTACACGGTTGGGTATGCCGTGTCCTTCAGCTCCCTGATGGTGGCGATCCTGATCATTGGGTATTTCAGGTACGTAAAGATAACATCTGAACCACAGCTACGCACAAGCAGCCAGCTGAGCCGACAAAACAAGGTCACCACATCATCATAGGTTCGCTTTTCTCGCAACGCCTGAAAATTGGGATTTGAAATATTCCCAAATATCCCCAGAGAACACCATTTTCTTTTCTGCACGATTTTGTGTCACATTTGCTTTGTATAATGCTTCAAATTAGAGGAGGTAATAAAGGTGAACCAATTTCACCTGCCTTGTACAAGCCGGCAAAAAACAAGAGGTAGAACTTTTAATTTACAAGACAGTCCTTATTGAGGAGTAGTTTCCCTATCCTTGTGCTTTACCTTTGATTATTGGCTAGTTTTGCAACCTGAGTGGCATTTACCACCAGAGTTTGAAGCCTTAGAAGGCATATCCACGACGGTGCTGCACAGGCATCCACATACAACCGGTGCCATGGCTGCTGTTTTCAAAACAGGGTGAGATCTATTGTCAGACCATCTGCCCCTGCAGTGGGTCCTGGGGTCAGTTCCATTGATTTTGTGAAGAAGTGAAGTCTTTCTGAATCCAGTGCTCATTGTCTTCATGGTTTTAGTTTCCACTGATTTTTAGGTTACATTCTTCTTAACAAATGACATCATGTAATTAATGCATCCACGTGTGATGCAAGGTGTTTGACTTCAGTTTTTATCCATTCGAGCAGTGTTTGACTGTTGTGTGCACATTAACCAGTCACGTCATGACCAAGAACTGCAGGGACCAAAAAACTGCGGACTCTGTGGAGATGACATTTTAGAAAGCACAGTCAAAGTTGCTGTGACAACAGATTGCGCACCAGGAACATACAGGAAGCAGTATCAGAAGCAAGCCTGAAAGAAGGTGTTGCTCAGTGGGAAAGGCAGCAACAAAGGAAGGAAAGGATTGGAATGTTTGAAGCTGAGGACGAGTGCAGCGGAGCGCAGAAGGGTGAAGATATGTGTGGAAAAAAGAGCGATTCATGAATGGTAAACAGCATAAAAGCTGTGCTTTTAGCCCTAATTACATGACCGTCGTGAATATTTTATGATATTACCTGCTTTATCCTTTCTGATGATCCAATTTACAATACCAAGGTAATAATAATAATAATAATAATAATAATAATAATAACACTTTTTGAGTGTAAATACTCTTTGCTCTTTGTTGCAGACGTCTCCACTGCACCCGGAATTACATCCACATGCATCTGTTTGTTTCCTTCATGTTACGGGCCGTCAGTATTTTTGTAAAGGACAAAGTTGTCCATTCCAGTGCTGGACTGCAGGACTTTGATTCTGTCCTGCTGGACAATATCAAGGCCATTAGCATGTCGCCGCCGGACAAGTCCCGGTATGTAAGTACCCGTTTTTCTTCTACGTTACTTTCAGAAATGTAAAGCTTAGAGCTGGGATTTTCTTGTCTGTAATATTTCTTTACACAGCTCTAGTTCTGAGGGTGGTCACCTCATGTCAAGAAGGTTCCTTCAGTTTCGAGCCTTTGCACGTGGTGATTGCATGTTCGTCCAGTGCCTGCAAGAGTTTTGAGTTGATACGAGGATCTATAGTCCCCCTAGGTGTGTGTGAAATGGTGTGGGTGTATTTCTGCCTCTTGTCTGGCGACCCCTGCAATAAACTCCCGCGTGACCCCACACAGCTCAAGCCACAATTAGCAGAAAATATGAATGGATGGATATGGTGCCATGACTTTTCATGATCATTTATTACAAGAGGTTTTAAATTAGCTTTGCCCACACACACGAAAAAAAATCTAAACATTCAAGAACAAGTTTAGGCAAAAGAAAAAAAGCATAACAAGTCAAACAAACAAACAAAACAAAACAAAAACAAAAAAAAAGTTAGCGAAGAAAATGGTTGAAACACTTTAACAAAATTTTATGGCGTTTTAATGGCTTAAACAGGAGGCCATCACCCCTTCTACTCTTCATTTTTCCATATTTACAAAAATCTAGCATATTTATAAAATTATGAGTCATTAATTACTTTTCATTTGGCTTGTCTTCAACAGCTAGAATAATCACAGAATAATCCATGTAGTTTTCTGTCACATCAGCCTTATCTTCAAAAAAATAAAATCAATCCTATTCAAAATCCTGCAGCAAAAGTGCTGATTAAGCCCAGAAGGAAAGTTTACATTTATTTCTTTTCACTGAATCAGCTCTTAAAAATCTATATCTATACTTATATTTGATAAAGTTGAATTTATGTGCATATTATAGTGTCTCAGTGACATCCAGCTGGCAGAAGAGGAAGAGATTTAAGCTTAAAGGAGAAACTTTAGCTGGAAATTGGTTACAGTTGTTTCTAAGAGTTGATCTGAACTGGGAAGAAGGAGGCTGGGGTTGGCTCGAGCACCTCCCTGGCACTGGTGCAGAAAGTTTACATTAAAAGAAATCAATTATTAAGAAAGAAAAACAAGACTGACTCACACTGCAGTGGCACCGTGTTCAGCCGAACACACACATCTGGCGCTTTATTGCAAAAGAGTTTAAAAAGGCTTCTTTTATTAAGGGAGCGTATACGTTTCATTTCGGAGAGAAAAGGAATTTTTTTCTGATAGAATACAAATTATGTAATGTGATGTGTTGGCTTATTTCATGCCCCACTCACAAGCTGTTATTGTTGGCTTCATGGTGTTCATGTTTTGTTATTAGGTGGGCTGCAAAGTGACAGTGCTGCTCTTCATCTATTTTCTTGCCACCAACTACTTCTGGATCCTGGTCGAGGGTCTGTACCTGCACAGTCTCATCTTCATGGCCTTCCGATCGGACAGCAAATACCTCTGGGCCTTTATACTCATTGGATGGGGTGAGTAAAGAAATGCAGTTAGTAAACCAGTTTCAAATTAACACAGAGCCAAAACCTGAAATATAAAATGTCTCATGTGCTTTTTTTTTTTTTTTTTTTTTTTTTTTTCAACTAAAAGAAAACAAATTCATGAATATGTTCACGGTATATTTGCTTTCTGGACATTCCCGATTAAAGCTACAACAGCCAATTTATAGTTCCCACTGGTAATAAAATGATATCAGTATGCAAACAAGAATGAAAAGTGCTAAACTTGCACTTTGGAACGTTTCTAACAAGAATTGCAGGGATGGGGAGGGGGGGCACTCTTTTTGTTTTCAAGGCAAAAGTTTTAAGTAGATGAAACTCTTTGGTCTACTGAGAACTGAGATTTGTCAGGAAACAGAGGCTGAGGCAGGTTTTTTTTACCCCCTTTATTCGAGAAAGTGCAGCTAAAATGGCTGTATAAATGCTGATGTTACAATAGCGTGTTTTCATAAAACCTCTGGACAGTCGTAGTTGCACAGCAGGAGAAACAGTTTCCTGCTCAATGTATAAAAGCCTGGCAGAAGTCAGCAGTCAGGAGGCATGGAGGCATACAGACACCATGATTTGAATCAAAAATTAACCGGTATATAACCTTAACATAGTCCATTATACAAATCCAAACATATTAAACCATTAATCATCACTGTTGCAGCAGATCTTGGAACTATTTTGGAGCGTTGATTAGGGTTTTTATTGGCTGCCAACACCACGGCATATTACTAGTCGAACAAACGCCTACACGACTCAAAAGCGTGAAGGAGACAGTCTTGACTTTGATAAAACAGATGCAGCATGATACAATATATGAAATGCCTGATGAAAAAGCTGGAGGAAGATGCAGCGAAGAGGATCGCCTGGGCCGCTCGACTGAAAAATATGCCTCTGTGACTCCGAGCCAGAGCAAAAACTGAACAGAATAGACGATACAGCAACGAAAATTAGTCCAAGATAATAATATTAGTTGTGGGAAAGACTTTATCATTTTCCTTTGTTTGTTATTTTGTTGGGGGGGACTGTTGAATATGTTTTTTTTTTTTTAATGTGGTTGGCAAATAGCTTTCAGGCAGCGAAGGCGGGAGTCGAACTATCACCGAGCAGAAAAGAGGTTGTCTTCTGACTGGAAAATACGTTCTATAAATGCATAAAATAAAACTGATAGAATAAAACCAGCAAGTAATCAAATGAGAATCAGCTGTTGTTGTTTGGGAAAGATCTAAATTGAATAAAAATGAGCTGAATGATCAAAATCACAGCAGTCGCATAATAATAAAAGGCACAATATTATACAATGTTGTTATATGTTAAAAAATTATTATATGTTAAAAGTGGCTAAGCAATTTAAGTTTTTTAAATATTTTTAAGCATCTCTGTTGCCCTCTAGTGGTAGGCTGTAGTACAGAAAATATATAAAGTTTCTCTGATTATTTGTCCAAAAATGGCTTCCGTCCTCTTATTGTACCTTAATCACACCGATGTATCCTCACCTGTTTATATAGCATTTCACCTGATGTTGATACCTGATATTCAATACCAAGAGCTCAACTTTTGTTTAGACATGAAACTCTGTCATTGTACAAAATGTAAAAAACAAAAAAAAAAAAAAAAAAAAAGGGAAATTGCTCATGTGATTGTGTTTTTTCATTAATAAATTTAGGTGTTCCGGCTGTTTTTGTAGCAGTATGGGCAATTGTCAGAGCGGCACTTGCCGACGCAAGGTGAGTAAAAGAATGAAGTCACTGAATTCAATGATTTTCACAGAAAGGTTAAAGGAAGAGACAAGTGGGACAATTGTAAAGGTTAGAAATTAGTGCTTAAATGGAGTGACATTTTAAATAATCAGTCAAAATGAATTTGCACAAAAGAGACAGGGGTAAATGTACGTTACGTCAGGTGTTTATTTCCAACTCTCTATCATTTTGCCATAAAGGTCTACATACTGTTTTTGGATAAAGAAGGCAATCCTCACTTTTGTCAACGCCTAGACAGATCTCAGCGTGAAGGTTTATGACGATGATCTTTTAAAGCGACGTGCTTCCGTCGGTTTGTAGGTTGGTAGAATTGAAAGCAAGAAGGGAAACAAAACTATTCATGATAATGCTGCACAGAGTGCTGGATCTGCAGGGAAAAGAAGGTGCTGGAAAACGAGATCGTGGATAAACAAAATGTAAATTTCTAAAGCACAATATGTAAAGGAAGACATGTCTGGAGTTTATTATGAGCAGCAACGCAACAAAATTCAAAGGCTAATTGGATATAGATAATATACTAAAGTCAGTTGAATAGTTGATGGACCTCGGTTAGATTAATACAGAGAGTGTAAAAAGGTCTTAAAAATGAGGAGGAACACAATAAATTACCTTAACGTTGTTTTCACACTTCGACTCTTGAGTCTTCAGTGTTTTGACGGACTGCTTGGGGTGAGAACACAAGGTTAAAAGGCTGAGCAAGAATCATAACATATTATTATGTCTCAGCAGGTAATGCTCTCCACTTAATGCACTGCTGAATCCATGCGGGGGTCAAAGGTCAACAGCTACATGTCTCAGCGGTGCTTCTGTTCTTGGTTGTTGTCTGGTTCTTTTTGTCCGTCCTCCTCCTAATAGGCATGGTTTTGGAGTGTGGAGGCAGGCGCCATGAGAAAACACACATGGGAACACACCTGACAGGGGTGCAATCGTTTGTCAGCTGGATTCATCTGCCTGAATCCTGATGATGGTCCTGCAACAACTTGCTCAAGACTTTCACAGATTAAACATTCTTTCCTGTCACCAACTGTGGTATCGGAGGATCAGAAATCTACCATAAACTGCTACATAAAACGCCAAGAGCACTTTGCAAATTCTAATTGCAAATACTAAGAGAGATTAGAATTTATCCTTGAAGGTCGTCTGTAAAAACTTGCACTGAGTATTTCCTTTTAATTGGAGACCATCTTGGTTGCTCTTTTGACTTTCAAAGATTCTCTCCATCTTATATTTCAGAAACCTACACACAGTTGTGATTGGAGACTCTAAATTGCCCCCTGGTGTGTGTGTGTGTGAGTGAATGGTGTGTGTACCCTGTGATAGAGTGGTGACCTGCAGAAAACTGTGAGTCAAAAAGTGCATAAACGCTGAATCTAAATGAATGATGAAGGTTCTGATACTGTCATTATGTTCAGGCAACGTTTGATGAGACGACACTCTTCCTGCTTCCCTAACCTGGTCTTTACATCTCTTCATCAAGTGTAGGTGCTGGGAATTAAGTGCTGGTAATATCAAGTGGATCTACCAAGTACCCATCTTGATGGCCATTGGGGTAAGTGAGTGTGTGTGTGAGTGTGTGCTCTGCTCATGACAACTCAAGATCAGGGAGTGTATCCCTGCAGGAGAGACAGGCAGGATTACACCCCAGGCTCACACGCCATTCACTCACACACGCTTACTGAGGCGGTCTCTTCTTTTCCATCATAAACTCATTAATACATCACAGCTGGAAGCCACTCACCGCAGCTGTTCAGAACGACAGGAATCTCCTGCATGGATGTATTTTTTTTTCACTGTGATAATTTAAGATCAGATGCTGAAGACTGATGATAATAATTAGCCCAAGGAGCTAAGCGAATCATACTGAGTAGAAAATCGCCTTCACTTATCTTTTTTTTTTTTTTAAGTAGGCAACTCTGATGTTAGGGAAAGCGACTGGCTGTGAAAATAATCTTCAACATGAGTGAGATTTATTTATGCAGATGCTGTTTACACTGAATCTGCCTTTATTAAGAAAGAAAAGTCTTTTTTTTTTTTTTTTTTGAGCATTATTAAGGTGCTGGCAGTGCCTCCTACAGATTATAATACCATATAAAAACACTTTAAGTAAGCAACTGTCTCCTCCACATGCAGAAATTGTCCAAACATGGGTCCATTTAAGGGCTCAGGGAACCTTTGCAGGGGTTTGGAGTTAAGTAGCTAATCAGACTAACACCATGTATATCCAATTACTAATTCTAATTCAAATTTTTCCAAGACACCGAGTTTTCATTAGCTGTAAGGTATATCGTCAGTCATCAAAATTCAAAGCAATAAATACGTGACATATATCGGGCTGTGTGTAATCGATCCATATAATATAATAAGTTTATGAATTGAAATTACAGGAATTACGCTTTTACTTTTTGATGGCATTTTAATTTATTGGGATGCACTATTATTGACAGAAATGTAAAAAAAAAAAGCAAAAAACAATGAAGCAGCCCATTCCCTGACAACTAAGTTAAATGTAACCCAACAGGTAACAACAGATTTGTTGTTAGAGTTTAGACTCACTTTGCAATGTCATATTTGTAGGTTATCCAGAGTCAGACGCAGTTTACCATGAATCATTTTCTCTGCAATTATGCTGAGAGCCCTCAGCGTAGTGTGTTACTTTAATGTGATGTAAATCTGAAATTCAAGTTATAATGGCTAATTGAAGTGCAAATGTAATGACAAAATGAGAGTAGATCTCGTTCCTGTTTGTGTTTGGGTGTTGTGCAGGGTGAGAGTCCTTGCTGTTACAAACATGACTGTTAATGAGCGAGATCCTGCTGCACAGCAGAGGTGGAAGAGGCATTGACATGCTACCCTGTGCACGGCCTTTGCCTGATTTGCCTGACAGCTGGAAAAGCGTCAAATTACAGTGATGAAAATGATGCTGCTATTCCAGATTTGGCCGGGGTCTGAGTGTTCTGTCTGCGGTATTCCAAGTAGTTTTTGGATGCAGAAGTTGATGAATGAATAATTGGATGGATGAAGGAACTTTTAATGAAAAAAAAAAAAAAAACCTTGGCCATCAGCGTGCACCTAATCCACACAGCCCACTGTGTTCAGAGACCATGAATAATGAAGTTTTTCTGTCCGTTCTTCCATTTCAGCTCAACTTTATCCTTTTTGTGAACATTGTTCGAGTGTTGGCCACGAAAATTCGAGAGACAAACGCGGGGAGATACGACACCAGGAAACAGTACAGGTTTGTAAACTGGAGATGGAGCAAATACACTTCAAATTACAACTGTGACAGAGGGGCAGCGTGAGTGATTATAGTCATTAAATGGGAGCAAAATGGAGCCTTAACTGCAGAGCCCAGTCCATGTAGAGACAATAAGATATTTCTTTGTCATTAAATTTACAAATCTTCATTTGCAGTGCTTTTGCTTTTTTTGGATCTGTGTGGTTGGTCACTGTTTCTTTATGTACTGCAATAACAACACGGCATTTTATGGCTTGTTATATTAACTGTAGCACAATAACGTCGGGTGATTTTCACCCCGATTGTGGTGGTGGTGGTGTTGCTAATGGTGACGTTACTGTTCTAGTGCTAATTATCCCAGTCCGGCTCTGTTGTTGATGCTGTCACCAGTGGGTTGGATAAAACATTTTAATTGCTGTAATCACTTAGATGCGATTGGTGTGTGTGTAAAAAAAAAAAAAAAAAAAAAAAGAAAATTGTTTATTATCACGCAATGTGGAAATTGCAGTGTTCCTGCAGCACAGAAGAAATAAATAATAATATAAAAGACTTTTGAGAAAAATTAAAATAAAATGATGGCTAACCCTATGTATTTAAAAGTATATACTGTGATGTACATGAATTGCATGACCATGCAATAGGCAGATATTGCACATGAGGTAGATTGTAACGAGGATACTGCATTAAACAGTCTGATGGCTGTGGGGAGGACCGATCTGCGGTAGTGCTCCTTCCTGCACTGAGGATGCCTCAGTCTAGCGCTGAAGGAGCTGCCTAGGGCCTCCACAGTGTGGTGCAGAGGGTGGGATGCTCCTGATGGATGTCAGCCTGGCCAACATCCTTCTGTCAGCCACCTCCTGAGTGGAGTCCAGGCTGCAGCCCAGGACAGAGCCAGCGCTCTTAACCAGCTTGTTAAGTCTCTTCCTGTCTGTGCTGCTTCCCCCCAACACACGATGGCATAAAACACTGCTGAGGCCACTACAGTGTCGTGGAATGTCCCGAGAAGACTGATGTGTACAGTGAAAAGAGTGGCAGTGTCTTTTCTTATGCCCAAAATAATAATTGTACTAGCAATATGAGGATGTTTTTGGGAAGTGAAGACATTTTGGAAGACATCTAACTTCAAAAGACTGTTTGAGGAGTACGGCATGATTTAGAGGTCGAGGCTAAAGTTGGGTTTTGGTTAGGGGTTTAGGTGAAGAGCTGGAGAATGTTATTTTCCATGAAAGTCCTCACAAAGATAGAAGTACAAGGATGTGTGTGTGAGATAACAGATGATAGAACTGTGGGACCTCTGAAACCCACGCTGACCCGCATAATCAAAGCTTTTCAGGTACACTGTTCTTACCTCATAAGTACAGTATATGACTCAATTCCTTTAAACCTTGTGTATCTAAATCCAAACACACTCTAAAAAATAAAGAGCCAGGCCATTTGCAATTGTGCTTATAAATTTCTACAATATAATTTTAGTGCAGATGAAATCTTATTAGTATTCATTATACCTGTAATCTGGTGATTTCAAGGATTGGTTTTTTGATGGTTTACAGGTCATTTATGAGCTCCATCACTGTAACTATACTACTTGATTCTGGAGGTCAAAGGTCACTGCAACCCCATGTCCCAAGAAGTGTCATTTAAGGATTTCTTTTGTTCAATCTGACATGATTTCAGGTGGCCATCGTTCCAAACAATGAATGTTCTGTTAAGAGTAAAACAGAGTCTGGACCTACAAGCCGAAGCAGAAGTCCCCGCAGTTGCAGTAAAAAAAAAAAAAAGCACTAGATGTACTAGGTTGGACTTCTTACAAGATAAACAAGCTAAAAGCACTAGATTGACTAGGTTGAAGTACTTCAGAATATAAACAAAAAAACAGATCCACAAGGAGAAAAAAACCACAGGGACCGCAAAGAAACACGATCGGGGAAGCTCACAAGAAGACACAGAGAAACCAGCTGGAATACTAATGTTCCGGGAGCCCGGCCTTAAATTAAGACGGTGATTGGATTAAGTTCAGGTGTGCACAATTAGTCCAAGAAATGAAAAGCAAACACAAAGACAACACAGGAACCAGAAATAAAAACACAAAATAAAAGAATCCACCTGGAAATGTTACATGTTCTTCATCATCGTAAGGACACTTTTTATTGACTGTTTCCTTGATATTGCTGTGCTCAGTAACGACTATCACTATCACACTATTGCCATTACTGATGCACTTGACAACTGTAAAATTTGTGCTGTACGTGTATGTGTCTTATAGGAAACTGGCCAAATCCACCTTTGTGCTGGTTCTGGTGTTTGGCATCCACTACATCATCTTTGTTGGGATGCCTCATACATTTGAAGGCCTGAGCTGGGAGGTCCGCATGTACTGTGAGCTGTTCTTCAACTCCTTTCAGGTAACACAAGTTGTGTGTCCAACTTTTCAGTTAAAAGCCAACAGGTCGCGTTTCCTTTGGTTAGTGCAGCTAATCGTGACCTTTTAGATTCATTTCAAACAAGTACACACTTCCATTTGAACAGTGTCTCTGATTTATTACTGTCCATTAAAGTGTGGTTTTGTGAACCAAACAAGGCACTCATGTTGTTCCTGGGTGAGTTCCACTTTGAACCTTAGAGCTAAACACTAGAGTTAAACAAGAAATAAATCTCTTCATTAACAGTGCTGATGAACATTAACTGTCCCGTTGAACTAAATAATCACATTAAATTCATTGCAGCTTGTTGTATTAAGTTGGTACTGCATTGAGATCATTTTAAAAAGATTTCTGAAATTCTTGTTTTAAACGCTCACACAAGGGTTAGAATAATGCAGCAACTAAACGATGATCAAAAGTAACGATGCACCCTTTTTGGAAAAACGACACTTGGGTCCATCAGCAGTCGGAATCAGATGGGGTGGGAATCACAACAGGCACAAAGGGTTCATGGATTTTTCTAAAATCTCAAGTACACACACACATGCATACATTGTTAGAATGGATTTGGTTTTGTTCCTTGCAGAGAGAATGCTTTCTGCTTGCAGAAATCGCTGTCTTTGCTGTGACAGACCTGATTTAACACAAAGCGGTTTTGAGAGAAATTGCTCGCTTCCAAATATGGCAAAGTCATACAGGTGAGACCGTTTTCTTTTTGGGTTAGGGAGACAGAAAATAACACATCCGTCGGATATAAGTGTCTGAGAAGCAGGTTTAAATACAAGAGAATCTCATCAGGGATGAATAGCCACAGGTGAGACCCACGAGGGTAATTAGGGTTAAGAGGCAGGGAGGGCAACACTGCAGCAACACTGAAGGCAAACATTGGCAGACAAGTCTATGCACCTACTGTGAAAATGACCATTTCTGTTGAAAACAATAAAATTCCATGAAAAGTATAGCATGGGCTTCGTCCGTGCAGAGCTGACAATACACCAAAAGCATCTTAAGAACAACACAAACTGCAAGTGCGACTCCTACAGCCTTTAGAAGTGATTCATGCTCTTCCATCGAAAAGGCTGCTTGAATTCTGTTATCTCAGTTTTGAGATTTGTCCTAAAGTTCCCCTTTCAAGGTGCACATCTGCCACTTGGCCGATTAAGCTGACTTCATGAGATGAAAATGATGCTTGCTGTTGCCATCAACATTATTGAAGCGGGAATTAAGGTTGAATCTAATTCTCAATTATTAAAAATAATGGATGATTTCATCAGTAGGTACTGCTGGCTCTGTCCTTGTTCCCGTAATTCTCACTAGCATGTCTAAAATTCACTGGTCTCTGTGTTTCAGGGCTTTTTTGTGTCCATTATCTATTGTTATTGCAATGGAGAGGTATGTACATTTTTGGTTACTTTAAAACACAAAACATACTGCAAAACCAAAGTGAATGAGGCTGAAATTGCAGCACCTCTGGGTTAGTGACTTCAGGGGAGGAAATTATTAATAAGCAGCATTTCCTTTCATAATTTGCTTTCTTTTAAGTCCCTGTGACACATCATCTGCTGTGCAGTATCCACTCATTCCCACAAATGAGCCCATTTAAATAAAACAACTGGTAATTATTTCCTTCTGATGTTGAACGTTGTGATGCACGTAGGGATATTCACACTGGAATAATCTGTGGAGAATCCAGTAATAACTGTGTAACCCTGCTCTAGTTCAACTAACCCTCTTTTACTCCGAAGGCACGTGGAATGTAGCCAGGGATCATGTTACTAAAATCATAATGACACTGAGATTACCAGACGGCTGCCTGAATGTCAGTACATCTTCAGCATCAGCAGCTGTGTCCTAGGAGTGTAAACCGGTGTGTAAATTGGTGGACCCATTAACGTAAACACAACAAACCACCACAGATGGCAGATTTTGAAGTTAACACTTAATGATCTGGATTTCCTGCTTAGCCTTAAAGGCGTGCACAGAGAAAGAAGAGTTCTTGTGTGTTTTCCCCACTGTTAGACCCTGAACAACTGGCTGCATTTGAGAATAATGTGGGTTTATGGTTCAGTTTTTTTACATTTCCGAATCCCTGGCTGGTTTTTTCCATCTCTGATTACACACTATGCTTGCACCGGTGTCCATTTGTTTTCCCTCCACTGTATTCTTTCCTCCAATGTGGCAGCGTGTTATTTTATTTATTTTATTATTTGCTGTGGTCTGATTAAGCTCACATGTTCATTAATAGGCATTTTTCATGCACGTGCAACCCATAATATCAGGAATAACATTCGAGGACAACCCATTTCACGCCTTTGTCCTCCCTCCTCTCACAGGTCCAGACAGAGATAAAGAAAACATGGACACGCTGGAACCTGAACTTTAATTGGGATGGTCCGATGATCTGCGGCCGCTATCATTACGGCTCCGTAGTCGTTGGCCTCAACAACAACAACAGCACCAGCAGCCAGTCTCACCTGGCGGCGGGCGTTCCGGCCAACACACTCGTGTCAAGCCGGGCTTCTCGGAGCACGGGTCCCTCCATGGTGAGCACACACATCATCCTCCCAGGATACGTCATCAGCAACTCGGACCCGTCCATACCCGAAGAACCTGAGGTGAAGATGGTGGACGATATTTCCCTGAAAGAAAATACGCTCGTTTTGAGTCCTGGCACAACAGCCGAGGATGAGGAGGAAACGTTGTAGCTCTTACCTGGAGAAGCTGTGGAAGAGAAGATGGACGCTTGATTTAGTGTGCAGGAGATGTAAAATTATCACCACTGTCAGTATTTAAAAATAGAACAATGCAAAGAAAAACAGAGAGCTGAAACAGAGCAAACGAGTGCAGAATATTCCATCATCGTGCAGTCCTTTAAGGAAATTGTCAGTGTTGCGATCTAATTAAAGCAAGCGCAGCTTAATAGGCAAAACTTTCAGCAGTTATATTTTGAGAAATGATAAACAATATAGTTAATTAAAATCTCTGAAATTACCTGACCAAAGTGCAGTTAGCTTTAGACCAGAAACATGGTGGTCTCCCTTTCAAAAATAACACGTAGGTGCAGAACCTGTGCAGACGTCTGAAGAATATCAATGAATGAGTGCGTTTACGGATGAGAAATGTACCATTCTCAAAATGAAAAAGGTTCACTATGGTCTGGAGGTGTCATTCTTCAGGAAATTCCCAGAGCAGTTGGAGCTGGAAGTGGCTGGTTTTAATCAGAGCCGGAGACGATGCCCTTGTGGCAGATGTGACAGAACCTTTCATTACGGTTTCAGCTGGTTACTGTACCTGCCAGCCGGTACAGAAGAGGAGGCGTCCTGATCATTTCTTTCCCGATATATTCACCTCGTGTCGGAATGAACTGACTCACTTGGTTGAAGCACCTTCAACCCATGACCTGAAGACTTTTGAGATGCAAGCATCTTTAGGAAAAAAAAGAACAAAAATAGTTAAATGTTAAATTAATGTTGCAAAAAATTAAGGTGATTGTTTCCATTGGTATTTCCGAATGTTCTGGATTAATTTATGCTAGTTATTACTTCATGATTGACTTGAAATCTTACACAAAATAAAAAAAGAACTCTTTGACAGAAGATATTGGTTTGCAAAAGGATAGCCAAGGGTAGAGGTTTTCATGCTCGCTGACATTAAAGTTGCTCATGTTGTTCGTTTGTGGTATTCGGTTGTTATATTTGGTCCGTATTTGTTCTATTGTCCTGTTACTCTGGTTTTACTGTTGGTTTGCTGCTGCTTTACGCGTGCTCTTTAAATAAACTGAATATACCATTTGAAGAATGCAAGCATCTTTTAAAAGCTTTTCTTCCCCTTTTCCTTCTCCACCTCCACATCGTTTATATAAAAGCCAGGTTTCTAAGGTGACACACAACCAGAGAAATGGCAATGCAGAAATTATAGATGCCCAAATAAAGATGTATGCAGAGACGGTTGAAGAAGGAAATAAAAAAAGGCAGCAGGCCCAATCTTATGGAATTCCCACTGTTTGTTATTTTACCTTCTAAATTTAAAATGTTACACTCTGGGTCTTTTTTGTAACATCACATGAAATTATAAAAGGATGATCAGTCCAGGTGGGATTCCAGCTTGTTAAAAATGGAGTAGTGGCCGATAATTTACTGCAAGACTCATTCAAAAATCATGTAAGGGCTAGCCACTGAGCCTTAATGTTGTGGTTGGGTAGGAGGCACGCAGGAATTATAACTCAGCAACGCTAGAGAGACAGACTAGAGATACACACCACAGAGTTTGGCATCAGACTAGTATTATACATCATAGCTGAGTGTTGATTGGACACAGCTGTCACCGATCCCAAACAAACGACAGGAGAGCTTTTGTATACCTTTATGGGTTTACTGCGCACGTCATTTAAGTTGCACATATCATGGTACACTCACAAAAAATGTCCTGGAGCATGAAAAAAATGAATGTAAGTTTGTGTGAAAGGCTTTCCCAATAAACAAAGAGACGTCATTGTTGATGGTCATTGCATTAAATTCCCCAAAAATAAAATAAAAAAAAAAAACGTGGCAACACAGAGAAATTGGATTGTCAGTCTGTTTGGTTTTCATCTTCTCAGGTTGAGGACAACACCGCTGACACAAAGCAGAGGTGAGAGCAGGCTGCCAGAGTCTACTGGGTTTTATTTAAAGGCTAAAGATGGTTCAGCAGGGCGAGGCTAACAAACCTGCCAGGTACATCCTGCAATCTGCTCGTTTTGAATGGCCAAATCAGACACACATTGCTGTTTGTCTGTTCGTCCGAGCACACACGGAACCAAGATGAGATAAAGTTTTAATGAAAGGCTTGAAAGAAATCTAAACACCAAAGTTTGGCATGAATGCTAACAGAGACGACTGGTGAGTCTATCAGAGAAGATTCAATACAGAACATCAGCCTCACCACATTTCAGCACAGAAGAGATGACAAAAAACAGTTGCATGTGTTTCAAATCAGGGAAATGTTTAAAACATGTTAATAGAGATAAAATATCTTTTAATATATTCATGCAAAACCAAGTCTATTATAGTGAAATATATTGCTTGGCATATGGACACGAAGCTTGTTTGTAATAAAGAAGAATTATGCTGAACGTTCATTCACTGATGCTCTGGAAACTGTCCACGTTCTCATTTGCCAGCCGGGTTTCATCTGCAGCTCTGGATTTGATGCCCAAAAGGCTGCAGATTTTCCTCAGAATCAAACTGAAAATCTCCTCGTCATCTGAGGGCTGAAAACAAGGAAAGACGATGAAATATTTCCACGACTGGAAGAATGTACTGGTAGTTTCAGAAACCATTGAAAAAAAACAACACTGGTGTGGAGCACAATCAGACCAACCAAATAGATAACTGGATCCACTTGCGTAGCCAGTCACCATAGTTACTGTTGCCAAAGCTCGATGCATTCACAATATTCACAAAAACGCCTACATTATACAGTACATACTAACGTGCATCATAATACTTTATTTATGGGGTAAATATTCACCTTGTGATATTTTTGCTCGTTGGAGAATGCCACCAGGATCACTGATATAAGGAGATTGAGCACCATAAACGATATGAATATGATACATGAACCAAAGAGGAATCCGCCCAACAGGGGGTAACTGTTCAAAACCTGGGAAACATTGAAACTTCAGTGTGAGCATCACAAAAACTGCCTGGCAAATAAAAATTATGCTTAAAATGGGGGAAAAATTAGTACCTCATCATAATTAAAGATGCCTATCTGCAGACTGATGATGGTCACCAGAGCTCTGCCCAGAGTTCTGTACGAGGATAACTGCCAACCATAAATCACGTTGCTCTGGAAAGTTTAATAGAGTCTTATTCAGTTGTACCAAATTTTAATTTGGTTTGCCTGACTGGAAGAGTTCAGAAGTGTTCGGCTGAATACAACCACAAATATGAAGGTCTGTATGATTCTGTGTTAAATGAATACTTATGGTGCCAGAAAGTCAGAGAGAAATCCACAAATACTGACTGTCAGAATTACTGCAAAGCAGCTGCTTGTGCGTGAGCAACCCTGCAGGGCTTAGTTTTGGAAAAAGCAATCATTCCTGAACGGAGTTTGGGTGCAAGTACAGGGACCACCGGTAAAATATTGTCAGGTGAAGCTTTTCCCTGTTGGACAGAACTTCGCATTTTCAGTCTTATGTTGTTGAGTGAAAACATTGATTGGCAGAAGGAAACAGCCTGGCTTCCCTCAAAGATGTTTTATTTCCAGATGCTACCGTGGCTAAAATAGATTGGACTTACATATAAATGTTAAACACTCACCACAGTGGAATAAGCTGCAAACATGATGACTATAATTAGAAGGAACCCTGTTATGTTACTCCAGGCCCGCTGCAGTGTAGCTGTAAAGATGTTCATCTCGGGATTCAATCTGAGCAGGTGCCAGAGTTTTAGCGTGGACAGCAGCACGAGAAAGGCAATCAGGTACTGGAGCGTTGAGTCTGCCATGGCTGTTTCATAAAAACTGACAAATCTACATACAAGACAAATGGGATATTAAAAACAAAGCAAAAAGAAATTATTAAGCGAAGGATTTCTTTAAGTCTGGAGACTGAAAGAGTCAGAAAATATAAGTCAAACGGTCTTACTGGGTTCTGTGGTTTCGATAGTACGTGATTTCACGGTTCCCAATCAAGGTCATCTTGATGAAAACAGCCACAGCACTCCAGCTCAGCACAATAACAGTCAGCTCAAAAAGGTTCCACGTATTTGTGAAGTAAAGCCAACGTAGCTTCTTTAATAACTTAACCTTCCAAGAAAAATGGTCAGAAAACATTCATTACAGAAACCTCAATAAAAGAGACTCAAAAACTTGATAGACTGCCTTTGTTTGGCTCACATGCTCCAACTGTTAGCAACTGTGGCTGAACCGTAAATGTTCAGCCAGGAATTAAACTCAGAAATCTGAGGGAAATGTCAGCACTTTATTCTTTTTTGTGTTTGTGAGCCGTGAACTTTTAGACCAACAAGCCTATGTATACACACATGTAAATACACATAAATAAATCACACCTTCTTGTCATAATACTTAATGTTTGTTCTGATGGAACTGATTGTGTACAACTAATGATCATTGCAAGCATATTCAGATATTCATATTCAGTCTGCTTACCTGTTTGAACATGTAATACAGGATAAAAATCATGTATATGATCTCAGCAGCCATGACAAAGCCGTAGAGGCCATTGGTTGACTGGAACAGTCGCACAGTCTGCAGGTCGCTGACGAACTGGAACGCTCCTATGACATCAGCAGGAACGGTTTTTCTTAAGCGGAGCGGTATAATCATGTCCTCTTGAATCCCCACTAACAAAGAAGGAAAGGTTTAACCTTACCTACAGCGGCGGTCTCCAACAAGAGTGTAACAATGCAGAAGAGGTTGACGTTAGCGTTATAAACTGTGAACTCCACAAAGACTGCTCTGGTGTAGCCATCCAGCCATTCATTTCTGAAGAGATACTCAAGGGTTCTGTAAATGATGAATAAATGATGAATAAAGGAACACTGGAAAGATCAGTGCGTTCTTTCTATTCAGGTGTTTCTCAATAAATCACAAAAGAACTTTTGAAACTTTGATGAAAATGTTCTTTCTACAAATAAAGCTACTCACAAGCTGCTCAATTCATTGTACCTTGTAGCAGAAAGGAAAAAAAAACCAGAGAAGCTAGAAATAAATCTGCATGTAAAACTGTTACCTAGAGATGGCAAACTCTGAATGAAGGCCATTATAATTCTTGTCTGTGAGGTTTATATTTAAAAAAAAATAAATAAAAGAAACCACAGAAAGCCCTGAACATCTAACCCATGAACGAAGGATAAAGGTTCCCTTTTTTAATAAAGAATACCAGTCGGACGATGGGTTTAATGACCTTTGTCCTCACTTGTACATTTATCTTTCTATATTTATTTTGATTCAAAATAAATAAATTTTTTGTCAGGTATCTATAATGATTAAATGTTGTGACCTGCTGGCGTTCTGTAGGTCTGGGCCGAGCTCCGCTGCAAAGCCTCCTCCCGCGTAAAGCAGCATGTTGCCCCAGGCTGGGTAAGCCCTGAGCTCAGCCTGCGTTTGGTACGTCCAGGGGTTCGGTGTGCTTGTAGTTTGATTCCTAATAGAACAGTTCCAACCGGGGCCATAGGAACCCCTGTCCTCCGCCTCCCACGAATATGGAGCGTGACAACATGGCACCAACTTTTGCATGGAGTCAACAACCTGGCAGGAGTTCCTCTGCACCCTCAACTGACGAATACGGGCGTTTCCCACCAGCTTAGAATTTCCGTCTGTAATAAAACCTGCAGAGTCGTGGGCACCAAATTACAGTCTGAAAAGGAGAGCAACTGCAGAACTTTCACCCAGACAGGTTGTCTTTTTTAAACTCTCCTCCAGTTGAGAAAACATGAATATTTCTGTTAGCGGACTGACAGGTGAGAAATTAAGTAAACCATTCAAGCATACCAAGATTCCTTTGCTTTGTTGCATTATTTGAGATGAATTGAGATTTGTTGTCTGAACTTTTGCAGGGAGGAATAAGGTTTTGGGGAAAATTATACAACTGTGATGAAAAAAAGAACCGACTCTGAACCTTGAAATTATCTTAGGCGTGACATCTTTCAAAATAAGTAAAAAGCAAGCAGAGCAGAATGAAAAAGTAATAACGTGTAAACAATATAAAAAAAATAGATAATATTAGAATAGAACTGCAGAAACCACTGGCACAGAGAGCACCGCTCACCTGAGTACTCTCCAAAAAGGTTCCCCAGCAGAGCCGTGTTGGCCCAGGAGAAGATGTCTCCCAGGCTCATGCTGTCTGCGATGTTGCTGCTGAAGCTCTCTGTGATGTGATTTTGAAGGAAATAAGCATTAGGGTCTCTCTGGCTGTACGCCACCAGCAGCAGCATCCACATGAATCCGATGTGAACTGCAACAAACAGAGTCCTTTGGCTGAAACCACTGAGTCTGGCCTCAGGATCAGTCTCTATTTTAGAATGAAAAAGCAGAAAAATACTGGTACTGACTCAAAAACTCCCTCAGAAAGGCAGAGACTTTCTGTTCGAGGATCATGTTCTTTCTCATTCTCTCAATGTCTGCTGGAGCAGGAGGCTGATACAGACCGCTGCCCTGTCTGACCGTCTGTGGATCCTTGCGTTCACCTGCAGAGAAATCAACGGTTTTCGTAAACCAATTCAATTCAAAATTCCAAATATGAGACCCTGAAAGAGGCACTTTCATGATCTTCTACCTGGATGGCTGTCGTTTTCTACAACCACCATATGCTGATAATCTTCCTCGTCCACCTTCTTTATAACCAGCGCAAAGAAGATTGCCAGAAACACCACCTGTGATGAAAGGATAGCCAGTTTCAGGTTACAAGCCTTTTTCTGGATGTAAAATTCTTTACGCCATTGTACCTTTAGCGGTTGAATGATAAGGATACTCTGAAAAAAGGAGACGACCATTGATATCAACCAGCTTATAGAACGTTTCTTCCCAAATTTCAGTCCATAAATCATGGTGAAATACCCGGCGATAACACTGGTGGCGATCACGAGCAGCCACCCGAAAAAAATGAACCACCAGGGAAACCCTCCGTGACAGCAGTTTGTTTTACATCCACCTTTATCGGTACCATCTCTGAGGCTCCCCCTACAGGCGAAATAAGGAAATGATGAATAAGAATGTTATTAAATACCCTTTGAAGAGGGAATTCAGACGCTATCTCCAAATGATCATGTAACAAAAGAGATTGGCTTGACATAAAGCAAGCAACAGGAAAATAGAGAAATTAAGAGAAGTGTGGAAAAAAGAATATATTGTATACTATCAAGCACAAGTAGGAAAAACTGAAAAGCTACATAGCTCTCAGACAAAAAAATACTGATAACTGAAATCAATAACTTCTCTTACTGGTTATGGGTAGGTTCCGCCAGGTCAACATAGCTGAAATTGTAGATGTGATCTTCCAGAAAACCTTTCATGTCCTTTACCTGCTGCAGGGCCTGGCTGTAGCTGTGTGGGCTGTGGAAGCTCGAGGGTCCCACTAACGTCAGATCTTTTTCAATGTGAGACAGCTGCTGATAAAGGTACTGGCTTCTGTTGCTCTTCTTTGGAAACCCCTCTGCTGCCAGGCTGCCTTCTGAAAAAGTCTGTTTATTATTGGCTGTTTAAGATTTAATGTATGTTGAAAATCTTTATTATGGGTTACTGGCATTTTTGCGATTGTGCAATAATAATTGAAATGTGGATTTACATGAAAACATACACGTATAGACTGAAACTTTAGACTGCATTAAAGATGAGAATTGACTCTCCACAGCAGGCTCTCACCTGGTAGCTGAGGCTTGGTTTTGTTGCTCTGTTTAATGAAGCCTTCCATCACAGAGAGAACAGCATTGATATCAGTTTGTTGCTCAGGTCCAAACTTTGTGCACGGTATGTTGCTTTTTACAGTGTTGGACAATGAATGTGTGATTCTTGTAATATCCTGAGAAAGAAACCAAACAACAGAAAACCCAACAACAAAATTAGGGTATATGTTATTTTCATGAAACACAACTGAGGAACATAGGATAGAATATCTTACATTAATAATTACAACCCTATAAAAAGCAAAACACATACCTTCATGACAGTTTCTAAAGTGACACTATCATTTACAGCCTGGGTGTCCATCAGGGAAAAGTGTGTGCGTCCGTGCATGTCTGCTGTGTCTCTTTTACTTTTGCAACAACAAGGCTCCCGGGGACGCGTGTGTCTGAATATGCTAACGATGAGGATATTGATCGGAAACATGATGAGTGAACTCTGAACTCCTATCATGAACTGCTGCCAGGTAAACTCAAAATGGCCTGTAAAAAGCAGAAAAACAGGTAAATCATTTTGTCTGTCTCCTAAAATCAATAGCAATCTGATTGTATTCATCAAGAAAAGCTCAAGAAAAGCTTTACAGAAGCTGTTAAGTTCTTTTGACTGAATGAGAAATGGTTCAAAAATCAATACAACCCTGCTTTTTTCTGTAGAAAATAATAGAATGTAGTGAATAAATGTTGTACCCAGGTCCATAGTCTGTTCAGAAGGGTCACTGGGTATGCCATAAAACATGATGCTGGTCAGCATGGTACACAGCAGTAATGAGAAACAGCAGGAAACTCTCTGAACACGAGTGAAAGTGCTGCTTGGCGGACGGCTGATCACAGAAAACCAAAGATGTTCATCGCTGAAATCTTTTGACGCCTTCATGAAGAATAAATTGCTGGGAAATAAGAGAACACAGAGAGAATCCTGAAGGCTGAAAACACTTTTTAAAACTTTCTTATTAAAATTTCTGTTCAGATGAGAGCAGGATAATAAACAAAGCTGTAAAATTTTTAGTAAAGCTGATCAATAATCTAATTAGTAAAAGGTTTTTTAGATTTGTCTGAATAAAAGATTTATGAAGCATTTGTTGGTAAATCCAACTGGAGACTAAGTGATTTGTCTCCAGATATATATAGTTATATATATCTTAAATATATCATATCTTATGACAGATGCTGCCTGTGGCAAAGTGTAGAATGAGCAGCCGGGGGCGTTGTTGTCTGTCGGCATATTTCATTATCAAACACAAACTTGTGATTTGCTCTGAAACTTCATCATTAGCAAATGCAAATAAACCCTTTCTTCCATCACATTCTGTACTTTACCTGAACCTGGTCAAATCTGTCTCTGTAGAAACAGGAAATACTTTATCCAGTGAGCAGTCGCCTTTGTCGATAGCCAACCAAGCGTTGCACAAGAAATGCCATTTTTGCCCAGTCTGCAAGTCCTGCACCACGACAGTTCCCACAAACCTGCAAATAAGATGACAAAACCGAACCAAGTCAATATTTCGAAAGTTACAAGCACAGCAGGAGCTAATGTCACAGGAGATGAGCTCGTTGTGGGGTGTGCCAAGCCCTTTAACCCAAACGCTGGATCCATGGCATAAAGAAATTTTATATGAAAGAAATAATATTATTAATTGGATTTGGGTATATTGATTCAAGTAGACTGGAAGTGAATAACAGTAGCAGTGTTAATTCATTTAGATGATAAGGGGAAAAAATTAGTTTGTGGGCTGTTGAATAGATTGAAAAGGACCAAGTTTTTGATTTCCAAGAGGCCAAAATACAAGTGATGATGGCAGCAAGTCTTTATTGCTCAGTGATGCCTGAACTGTTGTTATAACGCTGAAAAATCTCTGTCATCCAGAGGATTTTGAGCTGTCTCTAGCTTCTCTGTATTTGCCTACCATGCAGGATGGCTCCCCGAGTTGTTGTGCCAGAGTCTGACACCTTGCAGGTCTCCCAGGGAGAAGGGAACAGATAGCAGAAACACGTCCACAGCACCTCGCTCAAACACCTGCTTCTCTGGATCCGTCAGATGATGAGCTTCACTGTTTCCGTCTGCACCCGTTAGCGTCACTATCACCTAAAAGAGTTCAGCACAGGGAGTTGAAACTGATCCTTCACGCAATAGTAGGCAATCTGTCTTTAAGGAAGATTTCTGAGTAAAGAAAGTTGACTGAATAGGGCAAGAACTTTACAAAAGTGCCTACTTGGGATAGCTAATATCCAGGCACATTCAGTGGAATAATGTTAGGTCTCATAATAACAGAAATCTTCAACCTATTAAGTTTTAGGCAAATTGTGTTATGAATTGGTGCCAAATTGAATCAAGGACTGTGCCATTGAGGCCAGAGAAGTTTACCTGATACAGGTCAATGTGCTTCACAATCATTTTGCAATCACAATTGCATAACTAGTATTTTTTACAATCATGTTGTTTTTGCATAACAGCATAACTTCAGTTTTATACAGTATAAATGTAGATGTGGTAAATTTGGTGCCCAACAAACATTATTTTGTGAGTAAACCTGGTAAGTAGCTGAGCTTTTAGTTATAAACCCCCTTGCAGTGCGCGCAGATTTTCTATCAACTACCTGGAACAGGTCAGCCTCACCCTCACAATACAGGATAAAAGATCTCTGTTTGATAAACCTTTCAATTAGTAGTTCTGTAGTCAGAATCATTATCATAGCTGTGCTAATGCCTAGAGTTCAGGACAGGGATGTCTAATCCATCAGCATCGTAATAAGCTGAGACCATCCACTGAAAACCCAGCCTCTGGGTTGCTGTAAAACGCCTCGAGTTGATCATGATTAAAGCAGGCTATAGAAATAAAAATGAGGTGAAATTGAATGCAACTCACTCAGACAGAAATCCCTGCATCACATGACTATTTTCTTCCATATGCTGCTAAATAGAAATGAAGAACGCAAGAAAAAAGAATCTCAATCCATCTACCTGAGAGGATGTGGAGGCTCCTCTCCGATGTCCAGTGCTGACACTTAACAGGTAGCTGTACTCATCTAAGGGGTCGTTGTCTTGCAGGACTGTTATCTTCACCTGAAAACCAGTCAGGACTGTGAATACTGTTCTTTAAAGTTTTTTTTTTTTGTTTGCAATTTACATGACTTCTGATTTCTACCCTGGTGCTCAAAGTTCAGCTCCACTCTTTAATTAAACCCTTATAGCTTCTTCTTTTCCTTTCGGCTTTTCCCTTCAGGGGTCACCACAGCCAATCAGTTGCCTCCATCTAACGCTGTCTTCTGCATCCTCTTCTCTCACGCCAACTACCTTCATGTCCTCTTTCACGGTATGGAAGTCATAGCTTCGGTTCGCATGTTTGATTTGGCAAAAGTTTTATGTCGGATGCCCTTCCTGACACAACTCTCTGTATTTATCCGGGCTTGGGACCGGCACAATAAGACACTGGCTCGTGCCCCCTTGCGGCTACATTAATTAAACCTTTATATCTAATTTTGATTATTCTGCCTCATCTGGCGCGTCTTATGTATCAGAATGAGTTTCACTTTTACAAACTACTCTTTTCGATGCTCTGCAAGTTGCCAGGCTTCATCAACCATAAAAACAGAAACAAAAATCACACACACACAGAACGACGTCCTGACAGAGAGGACCTTCTGATGTGCCGTACCTTGGCCACATCCTGAATATCTTTTCGTCGTGCCCAGACAAGCACCAAGGAATAGACAACAAACAGTGCCCCCACGAAGCAGACGACCACTGGATTCTCCGCAAAGGTCCCAAACAGCTCAGCCGACCGTGAAGGGTCGACGAGGTTGGGAGTGACGAAGAACGAGCCCCCAAAGAAGGTGAGGTGGTTGCAGAGGCACTGGGTGACCAAATGTGTGGTCTGAACACCAACCTTGAAAAAAAAGTATGTATTTAGTCTTTAAAGTCCAGTAAATGTGACGCACATGACAAAATCACATACTTACCCTGCATCCATACGTGCTCCAGTCTAAATTTGACTCATTCCAGAATTTACATGCAGTCGTGATGGCGGTAACTGTTAAACTGGCATTAATGGACTTTACTCCTGCACCAACTACCGGCCTGACTACAAGATAGTGCTCTCCTGTACATCCTTTTAAATCTTTTGGTTGCAGTATCCAAGTGTACTTCTCCTCTGTAAATGACAGGCAGAGAGACCCGGTTAGCCACGTAACATCGAGTTCAAGAAAGTTTTGTTGTCGAAAAACTGACTGCTCGCCTAGATTTGCTCCCTGCAGCGGCATCTCTGCCATCGCTACAAAATCTGTGTAGGTGGGGTACCTCTTATAACCGAGGAACACTTTGAAGGGTAAAGGATCAACAGAAGGCACCATCTTTAATAAAAAGAAAATGGTGGTTGTTTAAACAGTGTTTTGATGTTGTCGTGTTTACATCCGTCTCGTGAATCTCCTAAGACCTTTAACAGAACTGTGCTGTCAGCCGAGGGGAGGTCTATGATGACTGTGCTGTAGTTTCCCAAGTCCAGAACAGAAGAGGTCACATGTGTTCCAGGAGGCATCGGCATCAGAATCTGTGGGAGATCAAAAATGCCTCAGCCCACATCCAAATCATTTAAATAGAGATATGGTGTTCAGGAAGCTGCAGCGTAGGCTGTGTTTGTCTTTTTCACACACATATCAACCCCGTTTCCAGCACAAAAAAAGAAACAACACAAAAAAAGTATCTAGAATGAATACAGCAAGAAAGAAAGTTGGGACATGAAATCTGCCTCATTTTTTCCATCCGAATATGAATTCTTCCAACGAGCACGCTGGAAACAAGGTAAAATGGATATAATTAATGTATTTTCAAAACAACAATTACAGAAGAGAATCCAGTTCTGCAGCTAAAAATCCTCAGAATTCTCTACTGTAGTGGTAGCAACAGAACTGACCTCGATGTCTTCGCTCAGGTTCTCCACTGTGATAAGTGAGCCATCCTGAGCCGCGAGGGACAGCGCTCCAACCATGCCACTGATGTTCCCTCTGTCATTCCACGCGAACGGATTTTTATCTAAAGTCAACATCTGTTCACGTGTCGCAAGAACAGATTTCAGATTCTGGAATTACTCAATTAAAACAATGGTGGCTGTTATGCAGGTAAGGAGAAGCATTTGTACCTTCTATTATGTGTTATTATTTACTTTGTTTTAGTTCAGCACAGCACAGCACGGAATTTCCTTTGATGATCGGCTTACCTGCACATCCACTGGTTCTCCTGGAGGGATCAGAGTAGACGGGAGTTTTGGAAGAGAAAAAGCAAAGCAGAAACAGTCGGGAATTTTTATAGAGTTTCTGTACAAACAGTCCGGTGTTACTCTGTGGACGACATGGAATAAAACAGATATCGTTTAGGTTCTTTGCTGAGCATTCATCCATGCTAACATATGGAGAGGACATATTCCAATCACAAAGACAGACAGTTTAAGCAGCAGCATTAATATGGAGTTAAAGGCAAAACAAGACAGGATACACTTTCCAATGACACATCGCACCACGCAAACAGCTGTCACAACACAGAGAGCAAAGCATATTTTGGAATAACTTTGTCTCAAAACAAACTGACCTGTCAACAAGCATATTAATATTATCCTTCTGGATGACAACCGGCCCCTGGTTGACCTTTTTGTCTTTCAGCAGAGCACGCTGTGTGTTTTTCAAAGCCACAAGAACAGCATCAGATACCTTTCTCTGCGAAATAAAAGTACAATCCCTAATGACTCAAGAGGAAAGAAAAAAACGGGGTAATTGAGCTGTCAGGTGATTGTAATATACTGTATATATAAAAAATCTATTTGAATTTGACGTATCTGCAGGCAGTTGCCAGCAACTATATGAGCAGTGTAGTTCCTGACTTTGTTCCTGGTAGAATTTTTCACAAATTAGAATGAAATATCAAAATATAATGGCATTTGAATAAAGAAGGCTTTATCTCTGATAGACCTACATAGGGTCTTTGTAAACTCTAATTCAATTGGAAAAAGTAGAGAACACCAGAAGCGTTACATGTATTAAATTCACCTAACCGCCTGTGGAATTAAAGAGAGTTCTGGCCACAAGAACCAATACCTACAATGTAAGCATACTCCAGGATGTTACTGACTCCCTCAACAATAGTTTTGGCCGCCATGACTATTTCTTCACTGTTGTTCACTTCCAGGAGAGAAGTGAAGTGAAGGAGAGATGTGCTGAGGTTTGCCAATATCACTGAAGCGTCTTCCTGTCAGTGGAAATCAAGTCTCACAATCACAGTCATGGCTATTTAACAGTTTTCTGTTATTCAGCACATCAAAACTTGTGAAATACGGTATGTGTGGATTTGGTACGGTACCACAGCAGAGGAGCTGAGCTCGCTTCCTGTCTGGATGACATCAGTCAGCACCCTGGCAGCCTTTTGAACCCCCGCTGGAGTGGTGATTGGAACTGTTTTCACTGTGGCTGTCATTACCCGGAGCAGCAACTGACGGAGCTTTGACGGACAAACCAGACGACAAAACGTTTTTGAACCAATAAAATAATTAGCTCTCAGATTAGCTTTCTTTCTTGATCTCAGGTGCATCTTTAGAGAAAGAGCAAAGTGAAGTTTTGCCTGTATATGAACACAGTCACCTTTTGCTGCTCAGCATTTGAGGACTGGTTGTTTAGGTTGTCAGACATGGCGTTTAAGATCTGGCCCACTGTTTCTACCGAGAGCTGACCTTGTTTCTTTAGCTTAGCCACAATATCCTCGACAAGGTCATCATCTGAAGAGCTGGAGTTTGTGGAAAGGTCTAGTACCTGATGATTGAGGGACATTTACTATGGTTATGTGTCAGGTTAAATATGAGAAGGGTTCAGTCAGACCTGCAATTCTTTTACATACCTGTGCAGTTATGATGGTCGTGGCAACAAAGCTGCCATCCTTCGCTGTTGCTATGATACGGAGGTCGTAGTTAAAGTTTTTGTTTCCAGGAGGCAGGAAGACTGACACAATTTCCTTGTTGTTGCTGCACTGCGAATAATTTCCTGACAGTTCCATGTAATAAAAAATACGTTTTATGTGGCATTGTCACTGAGAGCTCTAAGTCTGATGAACCAGTCCTTTTACCTCAGATACTCCAAAACTGTGAAACTTACCTTGAAGAGTCTTAAAACAATACTGACATTTCGAGCAGATGAAGGCTGTGTTGCAAGTGATGTTGAAGGCATCGATAATAGTTCCACTCAGTGGTACTATGGTGCACTGTAGGGGACTGACACTGGTAGTAGGATTGCCATTATTATTTCCAGGTAATATACTAGTGGGACGTGGTGCAGTTGGTCTTGTAAAGGAGTCAGTTGTGGAAGTAGGTTCTCTAACTGTGGGCTGTGTAGATCTTGTATTTATAGTGTATTCTGTGTAAAATGTTATGGCAACATCTGGTAAAAAAAAAAAAAAAAAAAAAAAAAAAGATGTGTGAGTATTTTTCGAAAAGGAAAGGTTGTTTTTATTTAACACTGTTTCATATGGACCGATGAATACATACCATAAATGATCACCACACTGATATCCAGACCTTTTGTCATAGCCTGTGAAATAGTGTCTCTGCTCACTGTGTACTGAGTTCCACCATCCTGCACCTTTCTGATGGGTCTTTTACCTGCAGCCTCATAGCAACTCCTTGTCTCATTCTGCCAAGAAATAGACACACAAATTGATTAATCGCCACCAATTCACTCTTCATGAATGGTTTATTCATGTAGACCATTTAGAATCCATCTGTCACACTTACAGGCCAATTGTCACTGTTGGTTAAGTCTGTGATGTACCACTCAACGTTGTCACATTTATTATTTTTGCAGTGCAGAGTAATGATTGCATCCTTGATCTCTGCAGCAGGATTACAGCCTTCCTTGCAAGTGACTCTGGAGGACAACAAAAAATAAATTTCACTCAGGCTATGACTGCCTGGTTCTGTCCTAACTGAGTAAAAACACATCTTACTCTGTGTATCCAGGTGACTCTCTAGGGGTGAAAGTGATGCATATGAATTCAGAATTCTCCACCTTGTTGTCAGCAACATTTATCACGCTGAAACGGTATGTAAAGAACTCAAAGGGATGTGGAAGGCAGTCTTTTCTAATGACGTATCTCAGTCCCTCAGAGCTATTTTGGCATGTGCATGGAAACTCTGTTGAAGTAATGTCATCAATACTTCAGTGACAACAGCAGACTGCAGACACACACACACACACACACACACACAAACACTCTCTACATGAAAACATGATACCTGGTTTAAATGTATCAATCTTTTATATTATATTACAATATGTGTTTGCAAATACTAATTATGCATTTTTAAGTGTCTTGAAAATATTAATATTTGCTGGTTTATAAGAAAAACAACTCCAGTTTGTAACACATTAGTACTGTTTGATGAAAGTCACAAGAAAATGCTTATAATTACACATTCATAAAGGTGTAGCAGAGAGTCAACTGGGCTGCTGAAAGGAACTGGAAGATATTTCGCCTCTCAGCCGGGGCTTTTCCAGATCTGACTAGTATTTAAAACTACTTACTGCACTCCCACTTGTATTGTTTGGATGAATCACTGAGATTATCTGATGATGTTACAGAAAGTGTGATATCTTCCTTTATATGTACAGTTTGGTCAGGTACGGCCGTGATAACCAGTGAATGGTCAGACCTGGCAACTCTTATAAATTTCTCTTTCTGGAAATGGTAAAAAAATGTTACAAAATGATAAATTAATTGATTAATTAATTTAAAATAAATTAATAAAAGGAATAATATACACAGAATGCAGAGATTTTAAAAAGTAAACAAGAGAAAAAATAAAAAAAGAATAGCAGGTATTTTACCTTCTTTATGTCTGTATCCTTGTTGCATGTAGCAAGCATATCCACGTCTACTTCCACAGAAGAAAAAGTGTTCCACGCTTTGAGTTTTATTTTCATGCATCCTGCAGAAAAATAGTTAAACGGCTCATAATATAGAAAACTCTTGAAATACAATAAATATGGACCATGAAACAGCTAAGACTTAAAAATATTTGTCTAGGTTAACAAACCCATTCAGTGATTTACCATGGAAGTGGTGTCCTAAATGAAAAATAGCCTTCTTTGTATTTATTTCTGCTCTCTTGGAAATGGTGTTATTATGCTGGAGCAGAGTGAAGAGAAGCAGAGCAGGCACTCCCCGTTGAAGGGAAACACCAACAGCGACGCTCTCCAAGTTCCGATTTGCTTCCTTGTCTACCAACACAGAGGCTTGAAGCCCACTTATTTTCGCCATCACACAAATCTAGAGAAGGAAGAAAAGATAATTGAATAAAGGCATCAAATTATGTGAGTTGGAGCAAAATTTGGTCTCGCAAAAGAAAAAAAAAAACAGCATAAGACCAAAGATGGAAGGTTGTGGGTCTGTGTCCATTGTGGTTCTGTAATTGATACCTGCAGATGTGTAGACACATCAGGGAAAGTGACTGCGTTTGACGCATAGATATTCAAACGGTGGCAACCGATTCCAAGCTGATTAATGATGTCTGGAGCCACCGTGACGTTCACAGGAACGTTTCCTCGTGAAATGTAAAATCCAGGCAGCATTATGTCGTCAATCTGGATTCTGTAGCTTACCTTGGAACCTGCCCACATTAATGACAATAACAAAACAGCTCAAAGTTAAAGACAGTTCAAAAAAAAGTTCAAAAAAACACATTATGACCACAATACGAAAGCACTGCCTTTCAAATGTAAAACTAAAATTGAACATGATGAATAATATTAAGCAGCTGTCGTCTTGGCACCAACCTGCATTTACTCCCATTTGAATTTGAAGCTGTTCACCGTGCAGGGCTTTGCAATTGCTTGCATTGAGAGAGAGATTCCCGACGTAGCACGTGAACAAAGTGAAGGCTCTGACAGGCTGATGAATGGTAATTATTTTGCAGGCTGTAATGTTTATGTCAGCGCTGCTGCACTGAGCCGCCACAGTGAACGTGCCTGGGTGAACATATCTGTGCACCACTCTGATCTCCAGCCTGAAACACATCCACAGGTGAGATTATACACCTGAGAATTCAGTCATGTTGTAAAATGATGCCCATGTTTTAATGAGATGACAACAGATGGCAGGGGCCAATCAAAGTCAATTCCATTTGCGTTCAGTTTAAATGAAGTCTCACTAAACAGACTAAATCATGGATAGTACTTTGTTTTAATTCTCACATCTTCAGTATTTAAACTCCATATTCCCATCTATCTAAGTAGTCCTTGTTTTCTTATTTTCTCATGTTCTTCTCAGCAACAGTTAATAACGTGTTTTTATGCTTATTATATAAGAGTAGTTATTTACTTGCTGGATCTGGCTTTTGTGGAACTAGTTTAGTGAACTTGGTAAATTTTGATTGAAGAACTTTTGTTCCTGCTCTAGACTTTGGGCCAGAAAACCCGTTCCGTGTAACACAGTAGTTCCCACTCACCCCTCCGGTCTCTCCAGATAAATCAGACGACCGTCCCCAGTGCTCAGTTTGCAGCTGAAATTTCCCTTGCTCGATTGCAGAAGCCACTGGACTTTGATGGCGACATCGTCATAAACAGCAGCCGCAGAGTCCGTCGAAAGAATAATCCCTGTGGGGACAAAAAGAGCAGAAATGTAGCAATACAATTCCAACCAGTATTCATATGATAAATCTGGGAAATGAATGTCTGTGCGGGGCCAGCACGCTCAAATTGATTCCCATCACATAGCTAGCGTATTCTGACTGTAGCATGTGCTGCGTAGGGATTTGGTTTGCATTTACATGAAAAATGCATTGATTAGTGAGGAATATTTTTATGCAGCACCCATCTGAAGAACATATATTTCAAATTTAATAAGGTTGAAAAAAACATCTAGAATGAATAATGGGGCGGTGGACAAGGCAACATGTGAGACAGAGATCAGAAGCAGTGTCATTTTTATAAATTTCAATGTGGAAAGTCAAACGGAGATTATTTTGCAGCTGCAACTTGGCTGAGTCATGTTTGTCTTTTGAATAGGTTTCAATATGAAACCTGAATTGATAAATGTTACACAAGCCTGCCCCGAACAGAAAGATCGAGGTTGAAATATAAATGAATGACTGTTGACTCCATTTAAATGCATGAGTCAGTGTTTACTCCTGAACTGATTAAATATGTATCTCACATTAAAACACTTTTTGTGGTTTTCCTTCTACAATATGGAAAGGAAAAATGAATCCCTGGTAAATATTGTGAGAAACAATGGTGCTTTTGTGCCATGACAAACAGGTCGTGCAGAGGGAAATGGAGTCTCATCAGAGTACTCATCCACGCAGAACCTATTCATAAGGCCTAACTGTTGGATTTGTAATGTTGTGAGCACATGAAATGAAACTGGGAGTGAAGCTCAGTTTGGTTAAAAGCCCAGTAAGATCCCCACCCTACACTCAGCACTTTGAACCCCTCTGGACTAAGCAACTGCTTAAACATTTAATCAAAACAAAAACAACTCGATAAAATACTGCGTCCAACCTTTGTGTACCTGTTAGTGATTTTGTGACATCCACCCACCCACACTGAACTTGTGGTGCTGCTGTCAGCGAGGGCTGCCTTGACCAGCAGTAATAAGTGTTCTTACGACCGTGGAAGCCTCCATTTACCGCTAACACTTGTCCAGAGCAACACTGCAGGGTGGTGCTACTATACCCACACAAAATAGATCTCCTCGCATCTGCAGAACACACACAAATGTGCAAGGTTGTAACAGAGAATTCAAGTACTTCTCTTTTTATAGAGTTCAATTGGGGTACAAACCAAACTGGCAGACGAATGGCAGTTTTTTAGTACAGTCGCTTGTTGCTTCCCACTGGAAGCCCGAGCCTCCCAGTATGTGACCACAGGATGATCCTGGCTGGGGGATCCTCGCCCACGCCGAAAAAGTAACAGGAGAACTGTCCAGCCAAAAGAGACCACCTGAGGACAGAACAAACCGTTGCTGAGCATTTTCAGTCTAGCAGCTAAACCCGCCGGGACTCAAATAACAATGAGACCACCTGCAGAGACACATATGGGATATTTTTATTTTTCAGACGATCTCAGTTATTATACTTATTGCATCAGGCCAAATATAAGTCTCTGACTTCCTGGATACTTTGGAAATTGCAATAACTGGTCATTATGGCTGAAACACAATTTTCAAAAAATACTGCAAAAATGTGTGAAAAGATGGAATACCAATAATGGCAACAGGTGAAAATGTGACTGTGTTCACCAACTGAAGCCTTGAGAAGACTTCGCCCCGCTTGAACCCATTGTCCTTTAGATTTTTTCCACAATTATGTAGAGTTTCTTTTCCAATTTCACTCCTCTCACATAAGTCCCTCTGTTCTGACCTTGTGAGCGTCGTATAACTTTTCTATAACTGTGGCTACACTACAATAACTCCATTCCTGCCCTCCACCCTCCTTGAGACTTTAGTGTTATATACTCTAGTATGATATCTTAATCTAATTTTGCATAATTAGTTGAACCAAATCGCACACTTAAACTTGCATTACAAGAAAATCGAAATTCATCATTTTCTGGAGATGAGGCGAAGCTCAGCTCTTGTTTGAACCTCTCACCTTCACTGGGAGAAACTTTTGCAGCTTCTGTGGCACAGAATGCTGCCCCGAACCAAAAATCCTCATCGGGGTCTAAGTGCCTCTGAAGGAAAAGCTGCGTTTCCTCGTCGGGGATACAAGCCAGGTGTCCACCATGCTGCTCACACCAAGCTTGGGCGCCGGGAAAAGTGTGGCGGAGACCCACAACCTCATAACACGAGCCGCCATATGGCTTCTGGTGTCCTGGGCAGGTAACACTGACCTTTGTTACAGCTTCAGCGTGAGTCAGGATGCTGAGGGTCACCAGCAAGATGAAGGTCCAGTGCATCTTCCTTTTTTTAAAATGAAAACATAGAATAGAATAGAATAGAAGTACTTTATTAAAACATTGCTGACGTGATGCTAACGTGCCCTTCTTGAAACTCTGATGCTGATTGTGTTTCCTGCCTGCGTCCTGCTTTTAAAGAGGCGTGCCACAAGTTGGTCCGGAGTTTAATGGACCAATGTTTGCATAAGGGGATGCCCATGACAACTACTCAATGCAAAATGTTTGTGCACAGGCATAGATGCAACAAAGGGAATGGAACGGCTAATGGAACATTTACTGTTACCTGATACAGTTTATATGTTGGTAAAAACAGGACCCTTTGATAAGGCCTTCACTGTGTATGGGACTAGTGTGTCACTGTGGGTGTAAATAGCTATTTCTGTTTTTTTCTTGTCATCTTGAACACTCAAAGTGCTTGTCAACAATTCAAGTCTGCATTCAGCCATTGGTGGCTACCTGACACGGGCCAACCTGCTTAATGGGAGATCTCAATCTCGCTTAGCAACACTTTGACATTCAGACCACAATGACATGAAACATCTCCTAAATCATCGCTGTTCTACAATAAACAGTGTAAAATACAACCAACTCATCAAAAGACATTTTCACCACACAGAACACTGATAAAAAATGCCTTGATGTTTTCATCAGTGGTCCTTCCAGATGTAGTCCCCTGCTGCTTTTCTTGCTTCAGCAACAAAACAGAAAATTCTGTGATTAGTGGGAATAGTCATTTAGTACTTATGGGACAGATTCTTGGAATATTGGCAAAAATAGTTTTGTGTTTTTTACACGATGCTTCACAATTTTCCCTGAAAATGCACTAAACTCAAGCCATCATTCTGCACATTTAAACAGGTTTGCACAAATTCCTGGCTGTGAGAGGACAGATCCATGGATGATAAATAGACTTTGAAGCTTCTTCCCAGTTACTCCAACACAGTAGTGCTGATATCCACAGTGATGTCCTGTGATTCCCCCCAATTCGTCTTCTGTAATCGAAACCTTACATTAAATCCCAAACTTTACTTTTACTGTTGAAGCGTGCACCTATATAGACTCAGTGTTTCTTTTTCATTATCTGGTTCTTCTGAGTTTCTCATGTGTAATTTGACATTAGTTTCCTCTGTCATTTCATTTGATCTCAGCTGAGTTCCATTTTAACATAACCTAGTTACCATGGTGAGGTTCCAAATGCAGGACAGTCACCAAACAGTAAAATATATTACCTTATCTCTATTACCAGTCTTCCACTGTTGTGTGTCTACAGGACAGGAGGAAAGAATAACTTTAGTAACCTGAATTTCTTGTGATGACATATGGCTACACACCAGTTCTGTATTCAGTGGTTAATATTTAATAATGAACATGATAACTGTCAAGTTCAGCTCTGCCATATCGTCCCGACTGCTTCCCGGATCTCATCTAGTCTACTGCCACACTCTACCTCGGTCTTCTCTAGGTCAGCCTGCTGCCGCTGATCCAGCTTGACATCTTCACTATCTTCATCCTCAGCACCAAGGTCTGCCAGCATGCCAGACTTGTAGTCCTCATTAGCGTCGAAGACTCGCTCTGCCATGGATTTCAGCTTGCTGAGCTCCTCCTGCAGCCCCTGCATAGACATGTTGCTCATTCCCCTGCTCAAGAGGTTTGCTTGCTTGGTGAAGGCGGATTTAGCTGAGGTTCTAATCTGCTTGAGCTGCTGCACTGTTTCTGCCATGGTGGCGTCTTCCTAGTCAATTCCCTCTGCGTCGACAGCCTGACTTCTGGTTTTTGTCCTCACTGTCACGCTGGTTATCAACGGTCAAGTTGTGTGGGTTTTTTGCTACTGCAGCCGTGCCCAAACTTGAAAAACTGCTTGATCAACGTTGAAGGATGCAAGGGACAACTCGTTTCCTCTCGTCCACCAATTTAATTGAGTAATAGTTTAGGAATGGGAAGGAAAAGGTTGATAACCTTGGAGATAAACAGAACATACACATTCATATCTGATTTGCATGTATAACACTTGTTAACACTCTATAACACTTGATTACTTAACCAATAGATAATAGCGAATGTTAAACAGTGAATGACATGGGATGTTGAACAATAGTTAACAGCAAATACTGCGCATTAGATAATAGATTAGATAATTACTATTAGAACATTTTACCATGACTTCAATTTAGTATGACTGTTTGAGTTGCTTAATCTTTGGTTTTGACGCAACAATAACTATAATTTTATTGTTTATTTTAAAAACCTTTGCACGTGCTTACTACATAATGTGGACCTCGCATGTTCAATTTATCCATTCGACTCATAATCCTAAACCTTTCTTTGCCCTTTGTGTATTTGCATATACTATGAAATTCCATTGATGTTAGCCAAAAACCGATAAACATTGTCCTCTAGTGGAGAAAATACCAAACGCATGCAGCCAGTCATACTTTGAGTTAACACTGTTGTGTCAATGTACTGATACAGTTCTGTTAAGTAAGGATACCTTTAAATAAAAAAATAATAATAAAATAAAAACTCCTAAAAAATTAGAATTTACAAATAATCAAAAAAACTAACAATTACTGTTACTGTTGTGATGACTTAACAAAACAGATCTGATTAGAAGCTTCAATGAGAGAGACTCCAGGTATGCAGACAAACAGGTTTGGAAATAGATTGTGCCAGAGAATATGTACGTGTCCAAGGGTTTGTCAAAACATTTGCATACAGGTTCTTTCAGCCGGCAGGCAAGCAAGTCACAATGAAGATGGTGAGGTTTGGTTTCTTACAGGTGGCAAAATCTTACCTGTGTGGATACCCAACTGACTACTTACCTGTGTAGGTAAGTTTTTGAGTGAGTTTGTGTGTATGTGTTTTTTAGTTACTGTAGCAATGTGAGCAATGTGACATCTTCTACATGACAGTATTAGTATGAGCAAAATGGATTTAAAATTAGCAAAAGGAGAAATTCAGTTGATATAGTTTTGATATGTCAGTGATTCTTGAGGTAAGGGACAAAACAAAAAAAAGTCTTCACGTTAAAATTGAAAAAAAATATTCACAATAAAAACACTGTAAAAGTCAGATCTGTCACACCTGTGTATACTCATGAAATTGATATATTGGAAACAGAATTATCACAATTTGTTAAAATACAGGCTTTGTACTGAGAAAGTACATGCAATTTGACCTGTCCTCAGTAGGACATTACAAGGGTTAACGTCCCCAAAAAATGTTACAAAGTGCAAATAACATATTTTGAGATCTTTATATTATCCAAAATTAGATCTCTCTGTGTCAACTGGACGGAAAGGTTTCCTTGAAAACGTTTCGCTCTCTCTCCAGAGAGCTTCTTCAGTTCTAAGCTTGCTGGGGGCAGAGCTTGAAAATATAGCCCTTGTGGACCATTGGCATGTTAATGGCCCGGGTGGTCACCTGAGAGTCCTTGGCAGGGTGGTTGGCAGGGTCGTTCACCTAGTTTCGGTTGGGGTGCTTCCCCTTTGTCTGTTGGGTCACATGTTAATGAGTCACCAGGTCTCGTCAAACGATGTGAACGTTTGGATTGTTGATGAAGAGAGTGGAGGACTGCCTTGTACGTGGGTGGCAGAAAGTGCCTTAGTCCACCACCTCTGTTTAAAGATGGTTTTTCCAACTTGACGTGGATGGCTTCCTTGACACCCCTCTCAAACCAGCGATATTCTCTGGCCAGCACACGTACTTGACTGTTCTCAAAGGAGTGTCCGCTTTCTTTTAGGTGTAGGTCCTGTCCTGAAGAAGTGGCACGTCTGTGTTGGGCCATTTGTCTATGGAGGGGCTGTTTGGTTTCCCCAATGTACAGTTCCTTGCATTCATCCTGGCACTGTACAGCATAGACAACATTGCTTTGTTTGTATCTTGGCATCTTGTCCTTTGGGTGGACAAGACCCAGACCCAGAAACACACTCAGTTTCTGTCTGAGTGTGTTGGAGGGTTTGAACTGTACTGGAATGTCATGTTTTTGGAGGATTCTCCTGAATTTTTCTGAAACTCCAGACAGGGGATAGGGGATAGAAATGCTATGACGTTTATTTATTTCCTCTTCTCTGCTGGGGTCTCGTTTTTTGGAGGTCTTTGGAGGTCTTTGTGAAGGCCCAGTCTGGGTAACCACATGTTTTGAGTGCTGTTTTTAGATGTTCCTGTTCTTTCTTCTTCCCTTGGGTTGTGGTGGGTACTTCTTTGGCCCTATGTTGTAGGGTTTTGATAAAGCTCTGCCCCCAGCAAGCTTAGCTGGGGGCAGCAAGCTTAGCTGAAGAAGCTCTCTGGAGAGAGGGCAAAACGTTTTCAAGGAAACCTTTCAGTCCAGCTGACACAGAGAGATCTAATTTTGGATAACTATGACCTGGATGAGTGAGAATCTACAAAGACATCACGCTCCAGTGTACAAGACACTGTTAAAATGGGAAAACATGTCATCTTGTCAACTCCGTCAGATGTCAACTCCGTCATCTTTTTTGTCTGACGGAATTGACCCATAAGCTGAAGGAGTAGACAGGTGCTAATAGAAAGTTTAAAAGAAGCTTATAGAGAAAGCTTATAAAAAGGCAATAGATAATACAATCATGAGATTATACAAGTAGGCAATAAGTGGCCGTTTATGACAGGTAAATCCTAGTTTTCTTGCTTTTGCCTCGAGATCCTATTGCCAGATGTTCTGTGACTTTCAACTCTTTTCCATTATTTAAGGTTTCCATGTCAAAATTTGGTAAAATGTGTACAAATTTCATGAATTTCACCCTCTGTCAGCTGTTTGTCAACACCGTCAGATGAAGGTTAGGTTTACCCTTTGCTCAATTACACCTCACAATGATGTCTTCTTATGTAATAACGCTGATATTTAATGCTTAATACTAAAAATGATCATACCAAATTAAGGAACTTTGAAATTTCCATTTTTCCACGTGTGATATCAGAACAAAATTCAAAATAATTCAGTTTATAACTTACCTCTGTTAGAAAAGATCAGAAATAGATACTTAAGGGCTTTGATCAGTTGTTCACATGATCAATTCAAAATAGCGTGATTTTTTGTGTGTCTGACAGAGTTGATATAAATCACATTACTGAGGAATAAAACGCCAATTTTTATAAAAAGTGTTTTTATAAAAAAACCTGTTCCCTTAGACCTTTGCCTATGAGTATATCTATTTGAATTTAATGTGTTCTTATAAAAAAAAAAAAAAACATTGCTGACTGAAAGAAACCTTTCAGTCCAGTTGACACAGAGAGATCTATTTTGGATAACTATGACCTGGATGAGTGAGAATCTACACAGATATCTGATCATGTTTTTTCCCTTATCTCAAGAATGACTGGTGTACATGTTTCACTAAAGAATCCAGACACCATTTCTGAGTGGTGAAGCTACATTGTGGCACCTTTTGACCTATTGCTAGATTAACAGTAGTGCAACCAGAGCGCACTAGTGCAGGGATGTCAATGTAAAAACCTTGGAAAAAATGAATGAAAAGAACTCATTTTCCTTACTTTGAATTAAATGTAAAATTATGCTTCTGCTCTCTGTCCATCCATGTGTGCTGCAGAAGGCAGTGGAATCATGAAACATCTGGAGAGGACTCTGTTACTGTTGATCTCCCTCTGCTTCATCTGGTGTTTGAGTTTATCATATTTCACTCTGGTACATGTTTCCATTTCCTCACCAAAGTTCCATGACGTACAGCACATCATGTTTGTGACAGCTTTTTTTTTTCTTTTGTCAATATAAACTGATTTTAGAGCAACGATAAGGTTCTGTTTATCCAACAGAACAGACTAAGCCAGCATGACAAAAAGCAGATGGAAGCAAATGGAGCCGGAGGTAAACAGAGAGACAAAAACAAAGCAGGAGGTAAATGCTTTTTATTAACATGTCAACTCTGAGCTTTTGAATGTAAATCTGAGGGAAGAGTAATATTAACCAATATAAGACCACAACATAACAAAAGAAGTTTTTGATAAACTCCAGATTCTCATTTTGTTAAATCTGTCAAAATGACATCTCTGTACGTTCAGCATCTCTGAAGCCCCTATGGAGTAGGTACGAGGAGGAACTGAGCGTGCTCCGGTTAAAATCAAAGATGAAAGAGGACGTGATTATAAGACTAAATTCCAAAAATCTCCAGCTGGAGAAGGAGGTTGCTGGTTTGAAGGAACAGCTGAACAAAGAGGCAGAGCAGCGAGTCACACGAGGTAAACAATGAGTGGAATGAAAACCAAACACAAGGAACCTGTTTAGTAACCCAAGAGCAGAATAGTGTTTAAAAAGTGTGAATGATCTAACAGTGTTATTGTTATGACATGCTCGATCTATGCTGTCTGATTATCCCCGAAACTTTTCCTCTCTTTGTCTCAGCCTTTCCGGTGCCTCTGATGCACAACTATGAGAGGGAATTCAAGGCACTACAGATACAAATGAAAGAAGAGGAGAATAAAACAAAGATGAGGGAGGAGATGATTAAGGGGCTAAATTCTGATAAACTCAAGCTGCAGCAGGAAATGGCTGACCTGAAGGAACTGCTGGTTCAAAAGGAGAAACAAGCCAAAACAGGTAAAAAGGCTGCAGGACACCATCTAGAGTCTGTGGAGAATCTATGAATGAAAGAATCCTTTTAAATGCCTATTTTTAGATGAAATTGAGGATAAAAACTGCCCACTGCCACCCATGGATGGCTATCCAGAATGTGAGCAGAAAATAAAGGTAATGTAGAGTCTTTCAACCTTTTTGAAGATATACTTGACAACGGTAAACTGAATTCTTTGCATAGGACAATAACAAAAAATCCTAATTCCTGATTTAATGCAACATCCAGCAAACATAAGAAGCAGAGTCTGATGCTATGTCTCCGGTCATGATGGGACTGAAAACATTAAACAAGACTAGTTATGGAAATATCAGGGCAGATAAACCAAAAAGGCTCGTTCTTTTGACCCAAAGAGGCAAAACGGGGTGGGTATAGTTGGAGTGGGACAGAATGGACAGCGTGTATAAACAAGTAATAGTTGGACAGATAGCACTGAGACTAGATAGCCTGTTTGTGGTTGGAGTGTGAGCTTAATGGACTAATTAGTGGAACAGACTAGTTCTCTTGACCCACAAAAAAACTATATTGACTGGTTTGAGTGGGACTGTGAGACTAATTGGACAAGCAAGATGAAGGTGTCCTTTCTTCTGTATGTTTTATCAGATATATTTACTTGTATTTAATAATTTTCAAGTCAATGTTACATGTACTTGGGGTAAATAAATGCAGTACATTAACACAAGTACCTTTTAGTCTGTGGGTGTTAAAAATTGTGACTGTTGTGTGAGTACGTGACAAGTTTGTTGATCATAGCTGCTTGCTGTCTTTCCAGTGGATGAAGGAAATGTGGACATTTGACCCTTGCTACACAATTAATGGAGTGAACGGTTCTGTGTGCTCCATTGTCATCTACCTTAGTGAGGTAAACAGCCTCCTCTTTATCACTAAAGTAAACCCTCTGAGGACCTCATGTCAGACAAATTCAACAGTCTTTCTCGCTTTGGATGGTACAGTAATATGCATGTTCCTCTGGAATACACGGTAAGGACTTTTTGAGTACCAACAATAGGTAACATGAAGTAATGGGACTGCATTTGCATAAGTTGCATCATATTCATCTCTTAATGACAGTGTGTGTTATATTATCTGTTTCCTTCTCTTTGTGTTGTGATAAGGTAGAGTCCTGGTGTCCTTTACTTCCAGGCAGAGTGAGCCCTATAGCTTCTACACAACACACCAAGGTCAGTGTATGTGGTGTATCTTGAGATGAAACTCTCTGCTTGGTTGCAGTGTGTTTGTCTCCTTTGTTTTGTGTGCACTGGTTTGGCCACATACGCTGCAAGCGAGCTAAACTCTGTGGAGGGGTTAATATACTGTATATAAATACTGAATTACATTTTCTATAAAATTCCAGACTGGACAGGCAGTGGTAAAGGAAAGTCTACAGGGTCTTTCCCCAGTACTTGTTAACAAACTCCAGTACAAATGGATCCACCAACGAATTCTCAGCATGGAAGACATTTGGTTGAAGGCTGGACGCTCACTTTCAGCCCAATATGTTCTCAAAGACCGTAAAGCGAAACAGGTACTATATGGTATGACTTTTTTTTTTTTTAAATGTGTTTTCTTTATTCTCACTAAGTTCATTTAAACTTTTATTTTGCATTAGTGACGCAACAGTGCAGCTTCATTTTATATCAAACAAAAAAAAAAATAATAATAATAAACATCATACTCAACAAGTTTGGAGTTTATTAAGTACTAAGTAAAATGGGTGAATTTACTTATGCCATATTTTTGTTTTTCTCAGTCTTTAAAATTAAAAACAAAAAGTTTTCACTTTCTGGAGCCATTCGGGGACACTGAGGACAGAATGATCAGGAATATAATATATATTTTTTTTAATTCTAGCCCAAGGCTGCAATAAAAAAAATAAAAAATAAAAATGTTATTTAATTTTGTTCTTTGTTAGAATTTCTTATTTATAATACATTCATGAAAAAAAAAAAAAAAAAAACAGATCCTGGTGCATCCGGGTGCAGTAATGGATGAAATTGGAATAGCGGCAGCAGCGTTCAGTGGGGGGCCACTGGGAGAGCTGGTCCAGTGGAGTGACCTCATCGCCACTCTTCACATCCTGGGTCATCAGGTTCATCTTTCTGCTTCCCTAAATGACCTGAAAATGTGAGTATGAATGGAAAATATTTGTTGTCAAATTTGTAGTTGGGGCTGCTGTAATATTTTTAGGAAAAGTTTTTTTTTTGTAATTTTGATTTTTCTGATAAGCTCATTTTAAAGGGTGTGAAAATACATTGAACCAAATTGTGGTTGTTAGAGAAATGTGATAATATTCACATTAACACCAACAAAAAATATTTAAATAATTGCCTTCTGAAGAATTGCTACTATGGAAGAAATAGAAATGTCTAAAATGAGTGAATAAAAAATTACATTAGGACAGATTACATGCTCACAAAAAACAAACATGCATTTAAAAATTAGAACAGTGCAAAGTAAGTTATCAGTAACGTAAGGTTGTAGAGATACAAATTAGCCAAGCAATCATCAGCTGAACGTTAAACCCCAAGAGATAAAGAAGCCACATATGGCCTGATAGGAAAACAATGGCTGACTCAGAGTGAAGAAGGCCCTTGATAGTCGAGTTACCTCCAACAGCACGTCTACACCTGTAGTCATCCGCAGAACTACAGCCTCTGTCACACAAACAAATGTCACTGTGTATTTGACAGAATATGATATTTGTGGAAGAATAATTCCCCCTAAACTCTTCCTGTATATCGACCTGCATCTGTCTCAATAGTTTCCTGGGAGTGTTAAAAAGTGGCTGTCCTATTACACCTGTATGGGAACCAGACCTGATCTACACTGACATTCTCGGCCTTAATCAAATGCAGAAGGCAATACCAAATATTTGGAGCAAATACCAGTAAGCTTCAAAATTTTACACCTAATATTTCAAAATAGTTGAGTGACCATATATATACGATACATATATGGTAACATTGAAATACACATAATGAACACTTAAACAGGTAAACGTCAGGCTGTCATAGTTTAATTCACATAAGTTTCTCCTTCTCTTCCTTCAGGTGCAGAATAAGGATTTTGGACTCATTCGGCACTGAACCAGACTTTAATCATATTGTCTGGGCTAAAGAACACAACCTCTCCAGTCCATATGGCAGCTTGAACCTGATTCCAATGCAGTTCTACACTATGTTTCGTATGTCCCCTTCTTGATTAGGGTTTGGGAAACTTAAAAAAAAAAATAATAATAACTGTAAAAACTCCACTTATGTACATTTCTGATCAGCTCACACCCCAGACAACACATTCTTAGGGTTTGTGGTGCAGCCTCATTGGAGTGATGAAGAAAACAAGAGGCTTAAATCTATTAAGAGAAAAAAACAGGCACTCGTGTATGGCAAGCGTGCAAGTTTTTGGAAGGTAAGAATTGTGATATCTAACCACGTTCATACTGTATCTTAATGTCCGGGTTAGTTGCTGGCTGTTGACACTATTTTGGGAAGACTCCAGCGTGACCTGCCCTGAAGTGACACGCATGCGCAGAACAAAAGTAACGTCATCTCGCGGGGCTTTTCCCAGAAGTTTTATAGTTTTTTTTTCTCACGCTGACGCGCAGCTAAAGTCAACAAAGAACGACAAGAAGGACGAAAAGAAGAAGAATAAAAGCCAAGAGTGGTGGACTTTTGACGTGAGCGTTTTCAATAAAAAGAAATTGGGGAAAAAAGAGGCAACATTGACGTTTAAGGCGAATAAGCTGCGAAGCACCTGTGCTTTATCCAATTTTGGCCCAGGTCTAATTTAAAAATAAAAAGTCTGACATTTTTGCTCTTCACATTGGCAACACGTATCTTTTATCTTGCTCATAGAGGTAAAAAGAAGTAAACAATGTATATTGCCACTTTTGTTTGCAGGGTAAATATTTTGTCGGTTATGTTGACAGTGGACGTAAGTGAGTGTTAATTTTGCCCACCTTCGCCCACACGTTAGGCAGGAAAGTTTTTTTTTTTTTTTTTTTTTTTTATTTGAATAATTTTACTTTTCCTGTCACCTTCAGGGTAAAACAGCCTATCTGGACATCATTCACAAGTACTTGGACGTCCACGGGACAGTTGACAAAGGCAATTCAATTCCAGGTTATGTGACAAATCATGGCATTGTCAATGGTGCAGAGGTGCATGCCCTGTTGAGAGAGAGCAAGGTGAGTGAGGAAAAGATTCAGGTTCTTCAGGCTTTTTGGGTCCCTGAATGACACATGTTCTAGTTGCTCTTGACAAATTTAGCAGTAGAGTTTTAAAATTCTAATCGTGTGACCCTACATACAAATATAATAACCAAAGATAACCTTTTTTAGGAAAAGTATAATATTAATATAGTGGAGTCTCACGTCCACATACCAAATTAATTCCAAAAAGCATTTCCAGAAAACCATGTTCCAACAGAAAATAAACTGGTCACCAAAGCCATTCTATTTTAGTTTAAGCAGTTTTTCACCTGCAAATTGCAGCAGGCATTTAATATATAATGTCTTATTCTACACTTCATTATAATAGCTTTACTTGTTTTATTATTTATTTATTATTATATTTTATAAAGTAAAAAGCTGGAAAAACGTTTCTTCACCTTCAAACTGGATGAGCCGGTTCGTCGTGTTCAGCAGGCATCATGACATTGACTTTGCTCCCACCCAGTGGTGAAAGCAAAGAAATACCTGGTGCTCCTCTGCGTGTGTTGCAGGTTTTTGTGGGGCTGTCGTTTCCGTATGAAGGCCCCGCCCCTTTGGAGGCCTTAGCGAATGGCTGCATTTTTCTGAACCCGAGGTTAAAACCCCCGAAGAGCAGACTGAACTCAGAGTTCTTCAAAGAAAAGCCCAACATCAGACAGGTCAGGAATGGTATCTCATACAATGCAGAATTATTTTTACTTTCTTGAACATCAATGCATTTCAGTACTATGGTTGATTGTGGAGCTGTTTTTACTGTAGGTGACATCACAGCACCCTTATGCCGAGGCCATAGGAGAGCCATATGTGTGGATGGTAGATATGGATAATTCTACAGATGTGGAGAGAGCTGTCAAAGGTATCATCAACCAGACAGTAAGTACTTTCATAATATCATCTACATAGTCTAAGGATGATGTTATATTCATTCTTCAGTGTGTCTACAGCTGTAGTCTGTGTCTCCATTTCAGATTGAGCCCTATATTCCCTATGAATTCACCTGTGAAGGGATGCTCCAGAGAGTCAATATCCTGATTGAAAAACAGGTTGGATGAATCTTTATTGGTAGGGACAGCTGCGACAACAGTGACGTCCTTTCTACACGCTCCCTTTTTTTCTCTCAGGACTTTTGTTCCAACACAACAAGCTGGCCCCCGCTGAGCGCGCTCCAGGTCGTCAGAGCTGGCGTCACCTCTTCCTGTAAAACCGCCTGCCAGAAGCAGGGGCTGATCTGTGAACCAGCATTCTTCCCTCACCTTAACAGTGCCCAAAGCCTTGCGGAGTAAGCCTGCACTTCACAGGAATCATAATTTATTCTTACATTTTGTTAGAAACTGTTTACCCATTACCTTTGGTTAATATGATGTAAAAATGAAACGCTCAGGTTTGCTAATGATAACTTTTTTTTCTTTCCACAGCTTTGGCATTGATTGCCGAACAATAAAGCATTCTGCCGGTCGCCTGGTGCTCCCAGCCTATGACAACAGTACCAAACACTGCGTGTTCCAGTCTGACCCCCTGCTCTTCAGCTGTGTTCGATCACACCCGTCCTGGACTCGAGTGTGTCCTTGTAGAGACTACATTAAGGACCAGATAGCCTTGTGCAAGGCCTGCCTTTAAGAAGCACAGCTGCCTTTACCCCAGTGTCCAGATCATCCAGAAAACCACAACCACGTGTGGGCCTGTTGGGCTCCACTGAGAGTGTGGTCAAGGGTTTTGCACTGCAGCTTTCTGGTGGGTGAAGCAACAGCTTCTCTGCATCTGTTGTTGTTAGTTCTGTCCCTACAATAAACTAGTTACAACTAATTATTTTGTTCTTCAAGACTGAGTGTCTTCATCTTTTTCTAACCAGTATCAAAACCAATTATGGCATTTAAAAAAGAACCAGGGACCACTTTACTAACGAATAAGCGCGATCAAACTTTATTGACAAAGCTGCTACATAGACAGCTTTACATACATTTAAATAAATGGTGTTTACATCATTTGTACTACCACTGTTGTCATGGTTACTGTACAAACTGTAAAATCATTCTGTTACATCAACAGTTCAACTTTTCAATGATGACCGTAGTCTCTTTTGCGTTGGTGAAACTGTAAAGCTGCATAAAACAAAGCCACGAGACACTTAACAGGAAAATGAAATCTTTTGATCTTTCTGATATTTTTTCTGCATCAATAACCTTCAGTGTTATGACAAATGACTGGTAGTTTCACGTAGGTGGAAATATTTTGATATTATTTTCACTGTTAGTGCAGGGTGATGTGTCGTAATGCGCCAGTGACATGCACATCAAAATGAGCAAAGCGAATGCAGGTTTCAGCATTTATGCCCATTACTGATATATTTAAATTCATAAATTTTGAGGGTTGAAACATTACACATGTCAAAAGAAAGACAGAAAACAAACTAAAAATACATTTAAAGAGTTAATTTCCCATGTCTGGGATAAAATAAAGTACTTATCTTAAATGTAACTATATATAAAAATTCTGTGGGGGAGAGAAATTAACATAAACATTTAGCAAAGTAGAAAGGTAGAGAGGGGTTTGTTGCTAGAGTCATATTTTTAACCCAAATATAACATATTTAGTTCTATAAGCAGTATGCCAGCAAGGCTCACATAGATTGAGTTATAATGAATTATTATTGTGGGTATTGACATGGAAATGCTGTGCTTTTCTGATAGAAAAGAGTTTAATGATTGTCTTCTACGTAGCAGAGAAAGGAAGGGAGGCATTTTACAAATCAGTGTGCTGTTGGTGAGTCCAAGAAGTGTGAGGTGAATCACACCTTTAGGTTTGCATTTGATTTTTATTCTTCACGCCGCTCAGCCAAAGACGACACCAGTGGCCCAGAGTGTTGTCTCAGACAGAGCAGAGAAGAAAAAAAGAAAAAAAAAGGCCCCTTTCTGAATCACTGTGCAAGATGCTCCCAGAAGTCTGACTGCGCCTTCAGTTAAAACACCTTGTCATGTTAAAATCGTCCACAAGATGGCACTAATTACCAACTTTGTCAGCGATCCCAAAAATAGTAAGAATAAACATAATACTAAGGGTTAAAGTTCAATAAATGTTCATATTTTCCAAAACACACGACACTAAATCTTAATACATACCGTCAATATATCAATAATTTTAAAGTTGCCATTGTCTAAAAAGTGAATGAGGAGCCTTGCACTGTAATGTCAGATCACCTCTACTCCACATCCACTCTGAGATTTTTGACATTTTACAGTGCAAATACCTACAGTAAGACTCGTTTTATTTCAACTACAGTAATGTGGAAAACATTTAGATTATAAGCATTATAGTTTAAATATGCAACACTCATTATCCTGTACTGCAGTATATTAATCTACTCCAGAAAGCCAGTTAAGGTTATTTGCCATAAAGTACTATGACTACAGTCACCACAGCAGGGACTTCTTGTGACTGATTCACTCATACATTGTAGTAAACGTATAGTATTTACAGGCTGAGTGGTTTGTCCTGTATATACATTCTGTTTAGTGGACACTTTATGGATAAAAATTATATGGATTAAATAATATGAACAAAAGCATTATAACAAAATTAATAAATACCGCATTGTTGTCAGTGCGAATGTATATATAAACCATATCGTTAAAATCTGTGTTACAGATCATGAGATGAATGCTGATGTTTCTTCCCTTTTCCCTTATAAAAGCTGAATTTAACAGAAACCCTTCAGTTATAACTAATTCATTAATACGAAAGAATGATGCATTTCAGTACCGATGATGTGCTTTTGTACAAATGAGAAGAACAGTGTTGCTCTCAAACACCTATAAATCTGGCACAGCCAGAAGAAAATGGGGTATTACACTCAAATACTGTTGCTTCCTTGTTAAATATTGACTGCTATCATGAGCATTGCACTATATGGTGAAAGCAAAGTTTGCCCATTTGTGCTTGAATACACAGTAGCTGATGTAACCTTGTTTAACAGCATGTGCAGGTTTCATCAGCTCAGTATTTGTTCTGCACTTTCCTGTTTCTCACTGTGCTGATGAACATCTTTAACCTTGGACCAGGATTCAAAGGAAGGCAAAAATCTGTTGGCATATAGGTTTCAATGACAGCAAAGGCGGAAAATTGAACTGTATATATATTTTTTTTAAAACAGCTCTAAGATTGTGTTTGTGTGTTACTGTCTGGCTGGAGAAATGTAATCAATACTGTCTCTACGGCACGTGATATGGGTTGATGCGTCTGTAGGATGGTCTGTAGGTCTATAAATGAGAGAGAGAAAGGCATAATAGCAGCCAGGCGTGTATGTGTGTGTTTGTGTGTGTGTGTGTGTGTGTTTGTTTCTCATTCAAAACGTTCGTAGTTCCTGGTCTGTCTCACACGGGGCACCATGTCCATCGAGAGCCTACGGAGACACAAACAGAGTTTCAGTGTGAGGTACGTCACGTGGAAGCAGGATCTCTGTCCCACAACAGCAGGTCAAGTACAAAAAAGCACACTGTAGTGATGCGAGTACATGTGACTTCTCCCCAACAATCCAGTGGTTTAACTGGGTTGATGTTTAAACGATGCACACGCGGCGACCTGGTGGTTGTTTTTCACTTACTTGGCACCATATGCAAATATAAGGAGACCGATGAGAACTCCGATGGTGCCGTCCAGAAACCAGACGTCAGGATGGTGCTTGAAGACTTCAGCGCTGACCAGAATGGAAAATCCCAAGATACTGCCAACCAAGGAGTTAAACCCTGCAGAGGAGAAAACAGGAGGAACATGTTTCCATGTTGAGGTGTTTCCGGAAGGGTGCGGCAGTTTTATAACATAACAGAGTCAAACTGGATTATCAAGGTTTTGATTTTGCAGAGCGTGGCTCAAATACTTCCAGTCCCAACCCCTTCCTCTGCCAGTTACTGATGACTTTACAATTGTGTTATTAATCTATCAAATATTCAACAGTCTTAAAACATCAGACCTAAGAGCACTTCTGAGCAGTCATCACACTCCCAGGGTAGAGATGCTTTGATTGCTGCTGCTGTGTGTGTGTGTGTGTGTGTGTTTGTGTTCTGCAGTAACTTTAGTCTTTTGGGAAATAAATCTAGACTCTGCACAGAGTAACCTGAAGTTTATTGCGTTTGCAGTGCATGCACATGTGTGTGAGAGAGAGAGAGAGAGAGAGAGAGAGAGAGAGAGTGTGTGTGTGCCTACCATCGGTGATCAGCGCCCGGCTGGTCAGCACTCTTCCCAGCATGAACTTGGCCACAGCCAGCAGAGCGCACATGAAGCCGCTTATCAACGACACGCTGTAGAGGAAGTCATCCTGAACGACAAAGAAAAGGGGGATGAGAAGCAGAGGGAACCATGTGTGCTGGTGGACGTAAAAAAGACTTACACAGAGACAGGATGACCCACAATGTCTTAGTCAGCTCAGCTATTAATAATACATTTATGCTTGACCTAGAGCGCCATCCCGAGGTCATCCAGAAGGGGCCTCTTAAAGATGTGACGGTCTGTCATTTTGGGCTGCAGCTTCAAACACTCAGCAAAAGTCAACACTTGACCCCGCAGTGTTTCTCACATGTAATTGGCTGAAAAGGCGTGCGAGCCAGAAGGAGAGGAGGAGAAAGAAAAGAGAAAAGCAGTCGCTGAGACCGGAGGTAAAAATACCAGATCTGGAGTGTTTTTGTCTCCCAGCTGCTACTGAATTATGACCCATCTGCAGAAAGAACAGCAGGTGTTGTCTGACGGCTGTGCTGACAATAACAGCTTTATTCACTACGCCTTCACTCACAACACAGCGCGCTGGCCGATATCCGCCCTCATCTTCATTTCTCACTTATTTCTTATTTGTTTAATTATAGTTTATGCTATTATTATAGTTTAATATCTTTGCTTCGGTTTGGTGATTAAATGACTTTCAAGAGCTTTCTTGCTAGGCTGGGACTCTTTCAGCCGGGACAGCGAACGCAATGGACGAAAACACCACAAAGACAATCGGGCGGATGGTCCCAGGAAGAGATACAAAGAAATCTCTACCCAAACGCCTCAGTTAAGCATCGATAGAATCAGAATAGACAAGTTCAGTTCTTTCCTGTTACTCCATAGATGTTACTTCTTCAGACATAAGATAAATGCTTTATCACCTGCATGTGTTTTGTGCACCACGGCTCAGTTATCGCTCACTCTTCCTTGAGCATTTAGATGAGGAAAACCAATCTCAGTTCTCCGTTTAATCAGGCAGAACAACTCAGACAGGCTTCCGTGAGAACAGCAACCAGGTCGTGATCTGAATCAAGACGTCGCGATTTCCTGCAGCCTTTGTCCATCGAGAAAGATTTTGCAGAACAACACTTCATAGCGGGTAATAATTAAACCGCGTTGCTGTGGCTCGATCTGCAGGCAAACACGAAGATCACTGAGAAGAGGGTACCAGAGGACCAGGATGAAGGGAGGACAAAAAGATTTAAAAAGTAATGAAGAGAGGCAGGCTGGGTTATGGAGAGGAGAGAAAGACAGCGAGAGAGAGAGAGAGAGAGAGCGAGGGAAAGTGGTTACAGACTTGGGATGATGATGAAAGAGGGATGAGATAGACAGGATGATGGAGGGGGCAGGTAAGATAATGAATAAGGTGCTGAAGGTGGGGGGAAGAAGAGAATAAATGAATGCATGAGACAGATAATGAGATTAATGTTGGCTCTTGAACTCTGCACTCGCAAACCCAACCAGGCCAAGTTGACGCTCATTAATGGACTACAGGGAAAAAATGGAAATATTTATGCCACATTGTCACTGTTGCCCTGTTTGAGGTAAGCTGTTGCTCTGCGCTAGATCACCCCTCATTTTTAAATAATTAAATTGTGGAACTGAAACTGGTCTTTGTGCCTGTACATGAGCCCAACCATGTGTTTCCAGTCTGCTTCAAAGGTGCCAATAAAGCAAACGTGCCAAAAAAAAACAAACAAAAAAAACAACCCACATTTTTGCCAAGAAAGATGCAGAATTGTGTTTTTCTGCAGCACCGAATACAGTTTAAAGATATAGGAATGTATAAATATAAGGAGCAAAACAGTGAAGAAAAGAGCGAGAATAAGCAGAGAAAAGTGGTGATAGGTTCTGGTGTCAAGACATGCCTCTGGGATCTAACACCCACAGATTATATTAGCATACTGGTGGCAGAACTCAAACGCAGTCTGCAGTCGAGCTGCTGCCCTCAACATGCTTCGTATAGCTCCAGCCTCTTGGCTTTAGTCCCTTTGATTTAGGGCCAGAGAAGTTTAAAGGACTCAGGTTTTACACAAAACTAAGAAGATGTTCCGACTCAGTCCAGAAAAACATAGAAAGAACAACACCATACTACAAAAAAAAGAGAACAAAAATGGTTAGAGATCATGAAGATGTAGACAGAGAGAACACATGGACTTTAATACCCAGGCAGAGGCGCGAGAACAGGTGGAGCAAATCAGGACGGAGAGGGGATAAAAAACAATTAAAAATCTCTCTTTTCTTTTCAGTGAAGCTGACAGATGGTGAGGTATAAATCCTTTATAGAATAAATAACAGTGTTCAGAACTGGAGCAGACACAGTGGGCAAATAAAGCTTTTTCATGATTGACTTTTTAGTGAGTGTGTGTGTGTGTATGTGTGTGTGTGTGTTGTAGACATAAAAGGCAAAAGGTAGGAACCAAAAGTCTGATGTCACAAGTGTTACAGCAGAAAGCTATAAATAAAGATCTTGAACACAACAATGCCTTTTATTATGTGTGTGTGCGTGCGTGTGTGCGTGTGTGTGTGTGTGTGTGTGTGTGTGAGCGCCGCACCACTTCTGGTGGCATCCTGGTAACCAGGTTATGGACAGCTTTCCCGAGGATGCACAGGGATGAGAGAATGAAGACGACCCCGAGGACGACACACGCTCTGCAAACACAAAGCTCAGAGCTACATTATCGTCAACTGGCGCCTGCACGTGAGGTCTAATCTAACAGCACTGACGGAGGCAAGATGGAACCGAGCAACCTACATCACAGCGCGTACATTTGTGACCAGTCACACAGGCATGTCGTTCTGCACTCACATGTACTCTCTGTGTGCAGAGTGCACGGCTGCCGCGTTGCTGTAGCGCCAGATGACAATAAACGACGACAGGACGTCCAGCGCGGCCTCAAACTGCAGGTACAGACAAAAGAGAGGGTCATGTGATGTGCATGTAAACAAGTAAAAGGACACGCCTTCCTCGCCTAGATTTACGTATTTCTCACTAGGTTCTTATCTATCCTGCACCCTAGAGCATCATATAATAAGTTTACATGTATATAATCTTATTAAAAAAGCTGATGATGGTTTCAATATTTTCTAAAGCTTCTGAGATCAATTATATCAAGGTTTACTCTTCCTGCAGCTTTATTAAAATACATGAGCTCTTGTTAATTAAACACAGTCTTTAATAAGGAGGTAGAACCGAAGCTTTTGGTTTTAATATCATAATTACTTCATGCTAATTAAAGGATCATATTATCAAGGCTTATTTTGTCACAGTCTTGGTTATGTTACAGAGTCTATTGTAATGAAAGTAAGCCAACACACACAGGCGCACACACACATACACACACAAACACACACAAAATCCAGCTTTAACCACATGTCTGGTCTTCACCGTTACCTTGGAGACAAAAGGATAACATGATGCCATAAGGAGTCATTAATTAATCACAGAGATCAGAGTTTGGACTGAAAGGAGAGAAGAAAGAAGGTGCAACTCACAGCAAATCCAAATGCAGATGCGCTCTGTCTCAAGAACGATACAGCTGTGGAGAGAGAGAGAGAATTACTACAGATCACTCTTGATCAATGAAATATTCAAATTTTCACACTCTGTACTTCAGCCTACGTAATGTTATGCACACATGTGCTGTTTTGCCCCTCTGCCTGCCCTTGTGTTACATCATTGCTTCCCTGAGTCTCAGGGGAAAGCTGCCGCTGACAAATCGCCATGGAAACATGAGATTTGTGGCCAGACTGGGACCTGCAATACAGTGTAGGTCTTAGGACAGATGTTTAACATAATGAACTTAAAATACATATTACTTATTATGTCAGTGAATGCATCACGCCTATATGAAGAACCTTGTTTTGATGTTTGCGATGAGTCCTTCTGTCCCCATTTATCTCCTGCGCTAAACAATAGTAACTAACACTCCATCCTTTTCCCCTACAATAAACTCGTTCTGAGTGATAATAATTTATCACACACAGCCTGTGTGCAGTAATTTAAAGGAGGAAATTGTTATTAAATGGCTGAATAAATCAAGGTTTGGGCAGCATATGCACTAAAATGTGTGTAAAATGTGATCCAATTTGCACTGAATGTGAAGGAGTATAGATCCTGCTGCTTTGACCATAATTGGCTCTTGAATCTTAAAGCCTCTTTGTGTGACCATCTACATTCCAAGAGGGCCTCTGATATAGAGCTGAAACCTGCTGGGTAAGGACCACTGACCCTTAAACTGTCATGGGTTTGACCTACGTTGCTGATCTGTAACCCTTCAAAGGTGAGCACATATGACTGTGACTCATAGGATCTTGATTATATGACTTTTCTTTCAAATTAGCTTGTTTTTGAAATGCTCTGACTAATATGGAGACTTGTGTCATTTTCCAACTTCAAAGCCACGTGTGCTTTCTCATGATGCTGTGTCTAATGTGCTGAGGTTGATGCTATCGCCCACTTACAAAGTAGCTCAATGTTGTCTTGTGAGTTATACCGGAAAATGAAATCATATTGTCTATCCAAACTTTGAATAAGGATGAAGCACACTGCTTGTCTTCATGGAAAACCGATCTGCTTCCTCACGCTGACATCACTCCCCCCTAAATTGGTGTTGTATATTCTGGGATCTGCTAACAGCTTTATCGTATACTCCTGTTCACATTCTGAATTTCTCCTCTCAAGCTCATTGCAACATGCAAGCCATCTGTGCGGTCACGGCCTGCCAGCTAATCGATGTCTCTCTGAAGGAGAACAGACACTAGTCAGTCCAACATCCTCTGGGCTGTTAGTTAATCAGGAAGTCAAGTGGGCATGACCAGCACTAACAAGAGGGGTGGAAGGGGGTTCAAAAACAAGCATTAAGGGGAGGATAGAAAAAAAAACAGATGGGAATAAGTGGCGTGTGAAATGATTAAGGAGCAGATCAAATTCTGTAGCGTGCTGTGTGTTTGAATAATGCCACAGCGTTAAAATATATGCAAAAGGACTTTGATTCATCACCATGTGGTCCAATTAGTCTGATTTTCTTTTTTTCTTTTTTTTATGATATCTTTATGTTTAGCACACATTGTGTTAACTAACCTTTTATTAAGGGTCAAACACAAGGTCGCTGCTTCTTCGCAAAGTATGCATATTGAATTCAGACAGCAACTACTCCAAAATGTCTGACAGGAAGATCCTGTCATAAAGAAATGTCATGCCTTGCCACTTCCTGGTGAGTCTGGTGTGGAGCTGAAGTATGGATTTCTCATATCTTTTTAAACACCTACTGTGTCTCCTTGGCCTGGCTGCCTCTATTCTGGTCTAGTCCCATTTAGCATGTCCCATAGTTCCCTCATGACAGCACACGGAGAGCAATGGTTAAGCCTTGGCAACATTAAAACCCTAATTATCAGTGAATTATGCAAGAGAGAGCACCAGTGCCAACACTTAACACCTATACTTTCCTCCTCTCTCTCTCTCTCTCTTTCTGTCTCATCAGTGCACACTTGGCACGAATTATTATAGGTGGCGGATAGATCAGACATCTCAATTGGTAATAATTCCAGACCAGCTGAAAGCAAAGAAGATCAGCAGCGGAAATGTTCTGACAGTAACGGAAGCAGCATTTTCTTTTTTTCTTCCAGAAAGATTGATAAAGTGTTAGCGCTCCCTGTGGGTATACAGTATATACACAGATGTGCTGCTGCAGTTGATGTTCACACATGCATTGACGCATATATTCACACATGCTCAGGCAAATGAACGTCCACCACCACCTTCTGACACAAGCTCAGTCCCTTATAAAGAGACAATCCAAAGCTTTTCCAAAAATTCTAGGCTCAGATTAGGATTCATGTTCCATTGGTTTATTAAAAGAAGTAATAAATAAAATGTAAAATAAGTTAAAATACATAGTTAATACGTGACTGCTTGATGGGAGGTTTTCTTTGCTGTTTTCTAATGGTCCTTTAGAGCAGAAGGCTTTCACAAACCTATATTGCATTTTGATATGTAGTGACATTTGTTAACCAGGCACTTTATATAAAATCCATTGATAAAACTGCTCACAGCCACACACACTGAATAATTACACCCTCCTCTTACTGACTGTGGGCTCCAGTTCAATTCGAGAATGCAATTACATTACACGAACAAAAACCATGTTTCCTGAGATGGAGGAAGAGGAGAAAACTGTCCTAGCAGCAGCTCAACAGGGATGAGCAAGATCAAAAAGAAAGAGAGGTTTATGGGAGATGGATGAAATGAGGAGAATATTGATGGTCTCTGTCAATCAATAAGCTCTGGGCTTCTACTCATTCACAGTAGCACATTAGTGTGAGAGGGAGGGATAAAACCTCCCAGCATGGGCTTGTTTCACAAACCTGAGAGAAAACCACTTAACAATCATCACATCTGAAGTGTGGCAGCGGGATTCTGAACCTCTTTTTTACATCACTGCTTTGTGGAGGAGAAGGTAACACAGAGATCATCATAAACAAGGCTTAAGGATATTTATAATACACCTGTCGGGGCTGAAAGTTGGTTGAATTAATGGCACCAAATGAAGCTCGTTTGGACAAAATGAGAGACTGACCTTGCCGTGTATGTCTGCATGTGTGTGCGTGTGTGTGTGTGTGTGTGTGTGTGTGTGTGTGTGTGTCCAAATTTGCTGAGTTCTCTACAGGAGCTGGGAGTTAAAATAAAGGTTCTCTGAGCATTCAGTTGCCTCATTGATGAATGTATTTAAAAATAGGTGGAACGTCCCCCTGAATATAACTGTAATCTTTGCACAGAACCCTGGTGAAATTGCTCAGATATTTGGTTGCCATCCCTCTGCCCACACCCACCATCTCTTCCCCCTCAGCAGACACGTCCAACATGGCTGCAGACCTCGCTTTGCTGCAAAATACCGTGTTTAATAATTCAGGACCAACGGCTCGGCTCGGCGTCACGCCTCTCGCGCTGCTGTATAGTTCACCCGACAGAAACCCTGCTGGGATCTTTCCTTTCTTTCAATCTGTTTTGTCCCTCTTTCGCTCTTCCCCCTCATGGGTGTCTCCCCTGTCTGTTCAAAATCTTCCACTTTCCCCCCCTGTGTCCTTTGTGCTCAGCCCACTTTGCTGCAGCTTCCTCCTATCTCAGTCCTCTCTTCTTAATCCTCCTCTTTTGGGCCACTTCCTTTCTATTTTTTTCAGATTCCCCCGCAAATTTCTAACATTAAAACCGTAACAGCTTTTAATGCAGCTGTGTGGAAGTTAGCTCAAGAATATAACCGAAAACCTGCTCCCAGAAAAGGAGTTAAAAGCTGTTCTTCTATTAACCTAAACCGATTTTCACTGAATACAGTAGCCTTACTCTTGGCTATTGGATAGTTGTGCAAGAAAAAGTGTCTATTTTATTTTATTTTCTTACAGGAGCAGCTGGTGGTCTTTATAATTTCATTTTATTTTTTTTTCTTGGCTGCTTTTTCTCTTGTGGGGGCATGGGGAGAGGGCTTGGAGATCTCAGATTGCAATTTCTTTTCTTTTTTTTTTTTTTTTTTTTTAACCTCGGTTTCAATAACAGAAAAAGGACATTTAACCACGTTAGGTGGCCTGTTAGTCTGAGCCTCTCAAGGATGGTTGTCCAGCAGGCCTGAAAGCAAATAGAAAGCTCACTGTAAACTGGTTTATTTTGCAGTTATCATTCGGCAGATTTCATTCTGGGGGAGCTTCCTCCCTTGATCCCGGAAGTATTGATTTCCAGGGAGGCTTCTGTTGAAGGACACAGGGAAGAAGGTGCCGTCTGTAAGCAGCCTGGCACTGAGGGCTCAGCGGATGTTGAGATTAAGCCGAGACAAACACCAGATAATGCTTCCGCAACACCTGTGTGGCAAAAATGGTTGTATTCTGGAACTCTTTCAACACCTTAAGGGTCAGATATGTTTCTCAGCTATCAGCACGATGCTTCATAACGCTGCACTGAAACCACAGGAGAGCTGTAAATGGCTCACAAATTGACTCCACAGACTCTTCATTGTTGGACTAACAGAGGACAATTACTGTAACAGAATTAGCATGAGAACATTAAATTGTGCATTATGAGAGAATTCATTATCAGAGGACAAAACCACCTTGCTTAAAAGACCTCACTGCAGCTGCAGAGGCAACAATGGTGACTGTATCAATTTCTACCCAAACACGATCTAGGACGTAAACACACCTTCCCAAAACTGAGATTTGCTGGGTTATGTCCATAACGAAGGAGCTGTGTTTCTGCAGCACACTGGCATCAGCACTAGTGCTCTGATAGTGTCAACGTAGGGCACAATGCACTGAGGGATAATCGGGGAGTATAAAACCTGCACCCGTATGGCTCTGCTGTCCCTATATTTGGACTCTACTAATCAACGAACAGACACATTCACATATACAGTAGTTTCCTGTGTATTTCATCTGGCAATAGCATAATATAACTTCCCCAAGAGCTTTATATGATTCTCAGAAGGATGCTGGGAGCAATAATTAGCAGAACAGCTGCTGCGTGTTACCAGGACTGAGGGTCTCAGCATTTTCACTGCTGTCTGGGTGGAAACTGATTCAGGTACTGATGTCTGTTTCATCTCAGGGACTTCTGAGAGACACCTGAGTCACTCTGCTGCCTCGCTTACCGCACATTCAAATCTCTGCAGTACTCGAGCTGCTTCTGCGGATCGCTATCTGCCACTTTCCTGTCATATCTCTGAGCATTTTCCCTATGCTCCCTATGAAGGTTTTATTCCTGGAATGAAAAAGCAAAAGCTGCTCAAAAGAAACATGATAACGCATATCCGGGCTTCATTTAGGGTGTAAGAAACAATTCTTCTTTTTTTTTCTAATCAACAGTCTGTAAGCAGCCAGTGTCCTCCCTACTTTTAATTTATGCAGAGTGACAATTCAGTGTTTCAGAAAACACTTCCCCAAAACTTTAAATAATTCAGAAGATCAAAACATTCAGTCCACACCTCTGAGTGCAGAGTGTAAATTGTCATTTAAAACAACCTTCATCTTCAGGACACAGAAATAAAAAATACTAATGTGGGAAAACTGGTGTGAGGGTGATCTTGCATACATATAATATAACAAACATTTGCCATTGTTTAGTGGGGCAGCAAAAGCATGCTTGGGTGTGTGTGTGTGTTTTTTAACAGATACATTATGGACACTTAGTGCTTGCATCTCAATGCAAAGATGTGTTTTTTAACATTGCAATTGTCTAATTATCATGACACGCAGTATGAAGTAATGCGAAAGTCATACATAACTACTGTAAATTGGGAACACTGACCCCCCAGGACTCACACGTCACATAGGTTTTGCTGTCTCTGCCACTTAATCCAATCTTTGACTAAACAAAAGCTCACTTTGTTTAAGAGCATTTTTTTCCATTGGTCAGAGGGTTTAAAACGGAACCTTTGAGGCTTCAACGTTTGTTTTGCAGATGATTGAAAGATGATGTTATGTCACAGTTTTAATAAATGTCTTAGTCTTAGTAAATGTCCGCTGTTACATCATCCTTTTTACCAACAGGAGTCCAGAATCTACTAATCTGCTCCATGTTGTGTTACATGTTAGACTCAGTGGTGTTCAGAGAGGTAGTTTACATTTATTCCTGTCATGAAACTGTGGAACGATGATTGTTTCACCTCAGGTCTAAACATTTTGGAAAATGTATCCAACTGTGTTTTATTACTTAGTGCAGTTTAGAGCTAACACACATCCATGCTGAGCAGCACGTAAACAACCCAAATCGCCGTTGCTTAAAAATAAATGAGGCTTTAGTCATTCCACCTATTTTGATTCCCAGCTATCAGATTAGTGTTTGAACTCTACCTCATGACAAGCTGAACAAGAACTGATTTCTGGATCAATTATTCTATTTTTGTCTTACAGTACAGATCATCTGTCCATGGTGAGTATTTTCACGTTTCACGTCTTTACATTTGCAGTATAATCTGTAATCTCACTCAAGAGTGATGGCAACATGGATGCAGATGGTATCAGATAGACAGAAGACACAGCATCAGCACAAAATCTACAAATTGAGGTCTGGTGGGACTAAATTTTGAGACTAGAGTGTTCATGTGCGGAATTTTTTTCCCAGTAATTCTGAGTACCGTGATAATCTGAGCACGTGTGATAAATAGTTGTAGTAAACTCTGACACTTTATCTCAGATGTTATAACCTACAACTTATACACTTAGGAGGATTGATAATTAAAACATAAAAAAATACATATGGGGAAAACAAAAAAAAAAAAAAAAGAAAAAAAACATGCAAGAATACTTGCTAGAAAACCTGATGTGTAAAGACCCCTTTCCTCGCCAATCTTGGACGATCTTGAAAATGGCCGATCTTGGAAAATTGGAACTGGGGACCTTTGTCTCCTTATCTGTCATTTGGGGCAAGTTTGAGCTAAGTGAGAAATCGTTGCTGTCTGAACAATTTGTGCTTTCAGAAGCTAAAATTTGTTAGGAAGGTTGAGCTCCAGATGGGGCTTGTTATGCTGTTAGTGCTAGGTGTAGTGAGAGTTTAAAACATTGCTGGTGTAAGGACACACTCAGACTAGCAAACCATGCCAAACCCAAGCCTGGACTTCCCCTACTGCTCTCTGAAGAGAGCAGAGTTTTTTTCTGCAGCGTCTGTTAAACAAGCAAGTCAGTGATTTTCTACACATCTTAACCACATGATCCACTCCCTATCCAAGCTTTAGACTGAGTAAACTATCATAAACGATTGTCAACGAAAACGACTCAATCAAACTGTAGATGGCGAAAGACTGCATGTTCACGCAAATGTTACTGTTTCCTATTTGTCCACTCTTTCAGTTTGTAATTTATGCTTCAGTAGTTTCTTTATAATTAATTTATAATCAATATTTGGCTTTTTTTTCCTTTTTTTACCACTAAAAAGCGTCACTGGATTATTTTAAGAATTCACACTTATGAGTAATTGATCAGCAATGTGATTCAGGTCAGATGTGTAGTTATATTGTTATAGGGAGATATTTTATTGGTTGTCTTCATTTATTTGCTTCCCCAGAGCAACTGACAACCTTTACCACCATGACAGGCCAACACACTGACGTCCACACTAAGAAAAGTCTGACTTGTTCTAAATTTTCTAGGAAGCTCCAATGAGGATGCCCACATAAGACATGTGACTGTTTGTGCCTATAACAAAAAATTGTTTCATCTGATAAGCGCAAAATTAATTATTCCTTCACGGATTCAGCGTTGTATAACTGAGTCTGGCCTAAAACCAGAAGGAAAAGCCTCAACACACCAACTGAGTGAATCATGTGATGAAAAAAGCCGGTTTGGTGAAAGATGCTGCCGAAATATAACAAAGCAGCTCCTCATCTTTAGATAAATGTACACACTGTGGCCAGACACTTTTGAATCTGAATAACCATTATAAAATTCTAGTATAAAATGATCGTCTCATTCCATCTACCACTCATGCTGAATCTGCCTGCCTGACAGACCGAGTGGGTACAGACGAGGGGTTGTTTGATTACATACCAATCTAGCATGAGCGGCTCACAGGAGAATATTACCATTCATAAGTGAAGGAAAGGGAGAAGTGACAAAATATAGGTAATTTTTTCAAAGATTACTTGCGATAATATGACAATTAAAGGACATAATGCTAAAGATGAGGTCAATCAATGTGAGGATTAATGATTAAATATAATTATGATGAAGTACTGCTTTACCTGGTGCATCATTGTCCCTCTCTCTGGCCTCCTCTAAGGCTGTTTATACCATCTTTTTTGCTTTACTTTGCTCATAACCTTCTAATCTTTTTCTTTCTGTCTCTGTTGGCTGTCACTCATTCCATTTTTCGCTGCTTGTCTTCTTACTCTGACTTCATTGAATCTCAGAAGGTGTGAAGAAAGACATTTTGCTTTGAAAAATGTATCGAAAGAAGAAATAATGGAAAATTTCACATTTCTTAAGCTGTCCGATTTTCCGTTTTCCTTTCTAATCGATTTCACTCCCTCTGTTCCTTCTCCTATTTACAAGTACAACAATGTAAGGCTTAGTGTCATCCACTAGGGGAGAAATATGGCTTTCCCAGTCCTTTTTTCTGAAGCAGCTCTCATGTGTAGCTTCTATTTCCAGGAAAAAATATTGCAGGGTGAGAAGTGCTGGGCCTCTTGGTAATGGAAGTACTGCATCAGTTTACCATCAAGTGGAACTATCTGACTGCTCAGTGCCTGGCGACCAAGATGAATTAAATCCCTAATCAGAGTTCATGTTTGAGTACACCGATCGCTGCTCAATGGAAAGAGAATAGTAGAATTATCTAGGATTGGCATGTACATGCTGACACAACGAGGGCAGAAGCGTGGTAACATTTGTTTGCATTCAGCACACAGAAAGGTGCTGACAAATTGCCCAGGAGGTGGATTGTGGGAGCTTTAGCTGCCCTGCAATAAAGAATAAAGGGAAAAACGATCAATACTCCTGGCTCTCTCTCCACAAATTACAGGGGCGATTCTCGATTCTCTATTATACTACTATAAATTAAATAAGAAATAGCATCAAATAAAAATCTCAATTCATCTTAAATTCAGTCAGGCTAACTACAGCACTGCCACCATTAATGATGCAAAGCATGTAATTGATGGGCTATTAATATTTAAAAACAATTATCTTAAGCACACATTAGACAGGGAGAAGAAAAGGTATAGAAATCATAGAATTTGTCTATTTTAACGTCCTAATTGCTGTCTTATTTACATTTGCAGTAAATGAGTGCAAAGAAGGCAAAGGAGTGAACTCAGACTGCACCACCTAATTCTGTGGCTCATCTTTGAAGAGTAAAAATAGTCAAGTGCTGCTGACTGATAAAAGATGGTGCTAAGCTGCCCAGAGAGGCTGTCTTGTAATTGTGGACTGCAGATGGGGAGCATTTGACAGCCAAACAAATACCGAGATAAAAAACCACGGTGATAAAAATGCTTATTCAGGCTTCCTGACACATCAACACCGAGGTGAAGCGTGTGTGTGAGTAACCATGCACAAACTCCTACTTGCAATTATTTACCAACATCTAGCTGCAAGCTTTCAGCTTTAGTCTTTGGGGAGCTGGAGCTCATCCCAGTTTCCTTCAGGCGAGAGGCGGCGTACACCAGCTCATCACAGGGCCAACGTAGAAAGACAAACAACCATCCACGCTCACATTCACACCTAAGGACACTTTGAATTAACCAATTCACCGATCCCCACATGCATGTCTTTGGACTAATGTGGGAAGAATTGGCTGCTGGGCTCATTAGGTTGCAGCGTTTCAGAGAAACTGCATGGAATTTTCAACATGTCTCTTTTTTCTGGGTTCATGGTTTTAAATGTAAGAATCTGTTGACTTAAACTGTAGAACCACTGAAGCAGGAACACATTATTTCTCCTGACCTTCAAATCAGGATTTCAAGATCCAATTAATCGAGAAGCCAAAACAGTACATATCTACATAATTAACTAATTGGACCATTACAGCGACTGCATGTTCAGGATTTTTTTTTTAATAACGGTAATTAAAAGAAGTTTTACAGCATGGGTTGATACATTAATTACAGACTGAGACTAATAGACAGGAAGAGAAATAGCTCTTTGAGGAACACTGAGACTGTGATTTATAACTCTGACATTCTCCTCAGCCTCACAAAGATGTCATGTGCAAGAGTGCTGAGTGTAAAACATGTTCATTCTCCCAGTAGAATGCGCACACACACACACCAAGGCAGTCGGCCAGCACACACTTCAGTCACAACTGATTAGAATTAAGCTGAGAGCAGACTCGGTAAGAGGAGCACTCGGTCAAACTGCTTGACTTCAGGAAGATCGCATCATCGGCTCAGGACACTGTGTGTATCTCTGTTCTCTTAGTGCTGATGATGAGGAGAAGGAGGGGGGGGAGAGGATGAAGCATCTGGTGTGAAATGTAGAGAACTACCACACTCGGGGGGCAGGGCGGGGGGGTCTGAGGATGAGAATAACAGCAGATCTGTTTACTCTATGGAGAGCTGCATCTGCAGAAAACCACATACTGAGAACTGACTGACGTCACACACAGGTCAAAACTGAAAAACGGGTGTAGGAACAGGTTCATCGAATATATATATATATATATATATATATATATATATATATATATATAGAGAGAGAGAGAGAGAGAGAGAGAGGAGAGCACAGACAATTCTGTTACCCCCCTCCATCTCTGAGAAGTCACAGTGCCCTTGTCCCCAATCTTTCAACAGTGAGACACTGTACTGTTGCTCTGTGCTGCTGGGGTCAGAGAACCTTAGAGAGAGCAGACGCCATTTATTATGTAATTACTGCTAAATGGTCAATACTGACTTAGCACATGCTGTCAAATCGTGCGGTTTAACAGGCAGTCTCGTCAGCACACAATGAGACAGTCAAACACTGGAGATCCACACAGTCAGCAGCCCCCATCTGCTTCAGGTTTCAGTCTGTTGTTCATGTGAAGCCACTGCAGTGAGAACTGAAACCATCTGAACGGATGGGAGCACTTACTGGGAACATGTTTGGCTTTCTTAGAAAGCCATGGTTCTGGTGTGGATTCCTAAATCACCTGACAATAATAATGTTATTAGGAAGCATGTTTAATATGAGCACTGGTTCTCTGGATGAGTGAAGGAGCGCCTGTGGGCATGTAAAGTGTACTTTAAAATGAGCATATGAGCAAATGAGGATAATAAAGTGGTTCTTCTAGAGGTCTACAGAGAACAATGCCATAACTTGTCTGGAATGTATATGGAAGGATTTTGCTGATTTTGCTTTTTTTAGGACTTAAGTTCTAAGTCTAAGTCTTGACTCATGTGAAGCCAAATAGAATGGACAGATTAAACTTTTTTTTTTTTTGATTTTCCAATCCAGTCCAAGTGATTGCGTAACTGATTAGTATTATGTTATGTCATTTCATAATTAAATTAAGAATCTCTTTAATTTTTCAAGTAACAATTTTGCAAATTCCTATTCAAATTGTTGATTTTAATGTTAAGATGGTTTGCTTCCAGGCTCTAACATGTCTATATGGAGGCTTCATATTGACATGCCATGACATGTAGAGTGAGAATCTACACAGACGACATGCCATGACATGTTTTTTTTTCCCACAGTCACTAAATTCCTCCAAAGAAAATGTTGTTGGAGCCTTTCCCTGGACATACATAACAAGAAAAAATGTGTGTAAAATCCTTTTTAAAATGAACTGACCCGCGACAGCTGCTGGTTGCCGCAAAAGCACATTAATGAACATTTGGACTGGGCGATTAAATCCCATCTGATGAATTAAATCTGCAGGTAATCACAAACAAAAAACTACACATCTGGAGCCAGTGAATATTAGACAATTAGGGAAATTAAGTAATATAAAAGTAAATAAAAGCAAAAATACCAAAGGAAGATGAAGTGAGTCCAGCAACGAGAAGTAAATCACTTTGATTTATATATCTGACTCCATATAGACCCGTACTTCTTCCCCACTGGCGACTTGATATTTACCATTATAAACAGAATACACAGGGGAGGAAGGAGAAACAAATGAATAAATGATTATGTTTTCTACCCACAGGCAGACAGTAGGTGGGGACAACTGTGTGGAAAAGGTGGGGGGAGTTAAGGGAAGAAAAGGAAGATTCCGAGGCTAATGAAAGAAGTCGTGTGGGGCAGGAGAAGGGGTAGAACAGAGAGGTAAAATTAGAGAAAGAGCAGAAAGAGGGAGAGGTGGATATTAAAAGAAACGTGTTTCTGCAGTACCTGCAGATATAACAAGTGGCCTAGTGACAACCCGGCACCGGGATGCAAATATTTATATTGTGCACACTCAATATTTAATAAATGAGACGGTGAATGCAGTAGGGGTCAGTGAATGCATCACTGTTGACCACAATGGCACCATCTGGAAAAACATATTATCTAGCCTTTTGTAACAATTACATCATCTTTAAATTAAAGCACATTCACATAATATAGAAATCATATCATCATCATATTCTATCATATCACTGGTCGTTCCCCCCAATGCATCCATCCATCCATCCATCCATCTTCATCCGCTTATCCGGGGGCAGCAGCCTAAGCAGGGAAGCCCAGACTTCCCTCTCCCCAGCCACTTCATCCAGCTCTTCCGAGGGATCCCAAGGCATTCCCAGGCTAGCTGAGAGACATAGTCCCTCCAGCGTGTCCTGGGTCTTTCCGGGGGCCTCCTGCCGGAAGGACCTGCCCTGAACACCTCACCAGGGAGGCGTCCGGGAGGCATCCTAACTAAATGCCCGAGCCACCTCATCTGGCTCCTCTCAGCGCGGCTCTACTCCGAGCTCCCCCCAATGCAGAGTATCAAAAAAGAGGAAGTGTGCAAGCTAATTGTTGTTAGTTCAATCTTAACAAAGGAAATGTATGTGCACTATGCTGAAATAAACTAAAACTTATCACTCAATGATCACACAATTTTATTCTTACTCTCCCAGTAATGAATGCAGCTTGGTGAGTTGTTGGATGCTCAATCACAAAAAAAACACATATTATATTCAATCCCACTGTCAAAATGTCCAGACGTTTGTTTCTCAGTCAGTTTTGATCCAGTGGGACCTGAACTCAACGGTGACCCTCTCCGTTTGTCGTTATGCCAACAGCATATGTCATAAGTCTTTATAAAAAAAAACTGCTTTTATTGTCAGAGTTTGTGTCCTCCAGCGAAGAAGAGAGTAGTAAATAATTTGTTTTTGAATGACAAAATATTAAACAATCACTCACAACCCTACATGAAGAGGAAAAGTCTGTGACTTCCGGGGAGTACAGAGGAACACTGAGCTCATTTGTTATGGCGTGGGGCTACACTTTAGTCACACAGATCTCTTCTGTAAAGTGATGGATGATTGTTATTAAGGGTTGAATCACAGTAATTACAGTTCTATTGTAGAGACAAATAAGTGAGAGAGAAAATAAGGGAAAGAGCCTTTGTGCTGTGCGAACCACTTCCTGTTAGTACTACAGGGTGCCAAAGGAAGCATTTTGCTTGAGCTGGGTGGTCCTCTGGGCACAGAATTAAGAACTGTGTGGATTATTTAAATGGCTTCTACATGAAATGCAATCAATATGAGAGGCACAGGATGGATCTACGACATCAGCGCGTGGCTTTGTGATTGACATATCTAGGAAATGTGATGATTGCTTTACTACAAAGTACCGTAGCTGCATTTAACAGCAGCCTCTTCAAGTGCTACCTCCTGCTCTTTGAGCTTCTAGAGCCCAATAATGCCTGGAGGATCTGCACCGCTATCACAGGTGACGACAGCACAAAAGACAGCTTGTTCTGAAAGACTGCGTGGTACAGGGCAACCACTTTTCTAAGCATTTAAGAGCCACTACCATTGAAACATTCAGAAAAAATCCAACCAAAATGTCCAACTTTTGCTAAGCGATTAAAAAAAATGATTTTTTTTCCAGTAAAAAATATCCAAGACAAGACCAAATAGACCAAGACTGTTTTTGTCTGTGTTTCGTATTTCCCGTTATTGTGGGTCCATCTTCTCTTTCTCTGAAGATCTCATTCATTGTGTTTATAAGAAAACAAGAAGACACATTGGGATTGTAATTTAAATTAAAATAAGTTATGTATTAAAGGTATAATAAGAAAAATCTGACCTGAGGGGTGGGCCTAGAGTGGCACTGACAGCAGTGCACAAGCTGTTTAATGACTGATGATGTCTGTGTGAATGTTTCTGTCTGTGTGAATGAAGTGAATGACTCTTTTTCACACCAAGACCTGATTTTAGCACGTAGATGACTTTCGAGCACGCTGAAAATAGATCCCTCCGTCCAACTCCAGCTGGAATTACTAATGCTAATGTTACACTTGGTTACTGCAGGCTTCAAAGAGTCATTAAAGCAGGCCGGTAAAAACAACACTTTTCATTCATTGGAATATCACAATTTCACAGCCTTTGAAAGTCAACTACTGTGCTTCATTCATTTAGTTTTCTGAGAAGCTGACCTTCAGCAGGCCACCACAGCTAAAACACACGTGTTCTTTACTGTCATATTTCTTTTCATCCATCTGCTCCTCAAATGCAACATTAATAGCTCTCAGCAGATGAGTGAACTCTTCTAACTTGGAAATATATCTTGATATATTATTTTATTTACCAAAGGAGCTTTGAGTTTTTATGCTGCTGGTCGATCATCCGGCGTGTGATGCAGTTAAGGACTGATGCTCAAATGATTAATCACTTAATCATTTTTCATCAAATTTTGCTTAGTAATGCTGGAAATACGCAATCCATTTAAACAACAGATCTTCTTTGTTCCCCTAAACAAAAGCAGATTTTGTGATCCTGATCCTGAGATAATTGGGACACTGTGTAAAATGTTCTTGACCTTATAACTTTCCACATGTATTATTAGCATCACATAACTGTATAAATGATGTTATAACATACCACCTGGGAACTTTTGGGTCTACACCAAGTTCCAAGCAAATCAGCTCAGAGCTTTTGAAACTCACATTTTGACTAAAACAGACGTTTAGATTTCATCATTTCCTGTGACTCAACAAGGAACTGAGAAAGAGCCCTGTCCTACAACGAGAGCGGCCCAATGTGACTGGGGTATACGTCAAATACAGATAAAAGATTAAATGCTTACCGAAAGCTGCTATAGCTAGTATGAGAGTGATCACGATGGAGATCCAGGAGACCCAGAGCGCCTTCTTCCTGTAGCTCTGAGCCTCATGGGGCTTCAGGCGCATGCTGCTCTCCAGGAGACCTGTAGTAAAACACAACCACAATCTGACATTCCGCTATTTCTTCTGAAAAGTCCACATAAACATTGCTGACCCTGAGATCTGCAGGCAGAATTATTTTAGCTGGAATAAAAATAAAAAAAAAAAAAGAAAAGTGCTTCTAATCCCAACTAATGAGACAGTGTACCGTTCAGAGCAACTTTAATAAAAACAGTCCCTGATTTGATAATGCAAACAATAAAAGAATGAAACCTCACTCTCAATGGGACACAGTCACATTCCACCAGACTAAAAAGACAGGAAGATAAGACAAACTATTCACTAAAACTAAAACTCCACATACATTTCCTCGCAGCTCCGTCATGCATTTTAGCCCGAGGTCACAGATGAGACAACCCAGTTCCTGAGCTGCCTGATGCGCTGCTTTTGTCATGAAGCGTGATGCTGCCTCTGCACGTCCAGGCTGTTTTGACAAACCTAAACATAAACTTATACATCCAGCCAGCTTCTACTGGGATGTGAGCTTACCCGGCACACATAAAAGTTTGGTTATGTGGGCTTTACTGTGAGATATAGGAAAAAAAAACTTAAATTATCTAAAACTATTCTTAAAGAAACTATATAAATGCTAGAGAATTACAGCCTTTTTGCTTTATTTGTGTTACAAATGTATTGAGCAAAATCAGGATATTTGCATGCTTTTTTTTTTTTTATTTTTTTTTTTATTTTATTTATATAGCACCTTTTACAATAAAATTGTCTCTAGGTGCTTTACAGAGGTAGAAACCCAGAGTCTGAACCCCCAGGTAAGCACAGTGGCAAGGAAAAACTCCTTTTTAACAGGAAGAAACCTTGAGCAGGACCAGGCTTACAAGGAGGAACCATCCTGCTGAAAGTCAGCTGGATATGCTCTCCCTGCTTTCAATTATTTCAATTATTTCCCATAATGCAAAGTACCCCTTTTTTGTGGTATTGCTTACACACCATGTTAGCGCGTAGGACCATTTCATTAATCATGAATTAATCAAACTCCCCCTCAGGGTATATCAGCACTTAGGAAAATACTGTGGTCCACGTGTGGAGGAAATTCACCGCACATAGTTCCTATCAGAACTCTAACGGAGACATTTTCCACTGCTGTAAAACACACGCTTGATTATCAGTCTAGACATGCTAATAAAACCTTATATCTTAAAGGCTGGGGGGATATTCTGTGGTGCAATCTTGGCATACTGTACATTTATGAACATGGACGTGGAGTTACTTGGGTGGACGGAGAGGGGAAAGTGTTTAGTCCCTTCAAAACATGTCCATTCATAAAGCTACGTGTCATTTGTGAGACCATCAAGCTGCTTTTCCCCCACTTGTTTTTCATTCAGCTGACGCTCTTCCCCATTTTTAAGAAGGAACCCACAGTCCACGTGAAGTGATGAAATCATGCAGCTCATGGTGAGCACCATTTTCCACAGCTCTGTGGGCAGTCTGATGATCCCGTACCCTCTAGAGCTGCTTGTAGTGGACAGGAGAGCCAGGCTGCACTGGAATATACAACTTATACCCCAGAGTAATAGCCTTAGAATGCTGTCAGATGGAATAATTCAGCCTTAACACGAAGCGTGCAGCTCCCGGTGCAAAGGGCCCCCATCCTGAGGAAGCCACTAGAGCTAATATAATAAAAAGAGAGACTTAAATATTGGACTCATAAGAGAAAAGATAAAATCGTGAAAACAAAAAACCCCTCAATAAATAATAATTGAGTAATATGGATAAGAATGATAAAAGAAAAGATGGGGCAATAAGATAAAGCTAAACTCAAAAGGTGAGTCTTAAACCATCCATCCATCCATCTTCTTCCACTTATCCGGGGTCGGGTCGCGGGGCAGCAGCCTAAGCAGGGAAGCCCAGACTTCTTAAACCCTTTCTTAAAACCACTGACTGTCTCTGCAGCCCTGAGGTTCCCCGGCAGGCTGTTCCACAGACGTGGACCAGAATAATTTTGTTCTGACTTGTAGGATGACTAAAAGGCCAGTGCCAGAGGACCTCAGGGTCCACGAGGGTTCATGGGGTAAAAGTAGATCACGTAAATAAGAAGGACCTAGACCATGAAGACATTTAAAAACTAATAAGAGAACCTTAAAATCAATCCTGAAAGGCATGGGGAGCCAATGCAGAGATTTTAAGACCGGTGTAATGTGGGCCTGCTTCCTGGTCTTTGTCAGCACTCGAGCGGCTGAATTTTGAAGTAGCTGGAGGCTAGAAATGGTCTTTCTGGGAAGGCCAGAAAGCAGGGCATTAGCATGCATTAGGACCTCCGTCTTGGCTTGAGAGAGAACGGGCAGACTCTGGCTATATTCTTAAGATGAATATATGAAATATAATACATGAAATATATGAAAATAAACCAAATGCAAACTAGCTAAGAAACAGGTTGTGTGTGCTTTATATGACTAGTTATTGTTATTATTCAAGGAGGAATGTGCTTTTCCTCACATTTTCTGCATGTGAACTGACAAACAGGATTATACAAAACACACAGACATTCTTGTTATTTCAGCATCAACTCTTAAGAGTCTGCTAGCATGTGACAGGTATCAATGCAGCATAGTTTTCCTTAACAAGTGAATTTCCACAGCCATCTTTGCTGCGTCGACCTCTGGTTTGCAGCAAAAACAATGAAACAAAACAGCCTCTTTTTGGTTTGTGCTCCCAAAGTGGAGACTACAGTGGGAAAAAAAGGTATATGAGTACAAACGCACACGTGTCAGGTCCTTAAAATAAAGGCAAAAACATTTATACCACCATCTGTTGGCAGGTTTCAGTAAATGCAATAGCACCTCCTGGACTGCTTGGAATAAACTTGTGATCAAAACATTTTATTTTCTTAAAGATGCTTTTGGATCATGTTATTATTATTATTGCTGTTTTTCTTTTATTCTTTTATGTTGATATGTGTGTCACAGGTTTTACACTAAATCCAGGTGCAACCAGCTCCTCTGAAGGCACCAAAATCAGACAATCACGCAGAATCTCAGGGGGTAGAATTAAGGATTAAGCAATTTTACAGCCATAATCCGATGCATCACTCATCTCAGGTCTATATGGTTTCTTTATTTGGTCATGTTCTAAACAGCCGGGAACATCAGCAGTCAGCAAGTGCATGTACTGTGCTTTTAACCTTCACTAGCATTTTGTTAAAAGAATGGTGTTATTGTTAATGGTGTTAATGGTGTTATTTAAAGGATAATGTCTTTGAGTTTAAAAAAATAGAAGAAAAGACCAGTGACATGCAGACTTTCAAGTCTGCATGTCTGGGAGCATTAGCCCACAATTTCAAGAAAAAGCCTCAAGTTTGGAAACTGTGCAGATTTCACATCTAGACCTCGTCCATTATCACTCTAATTTATCACTTATACTGAGAGAAATGTTGAAATTTAACATTCTGCAGAGGGTGTGAGATCATCATAAACTCACCTGAACGCCCTCTTTGGATGAATGAATGAATGAATGAATGAATGAATGAATCAATCAATCAATGATAAACTATTCAAATCATCTGCATCTAAAAATACTTCTAATGGATAAATACCCAACGCGCACGCTAGCACGCACAAAGATGCACAGATCCATAAGTTTTGAAAGGTTAAAGTTACCTTCTCCCTCCACGCTGTCTGTGATCCGCATCTCCTGGCCGCTGGTGAACGCCTCGGGCTGGCCGGGGCTTTTGGCTTGCGGGTGATGGTTGTTGGTGAAGCCGTGGCCGTTCCGCACCGGGCAGGGATCCACAATTGTCGGGTCCGGGGTGGAGCAGGACTCCTGGTTAGCTAAATCTGTCATTTTCTTTCGTTAAAGTTGGGTTTGTACAATTTTAATTCTGGAATGCTGACGGGAGGGAAAGGGTGGAAATCAGGCCGGTTCGCGGTGCGCAGCAGCCATCCAGCCACCGGAGCGCAGAGAGGAGAGGAGAATGAGGATGGACCAGACAGAAGATAACGGGATTATCGCAGCATCAGCAACAAACCAACTCCTTGTGTTGCAGCTGGATCAGCAGTTCACGCCTCCCTTTATTGCCCCGTCAGATCGGGTGATGTCACGGAATTTAACAGCAGATCCGGCGGGGCGATAAACGTTGAGATCTGTTCTTTCAGGCGGTACCGGCAAGTTTTTCCCCTCCTCTTGTTCCTCATTCCCTCCTCCTCTCCAAAGTATGTCACACACTGGCCACCACATGTAATAACAGTGTGTAATGACGACACTGGTTATTAGCCATAGGGTTGGATTTTCTGCAATCTAATTAGCTAATTGGTCTCAGTTAATACCACAATTTAGGCTATTTATGCTCGTCGTTCTCGGAACCCCACGGAAATTATGTTTATTGGTCTTTTGTGCAGTTCAACATGAGACCCTGGAGGAAACCTATTTGAGGATGTGGTCTGAGAGGCTGAGAGCCGAACTGTTGTTACTACATGCATGTTACTGCAACTATTCAAACCCGGTAACTCCTTTTCCCTCCATTCTAAGGGAACTGCATTTAAAATCACAAGAATGCTACAACTGTGACATTGTAAGCTGTTGTACATCCATGGCTATTTTGTAACACCAATAAAAGAATATGCACTCATATAATGCAGTTTGAAAGTTTATCTCTTAACTTTAATTCCAGGCTAGACCAATGATTAATCCACTCTGGTTAATAAATGACCAGCGTTTCCCAGGAACCAATCACCTGTCGGCCACTTGACTCTGCCAGACTAGCACACAGTGACAGCAGGACATCGCTGGCAAGCGGACCTCCACATAGTCAAGAGGCAAACGTCACAAGAATGAAAGTCGACATTCACAATCACATTTTGCCTAAGGAATGGCCAGACCTGAAGCAGGTAGGAGCAAAGAGACACAGCAGCTTAGTTAAGATTTGAGTCTTTCTGAGCTCTGAGTGGAGCCACCCACCTAAATAACATGTCTGTGTCAGTCAGGTGGAGTTTCTCATTTCACTGAACACAGTACCAGTAAAGCTCACAGCTCAAATGTCAAATGACTGAACAGCCGCGTTGTCAGGTTAAACTTTAATCAATTCCTGCTCTGTTATTGGCCCACTGTCATTATTAAAATACATAGTGGCATCATCCCATAAGAAAACCAAAAAAGGGGATATTAATGAATAAAAATGACTAATTTTACAATTCCAGATCATATTTGTTTTTTTCTTTGGCTTTTATAGATCTGGTTTGTCATACACACATGTTTGGCTTTTAATATTCTTCTAAACATATCTGCTTACGGTACTTTTACTTTTTGAAGCAGATGGCTGCATAACAATCTGTTGTAACTCAGAGACATGAATGGCTCTGTGCTGTAGATCATTGGCACTCTTATCTGCATGCAAATGAGTCATCAGGCTCAGGTGGCATTCACACGAGTGACCCCAGATGTGCTTGTCTTCATGTGTTGCTGTGTTTTCTGCTTTAGAGATACGGATATGATGGGTTTGTCCAGCTTCATCATCACTGTAGCGTGAGTAATGCCATTTTTTTCTTTTCTGTCTATTAATACGGATGGAGACAGAGCTGGATCCTCTCGCATGCATCCCAGCCTCATGGAGCATTCAGCTGGTAGCAGCTGCAGAACGCAGCATGTGGAGGCCACTGCATTGAACAGCAGAGCATAGACCAGATGTGCAGAGGTCAACTTTTAGAGGTTATAAACAACCAATCACAAAAGGAACATATAAGACATGTTAAAACTTCAGCAGAGACTGGCCAATGTCTCCTTTTGTTTTATTAGTCTTTTCCCCCTCTCTTTTCTAGTATCTACTACTAAGATTTAGTTCTGTTTTTTGGTCAATTTGGACATTTAAATTTAAAAGGCAGCTTTCTGCTGCCACCAGGTGGTAATTTTTAGAAACGCAGCCTCAAAACTACACAATAAAAAAATGTCATTTTAATGTGGCAAAAGACTAGATTAATGGATGTACTGTGAAACTCACCGTTTCAGGGTGAAGCCCAAATGCTAAAGGACGGGAAGCTGTTCAGAGTCATTCAGGAAAACTGCTGGGATGCAAATGCACGTTTAAGGGACATGGATCGACACGGTACAGGCCCACAAACAAAGCAACAGTGTTTTATATTTCAGATTCCTACAACATCTGTTTGTGTTTAGGTGTCACAGTTCAGGCCCTTTCAACTGTTCCTGTAATGTTCAGTTATTGGGTAGGTTTACAGCAACACAGAATAAGATGGGTGTAACAAAACTGCATAGATAATACATAACAACATCAGTTTCATTTTTTAACTTGTCAGCGATGCAACGTTGAATGTGTATGATTGCACTTGAACGTTTTTGGTACATTGACCTATCCTTGTCATTGGATTAAAGGCCAAACCCCACGACACGATGGATCTCTGTGTCCTTTTGAATAACAATCTGGCCCAGACGGTGCAGAGCCATCCTAAGAGGTTTGTGGGCCTGGGTACACTCCCCATGCAAGCCCCTGACCTGGCTGTGCTGGAGATGAGACGCTGCGTGACAGAACTGGGTTTTCCTGGAGTGCAAATTGGCTCACATATCAACAGCTGGGACCTGAATGCTCCCGAGCTCTATCCTTTCTACGCTGTGAGAAAACGCTGCATTCACTTCAATAACGCTGCTAGCAAATGTACACGGTGCCAACATCACACCATGCACGCGGGACATGACATTCTTTTTCATACAGAGGTCAGGTTTTGATGATGGAAAAATGCTGATTTTGCTGTCTGTCATGCAGGCGGCAGAGGAGCTGGGCTGCTCCCTATTTGTCCACCCGTGGGACATGCAGACAGATGGGAGGATGGCTAAGTATTGGCTGCCCTGGTTGGTAGGTGAGGAAAAATTGATGGAGTAGGATAGCTTTGGATATATAGTAAATCAATAAATATAAATCCAGCTGTGTCTACCCACTGGTTCCTAAAATGAATGATTAATCTTGCTTGTTGATGCCCTGTTAAAGGCAGTACAAACATGGCTACTTGTTCCTTAGAAGAAGAGCTCACTTGTGCTTATACTATAATAATCTCTGGGTTTGATAGTTAACCTATCTTCAAGGACTATGGTCACACCATTATTAACATTAATCAAGACAGCAGTGAAAAAAACAAACATATTACTGCATAAATAAAAGCACAATGACACAACTCAACAAACATTGCACAGCCAAAACAGATATTACCAACTATAATTAGTTATTTATTAATTTTATTTCTAATTGCAAAGATTTCTACTAATTGGATATTTCTTCAATGCCAAGAAAGGACAATCAATATGGAAGAGTTACTGTAAGAATTTATTGTTATTATTATTACTTGTTGTAGCAACAGTCATAGTATAAATAGTAACAGTTTGTGGCATTTTATACGTTAGACACCAAAGGTAAAGATGTGAGTTTTGTTGTGCATTCCCTCTCACAGGCATGCCGTCAGAGACAACCATGGCTATTTGCTCCATGATATTTGGGGGTGTTTTTGAGAAATTTCCCAAACTAAAGGTCTGCTTTGCACATGGAGGTACTGTTGATACGGTTAAATTATAGCACATTAAAGTCACACAAAAAAACACAAATAAAATAAATACTGACTTCAGGACTTACAGGGATGTGAAATCCAGGCCTCGAGGGCCGTAATCCAACCGGGTTTTCTGACAACTACACCTGGGTTCCCACTTGCTGTGGTGAAAGCCTGCCTACAAGGACAGAAATCCGACTGGATTAAGGCCCTCGAAGACTTGGTTCTGACATGCCATGTGTTTATTTTTACTGTTTATCTAATTACAGGTGGCTCTTTTCCATTCACCGTTGGCAGAATTGAACATGGCCACAGGGTTCGGCCTGATCTCTGTGCAGTGGACAATCAGTTCAGTCCAAGAAAATACCTCGGTTCTTTCTACACAGACTCCCTGGTTCATGATCCTTTTGCCCTGAAGCTGCTCATTGATGTGATTGGAAAAGTGAGCAACTGTTCCCAATGGTTCTAATGAAGAGGGGTTTTCCACAGCTTAACGACTTTGACCAGATGCTTTCACATACAAATCTAAACATGCATGTATTCCTCTGTCAGGATAAAGTGATGCTGGGAACAGATTATCCATTCCCACTGGGTGAGCTGCAGCCTGGAACGCTGATCGAGTCCATGGAAGAATTTGATGACACGTTAAAGGCATTAAATGTTTCTCTGTCGTTTCACCGTATTCAGTTAAACTGACACCAGACATTAGTGTCATATTGATATAGAATAACTGGTTATACAGTGGCACCAATTTAGAGCATGTCTTACATACTTGCAGCCCATTATTTTAAAAGCCTTAATATTTGTAAATAGCTACATAAATATTTGAATATTAACATTATTTTTAATGACAGTTTAATATATTTTTGCATGTTGGAAGTCATGACAAATGTTTGGGTTTGAAGGAATCCTTCTGTATTGTAAATGTCAAATTTTAATTGTTGCTAAGATGAATAATATTTACTGTTTGTTTTGCAGGAAAAACTGCTTGCTGGAAATGCACTGGAATTTTTGGGCCTGAAACATGAACAATATGAGTAGTCTGAAAAGCTAAACAGCTGTTACATAAAAACAGAAGGAAACCCTCTACGTGTTACCATGACAGAAAGCACCACCCTCTTCCTCTCTGTAATAAATAAACAAACAATTAAATAAATGTAGTTTTATTTACTCCACATCGCTATGCCTGTTTATTTATTTTTTTTAGGTTTTTGTATTATAAATAAAATACCTTTTCTTATCATGGGGCAAAAAAACTTACATAGATTATGGGCTGATTAAATGATTTACTATAGTTCAATTAAATCTCAACGGTATTACGTAAAAGCCTAATTACGTCTATCGTCAGTCCGCTCGCCCGACTTATGGTCTTACCGTCGAAGAAGCAGTACTTCCGTGTGCAACACCTACGTCACGTCCGCATTCTCGATGCCCAGCTGAACATAGAGCAATGGCGGCGTGCCGGGGAGCCTCGTCGAAATGGTTTTTTACCCGGGATCAGCTCGAAAACACGCCGTCGCGCCGATGCGGAATAGAACCAGATCGGGAGCTCTCGTACCGGCAACAGTCGGCGAATCTGATCCAAGATATGGGCCAGAGACTCAACGTGTATCCTTTGTAAACAAACTTAGGTTATCTGTTCATCATACTGCAAATAGACATGGTGCTAAATATTGGCCCGTTGCTTGTTCGCAAATGTAATCTGATGTGTGATGCAAGGGAGATTGATTTGTCACTTTTGACTGTTGTATTCAATTAATGAATTCGGTGGAATGTTGGATTTCTGTCGATGATGTAGCGTAGACTATGTATTGATGGTTCGTCTTTAGCTTTGCTAGCATTTCATGCTAAGCCGTCATCATGGCTTAACCAAGGTGCTAAGATAGTTAGCCATTAAAATACTGGTTTTACATCTCCAGTAGAGTTTTGATCGTCGATTAACATCATATTCAATTGGAATAAAAATGTAAAATCACAACGATCATTCCTTGAATCCGTTTGGGCCTAACTAGCTATTCTGGTTATTCTGGACGTAGTACGGACACCTAGCTTGATACAACGCTTTGTGGTGCTGAGCTATGTATTTTCCGTCCAACTTTTCGACATTTTTACGAATATTAAATAGAATTTTGGTGTGATATCAAGACATTTTTTCATATATAGAACAATAGGACACAGTAAATGCGCCAACTATGAAAACACCGCACATTTTCCCCCGCACTGAGTTTTAATTCAGTGTGCACAAAGGATTTTTATTGATGAAACAGCAGTGATAACGCACATACTGCAAGATAATAATTGTTATAAGATTTTAAATGTTTTGTAGAGATCCTGTTTTACTAGGCAAAGAAAACAACGTGAGCATACATTTGAGACTGTGCTGAATGTTTTTTTTTCCCTTGACTTTTCATCCAGCTCCCAATTAACAATAAATACAGCAATTGTTTACATGCATAGATTTTATATGCACCACTCTTTCACCAAATTCCATAGGAACGTAAGTATTCTAAACAATTACTGACAGTGGGGATGCACAATATGTTTATTTCAACCTATATCAAAAGTATAATTAATTCTTATACTAGTACCCATGCCATATTATGATACATGGAAAGAAAAACATTTATTTTTAATTGAAAATTAAATTTTATGGTTAATATTAAGTTACTGTTTCATAGTATTGCTTTTGTTCATTAGGTCTGGGATCCTCATTGATATATAGCAGTATAATGTGCATCTCTACCAGCAGCCTTTTGATCATTACAGAAATAACACTGAAAAGTACATGTTTGTTGTGTGTTATGTTTTTGCATAGATTATATCTCCAACCACTTTGTTCTTGGCCGCAAAAGTGGAAGAACAACCTCGGAAACTCGAACACGTGATCAAGGTTGCACACGCTTGCCTAAATCCTCAAGAACCTCCTCTGGACACAAAAAGCAATGTAAGTTCTGCCACGGGTCTTAAATATTTGGATCTTCCCCGCCCTCCAGATGGCATTCCAGTTGTTTTTATCGGTCGTGTTTCCTACATTTACCTGGCTGTGTTAAATAACCATGGCAACCAAGGAAGACTTAAACTTAACTGCCCTGGCTTACCCTTACACCCAGTTAAGTTTACAGTCCTAACTGAGCCTTTTGCACCCTCTTCTTGGCCTTTTAAACTCGGTTATAGGCGGCTACATAGATCGCTAGACTCATTACAGATATGTTGTAATGACTGTCTATCAAACTTCAGGCATACCTCCAGCAAGCTCAAGAGCTGGTGATGCTTGAATCCATAGTGCTGCAGACCCTGGGTAAGTTGTGGTGACTGGAATGGATGTCTTGAGAGATGCCATTTATTTGTTGAGCATAAGCCTTATCACTTATGGGTGTAAAGCCACCGATCACTGTGGAATTTATTAATCACAGCCTTTGAGTAAGATGTTTTATCAGCTGGAGTATTGTGTACTTGAGTGCATTTTTTAATGTAAAGGTGACATGTCATTCTGTTGTAATAACACTTCCTCAAAAAATGAATGTTTCAGATAGAACAGTGTGCAGGCACTTTTCGATTATATTAATAACTCTATTTTGAATTGACTGACATAAAAAAAAAAACGTTTGATTTGTTCTCTGACGCATGTAATGACATGTCACCTCCACGTTGTATTTGTGTTGAACTCACCTGTTATGTATTTTGTTCCAGGCTTTGAAATTACTATTGATCACCCACACACTGATGTGGTGAAATGTACCCAGCTAGTGCGAGGTAGAGGCTTCCTTCTTTGCTCTTTATGCCCTCTGCTCTTGTTTGTCCCACCTCAGCTAGGGGTGGGGAGGGGGGAGAAAGCCTTGCTGGATTAATGGTTACATGAACACACCTTGTCCCGTTGATGGCCCTCTGAATGTTCAGAAGTGGCTTTTTTTTTCTACTGTAGTCGTCTATATGCCTTACAATGCTGAAAAATAAAATATTAAATATTAAAAAAAAAAATAAAAGCGAGAGATTTAGCTGAATTTGATTTATTGTGCAGGTTTAAAAAAAGTGAGTTGGGTTCAATTAGTGTGTTTCAAAGTCATAAAAAATAGAATTAATGGCTACTTCTCGTATTTCACTTTAACAAATGATAATCCTATCTCACCCTGTCCTTGTCTATCCTCTCTTTCTGTCTCTCACACAGCAAGCAAGGATCTGGCACAGACTTCCTATTTCATGGCTACCAACAGGTTGTTATCCTGCCCCTCCTTTGTTGCACTTTGACTGCACACCATAGCTTCCTGTAATGCAGGGTACCCTGTCGGTGTCCAACGGGCCCTACTTGCACTGGTGGTTGTTGGGATGCTTGCCATCTCCTGTCAGCTTCCTGCCTTTGTGCAGAAGGGGCGTGGTACAGAGTGGCTTGTAGCATTACCGGCCCCAGTCGCAGTGCGGTGTATTGTACAAGGGACCACGTGTTGGCACAGAGGGGTTGAATGCAAGATGTGAAGTATAGTGGTGCGCTTTAAACCCACACATTTGTTCGGTTGCGAAAAAGTGCATAAGTCTAAAAGAAAGACACTTTGGTAGCCTGAATAGCAGCTAAAGCTTTCACAGATGTAAACATTTCTCGTAGAAACGCTTCCGGTAAGTACCGCAGATTTCTGTTTTTCACATTTCTTCGTACTGTCTCGTGATTTTGCCTGATTTAAATTGCACATGTTAATGTAATGTCTTTCACAATTTTAATTGAAATTGTAAAAGATATGACCAAAACAAAACATCAAACCATCATGCAGGATGCTTAATTATAATATCAAACAGTCTCGAACTGTTTAAGTCAATATAAGACATTCGCTGGACAGGATATATGAGATCTGGCCGAGTTTTATTTACTTAATGCCATAATTAATACCAAAATTCACTTATTACTGTTCGTTCACTTAACCTTAGCAGGCCAGACTCAAGGTGATGTTTCATCCTTCCAGTCGAATCTTAGTTTAATCAATGCAAGTGGAAAATGACAAAAATTCCAGAATAACATGATGACATTCCACTGTTTTGTGTCAGATTGCAGAGATGGCTGATGTTTTATTATAGTCTATGATGCATTTTTTGTTTATTGTCTGTTAAATCACTTTAATCCTAATCTTCTGTGTCTTATTTTCCTTATTTCTGGGTTTGCTAGTGAATTCTTTTCCCAAGAAAAAAAAATCTTATAAATTTTGAGACCACTCTCTTATAATAGTGTGAGGCAAACACGTATAGTTAGCTTATCAGCCCGTTCCTCTTAGAATAGAATAGAATAGAATAGACTTTATTCATCCCACAGTGGGGAAATTCTTTTGTTCTCTTAACAACTTCCTTCATTTTTCTAAAGATGACTCAAAACTCTCAGTAGTCATTGTCATGTGAGAAAAATCCCTACTGTTTCCTAAACATCACTAGAATCTGCTCTTTTCTGAGATGTGACCTATAGTCTGATGTTTGAAATGTTACCTAATACTTTGCGGCTGTTGAAAGTTGCACTACAGGTTTTGTATTAAAGCTCTCTGCTCCCTCTTTTTTTTCTTTGTCTTTTCCCAACATGTGGAACCGATTGTGGCCAACGCCTGACCTGAACCACCTCTCACACCTCATATGAACATTCACACATTAATACACACATGCGCCTGCCACACAGTCTGCACCTCACTACCTTCTGCCTCCAGTACAAGCCCACTGTGATTGCCTGTGTTTGCATCCACCTGGCTTGTAAGTGGTCCAACTGGGAGATTCCAGTTTCTACTGATGGGAAACACTGGTGGGAGTACGTGGACAGCTCAGTCCGCCTCGAGCTGCTAGATGGTGAGCTTTCATTAGCCATTGTTAAAGCTGTCTAGCAGTACCTCTTTTGTCTTACAATAAGCATGTTGATGTTGCGGATGTCAGAATTGTTTTGATAAAGTCGATGAAATGTTGCTACGTTTGAACATTACATTTTCTGTTTACAGAGTTAACTCACGAGTTTCTGCAGATTTTGGAGAGGACGCCGAGCAGGTTAAAAAGGATACGGAATTGGAGGGTGAGATGCATTTTTGTGTTAGATTTCATAGGAATGAGTGATGCAGTGACTGCAAAAAATGTCCAGTGTACTGGTCTAGGAAAGATAATGTGGAAAGATGTAGACGGTAGCATGGAAGAACCTAAAAATATTAATAGTGAGTACACAACATTTGAGAAAAAGTATTATTGTGCTAAATATTTTTCTAGTTCCCTGACGCTTTAATTTGAAGTAACCCTAACCCTGGGAAATATCCTTGAGGGAACAGAACTCTTGTTTTGTGGTTGATTCCTTTTGCAGATGTACTCAAATATTTCTCTACATTTTAGGCAACACAAGCTGCAAAAAAGCCCAAGACGGAGAGTTCTCAGATGAATGAGAACTCTGCTGCTGGGCCATCCATAATCCAAGACCAGGGTGATGCCTCCAACCCTAGTTTTTCCAAAGCAGGATCAACCCTCGGCGTACCTCTGTCTTTAGATTGCTCATATAATACATCTGGCCAGACTGAGTGGCCCGTTTACGCCTCCACCTGTATAAAACAGGAACCACTTAGCATCCCTTGCCAAGATGTCACCATGCCCATGCAGACTTCCACTTCATCTTTGCTCCAGCATTTGCCAGTATACAAAACTGAGAAAACCGTTGACTTCAGCCCTGTCAAACAGGAGCAAAAAGGAGGTGGCATGGCCAAACATCAGCCAACACCTCAGTCTGCCTACCTTCCAGCAGCCCTGCCTCTTCCACCTCAACCTAGTCCGACTCAGAAGCTGTCTCTGGACAAATACAGAGAGAAACATACTGCAGATCTGGCTGTTTCTGGGCAGAAACCTGGTCTTGAACTCCATGAAGGAGAAATGGATTGTGACTTGAAGACAGATATGTCATCGTCCTCCTCGTCTTCCTATGCATCATCATTTTTGAGTCAACTAGACCATAGAAAATATTCACAGTACCACCAAACGTCACAAGGTGGCAGCACTGGCACGACTGACTCCCAAGTGAAAGTTAAAGCCCCCTCTTTAACAAGCCAAGATAAACGCCATCATAGCGACAAGTGGGACAAAGGCTTGCTGAAGCTCCGCATGGCCGTTCCTGGGTCTGGAGGAAGTTCTCAGCTCGACAAAAGCGGACAATCAAACAAAGAGGATCTTAAGATGAAGATTAAAATGTCCTCGTCAGATCGCCACAGCTCGTCTGATGAAGGTGTGATGGCCAGTAACGCCAACAGCAAGAGCAAACATTCCAGTTTTGCAATGACCAAGGAGAAACAGCACCACAACCTCCATCGCCACCTCAAGCACAGTCACCTGCACAGTGGAAATGGGCGTGGAGAACCGGAGGGACTGCTGCGTGCCCCTCCAGGACTTGCCACTACTGAAGGGACCGCGCTCGTTCCTCCGGGATCCGCTCCTCCGCTGTTGACGCCGCGCAAGCGAGTTTACCCCGAGGTCAGCCACAACCACCACCCTTCCTCCTCATTCACCACACCTTGCTCCAAAGTGAGCAAAATCGCCAAGGGTGGCGCTGGTGTTCCAGGTACATCTCTCCATTGGTTTTTTTCTCCCCTCTGTCTTAAAGTCCTGTATCGATCTTTCTGCTAACTTCTGTCCTGATCTTCCTCGTTTTTATTTCTTCTCTCACATCCAGGTGGGCTGCGGACTTCTCAGCAGTACCCTCCTACTGAATCTCCTCATGAAGTGGGGGAGCAGAGACACTGAGTCCTTCACCCCTCAGCCACGGCTCGAGCCGGGACAGGGCCACAGACTAACCACAGACTCTGATACCTATGCTCACCTCCCTGTTAAGTGCCCTAGAAAAATTACTTTATGTGACGATAAACCCTTTAGTGGAAGGCAGAAGATTTTATCTGCAACAAAAGATTATTGGTCTCTGTTTCTGAGAGACACAAATCATAAAAGTTGCTTCCAGACTGAGAGATTTCTGGGTTGTGATGTTGACACTTGTTTATTTTCTATTAGTGTGTTGAATTGCTGCTTGGTTTTCCTTCTCTCCTGAATGAGCCAAGGAATGTGCAAGAAAGGTGGGTGTCTGCGTTTTCTTTTGGGCAGAATGACTTTCAGATTGCCATACTGGGAAACAAAAGTATTAGTAAGTGCTATTAATGGCATGGAAGATGCACTTTTTTATTTTTAAGTGAGTAATTTAATTAAGTCATAACTACAATTGTTTGGAAGAAGACTGACCAGCTGGGGATGAGTTCTAATTGTTTGATAGATGCTTTTTGTTTTTCCTTTTCCTTTTTTTGGTGCAAAACTTCATCTCCTTGATTACTTTCTTTTCCTGATTTCTTTTTATAATTAAGTAATGTGTGTATAATTTGCATGTTTAAATCTTCAAAGGGATTTGAAAGAAAATCTTACTTGCTGTTTACAGAAAGTGGAGCTAATTGTACATACATTTTTGTATGTTTAAAAACAAAAGCTATACAATGACTACTCAGGTTTAGAGCTGCTTGTAAGTATAAGAATATAATACCGATAAAAGACTTATTTTATTAATCCACAGATTGAACTTCAATGGGTGACTGATTAGCGTGTAGTTCTAACAGCGTTCCACTAGGGGGGGGATGTACCCCCTCCCCACATTAAATCATCAATAGGTCAGTGGTCAAAGCCTCCATGGTGACGCAACTTCCAGCATAATGCTCATTATACCAAAAATCTAACTTTTGGACCTTTTATTAGACCTTAAGCTTGATGCCAAAGGCTCTGTCTCAACAAAAATACAGTAACTGCTCGGTGTTAAAAGTTTACATAACCTGTATTTGATGAGCATCACAGGCTTAATTTTAAGACTCTAAGATGTGATGTGCAAAAGATCATTTTACAGTATTAGACGCAGTTTTATTCCCAGTGACTGCTCTTAGAGCCATCGACCGTATGCAACAGCCTGCAGGGTAGTACTTGTGCTGTGGGCGTCCCTAAGGCGCTGTCTGTCACCGGTGTCCTCATCCTACTGGTTTAGTTTACAGAAATGTAGCGGAACCGACGTGTTACCCGTGAGTGGACGACATTAAACTGTTCCCCATTCTCGACATACGCGTCATCTCTCTTCTTGACCGGGCACTGTCTGGGTAAATGTGTTCAATGAGACAAAAACAATCTAGGGTTGTCATTTAAACTTACTGAAATATTACAGGATCTTGGAAAAAGTTTCCATCAATCGGCGTGCAGAATTGTTTGTGCAGAATAAGCTGGATAGATATTCAAAAATTCATCCGTGCACCTGAACTTCCCAAATAAAACTTTATTTCATCTAAATTAGCTAACTTAGGAAAGGAATGTTGATCCAAAGCCAATGTCCTTGATCGGTTTTGCCAGGATGCGCACAGGTTTAGTTATTAACACTGGCTCAATCCGCTCAATCGTGCGCACCGGGGCTGCAGGCTGTTGGGCCAAAGCCGAACAAAACTATTGATTGTGCTAATGTCTGGGGTGATAACTACGTTCATGTGGCCCGAACGCCATCAAAGTTCTGTAATATGTTGCAGGAGTGGCGCACATGTGTTCGAATTTACGCAAGCAAATAGGCTCTGCTGCGCAACACAAACACTGCACGCGCAATGAGGGCAGACAAATCAAGCTGTTGAAAGCATTTTTGTTACAATTATACACACTTGGCTCAATTTATACATTAAGCCAGAGAAGAAAACGGCACTATTTTGCACATTATCAGTTGTATTTTTTGCACCTTCAAACCCTGAATTATTTCCTTCAGTTCAGCGGTGAAAATTGGGCAATTTAAGTGACGTGTGTCATAAAGTTGATGTTTTATATCTGTTTTATCATAGAAAAATCAACACAGCTTTAAACTGATACGATTGGCACAAAATTGTGAGATTGTAAGTACTTAAACGTAGAAACGATATTCCGCTGCTGTCATTTAACATTTACTGGTTCTAGACCCTCCCTGCTGCCAGTTGCAAGGTTTGGTCTTACCCAGAGCTACCGGTTGCCAGTTGAGATACTGTATGTGACATTCAGGCCTTTGATAATCCAAGAAGTAAATCATTTCCTCTCCTCATGAAATGGAAACTGGCAGCTTCTCAGCTGCATGTTTGACCGGAGCAGTTGATTTTTGGCGCTTGGCTTGTGTTGACGGTGGTCTTGTTTTGGTGAATGAATGGATGTTTCAGCAGATGTTCTGCAGGCGGCCGCAGTCTCTGGTCACTGAAAAAAGACAGTAAACGAGGGGAAAGACCATTACCTGAAACCTGTCAATAAATGAAATATCCCGAAGTGACTTCAGGACTGCAAACTGGGAAATCCTTCAACGGGTGAGTACAAATACTCGTCAAAATACTGATTACAGTTTGAACCATCGGCTCTCACCATATCAGGCATGTCTTCACAAAGTCCTTGGCCGTTTCTGAAAAGCCCTCTGGCAGTGAGGGCATGACACCCCCCTGAGACCCGATGTAGAACAAAGCGGCCAGCTTGTCCATGTGTGCCAGTGGTGGTTTCCCTGTAGCCATCTCAAACACTGTACAACCAACGCTCCATATGTCCGACTTCCTGCCATATCCCGAGTCATTGATAACCTGCAGAGAGGACGCTCTTTCAGTCGCACCAGAGTTCAGTCGGTAAATAGGGGAGGGGGTGCTGAGTGAACATGTTCTATGTGTACCTCCGGTGCCATCCAGTAAGGAGTGCCGTGGACAGACCTCAGCAGGTCTGCACTGTTGCTGGCGTTGTGGCTGAGGCAGCTGAGGCGGCGCGCGCAGCCAAAGTCTATCAGCTTGATGATTCCCGTGGGCATCAGCATGATGTTGTTCCCCTTCAAGTCGCGGTGAATCACCCTGTTCAGGTGAAGGTAGGCGACTCCTTCCAGAATCTGCTTTGTGTACAGAACCAGGACGCGCTCTGGCAGGGGACCAAACCTAAGTTTAGTAGATGATGAGACTGTGTTCTTATAAACGCGTCGCAATCAGGAGTTCCAAAAACCTCTGGTAAAATAAAAAGCCACCTGTGAAGGATGCTGGCGATGGAGCCTCCAGGGATGTACTCCATGAAGATGGACACCACCTGCTGATGAAAGGAGGTCCCCAAAAAGCCCACAATGTTGGCGTGTCTCAGGGTTTTTAGGAGCTCCACTTCTCCCTGCAGACGAGTGTATTCTCCCTCTGCAGCGTCGTGGTCCGAGGCGTCCAGGCTCACCTGCTTCACGGCTACCAGCTGGCCGTGGCTGGTCAGACCACAGTACACCTGGAGAGAAGGCCACCGAGGCTGCATCAACGTCTGCTGCTGTGGCCCTAATGAGGGCCTGATGACCTGCGCATACTTACTATCCCGTAGGCTCCTTTGCCGAGCACTTCGCCCTTCGTCCAGGTGATCGCATCATCTGCCATCCCAGAGTCGCAGCCAGCCGTGCTTGAATCAGGCTGCAGACAAATTCATAGAAAAGTTAGCAAGACATAGAAAACTGAAATTGTTTGGATCTGGCACATGGCACAGATCCTAATGTAAATATGATTGCGTTATGTGTGTCTCTTTGACAATATTATGTTCATATAATGTAAGGATTTTTACCTGAGGAAGTTCTCTTTTTCCAGATCCTGGATCGTTTTCCGTATCGGGCTTTTCTTGACTTGGTCCAAGGATTTCGCATGGACCAGTGGACACGTCCCTCTCATCCAGTGAAATCAGCTCTTCTGCCAGGCATTGCAGCAGGTCATCGGTCAGCGGCCCGTCACCCACATCATCCAGGAACTTCTGGTAAACCGGCGACATGATGGAGGGGCTGCTGCCGCTTGGAGGTTCCCAGGTGTTGCTCTTCAGCCTTTCTGAGTTTTGATGAAACGTAGGGTTGGGGAGTGGAATGTTTCTAGAGGAATCTGCTGCAATAGTCAGTGTTCTGATGTCAGATTTTAATGTAGCAGATTCCTCTATGGTTGATAACATCTCATCTTTACCATTTTCTTGGCCCTGACGGTTGTCAGGACCCTTGGGGAGAGCTGACTCAGCCTTTTCATGCCCATCGTGTTTTGGGGTAGAATTAATTTTCTGGGTTTTTTTGCAGGAAGCAGATGTGATGTTTTTCTGCCTGGAAGATCCATGTTTCGGTCTGTCCTTAGCTGAAACCGCTGTTCTCTCCGCTTGACCAGCTTGATCTTTTCTCGTGTGCGTGTGCTTTAAAGGTCGGCATGTGGCTTTAGCAGCTTGGACCTTCCTGTCCTGGACTTGATCGCAGGAGCTGGAGGCTCTCAGGTTGTCGTAGAGAGGACCAGCAAACATTTCATAGATCGCTGGTCCTCCGTCCTCGTTCTGTATCTGCTGAAACATGTCATTGTAGGTAATGATCTCCACAGCAGATTTGGACCTTGTAATCCCTGCAAAACTGGGTCTTTTCAACAGATGGCTGTCCTTCAGCTCCCTCAGCACTGGAAGCTGTTGAACTCTGTTGTTGTTGACCTTGAGCTTTAACCTTCTGGTCTTATCAGAGCCCTTCTTTCTTGGGAGAGGTGAGCTGATCTCACAGTGAATGCTAGGGCTCTCACTGTTCTTGTCCTTATTTTGCTTAGACTCTGAGTAAGAATAGCTTATAATGTTTTTGGCCTTTGTACAGTGGAAGTTGCTTGGGGTGTGGCACGTTTGACTGTTGAAGGACTGCTGGTTGGTTTGAGTATTTGACCTTTGTGAACAGGCTGTCCGCATTCTTCTCTTCTTACCGCTGGCCGGCTTCCTGCTGTCTTCTGAGACTCCCATGTTTGAGTCTGACAGGTTTGATGATGGGAATTTCTCCTCTGTTTGTAACTTTACATCCTCTCGGTGTAAGGTTGAGTTATCAACCTGAAAATCCTGTTTTGTGAGAAGATCACGTCTCAGATTTCCTTCACAGCATTCGTCAGGTTCACCTTGAGTCTCGTGTATTTCCTCGTGGCTAAACTCAGTCTCCGGTGTTTGGCCTGCGTTGCTCTTGACCTCCTCACACTTGGATGTTACAAGGGCATTAAAATTCACAGTTTCTCCTCGTTCATCGGTACTTCTCCTGAAGGTCTGCCTGTGAGCAGGCTGCTTTGGATTGGAATCTTTGCCTCCACACTGATCCTCTGGCACTTGTTCCTGACTGAGTCTTAAAGCATTGATAGGTTTTCCACTATACGCTGATCTGGGGTTTAGTGGAATACTTCTAACTGTTATCTGAACCAAATCATCTCCGGGGGGGCTTTTATCATTCAAACGCTGCAAACCTCCATCTCCAGCAAACGTCAGATGGCTTCCCCTTGAAACCTTCCCATGCACGTCCCCTCTGCTGTCACCTTCGTCCTCCAGATCGACGGAACTGCTGCTGGAACCACTCTCCTCACTGCCGCCCTTCATAGCCAGGGGTCCCGTCTGTGGGCAGCCGCATCGCCTTTCTGTCCTTGGTCGGGTCCAGGAGGAAGGAGGGATGTTGCTGATGAATTTCAGGGGAGCATGATCTCTGAGCACTGGTAGAACTGCATGTTCCTCAGGCCTCTTGTTTATTGGTTCCAACAGCTTATGACTCAGAGCCGGCAAGATATCCTGTGCATTAAGAATTTTTATATGACTGCACATAAATTAGTTATTCACAGATGAATCTGGTAGAGAATAATTTACCTTTTGTTTATTTCCAGTGTCTTCACGACCCAACCCTGCAGATGATGAGAAACCTCACATGAAAAAAACATTTTTAAGTGTAGAAATTCACCACAGTGGTTTTACTTGATTGGTGCATAAAATAAACTTGTAAATAATACTGTTTGCTCTGGCATGGATCCGACTGTGAGGGCCCAGCAGAGGTTCCATGATGCTGGGGGCAGACTGGCTGAGCTGGCCTGACTGGGCCACCGTCACCAGGCGGGTGGATGAGACAGATGAAGCAGCCAGAATTTTCCTTCGCTGCCTAATCAAAACCAAATTATATAACCGAATGTATTAAACCTTAAAGCTTTTTTTGCACACTTTAAAACTGAATGTTTCACCTTAGATAATGTGTTTAATCGATCGAGGACTGACATGCAGATTTGTATATGTACCCATGTTTGGGGGGTGCAGGTAGGCAGGAGGTTCTGGTAGTCAGTAAACCGGGTGATGTAGAAGGCTCCAAGTGGCTGCAGCTCAGGCTCGGCAGACACAAACTTCCCCTAAGTGGAGGCAGAGAGGATTTTTCCTTTACAGAATCGCTTTTTTTTCCTTGTTTTCACCAAGATTATTATCATAAGAATCAGAAATGTGTTTTATTTCCTCGTGCTGAAGCATGTATATTACGTTTCCCCTCTAATCTCTCTCCATTAGTGGAAGACCTCAGTGGAAGTCTTTGAAAGTCAGAGGTCTGTATTCCTTCCAGAGAGTTTGGACTCGATTCAGCAGTGAAAGCTCCACAAAACGGACAATGAGCTGATTCACCAGGACTCGCTCTCCCCCTGTCTCTGTGTCTCTGACCTGTTTGTGCAGAACAGGTTGTCCTCTGGACGCAGTGACAGGTGCACACAGGGCTGCGGTGTAACCAGAGAGGATGCTATTCTGCTGCCGAGGGAGGGGCGACGGGTGCTTCTAGTTTACTCTTTACACGATTAACTGTGTGGTGGGATGGCGGAGTGTTAACGGTACACAAACAACTTGTTTGTGTGAGTAACTGTATTTACTCATGAACTGATGCTCACATAAACGTTACAGCCAGGTCGCAGTTGAAAAGAGTCCAAAGGAAGTGTGTGTTTGTGTGTGCCTAAAAGATGGTGAGGTTTCACTGGACCCACCTGCTTCCTCTCCTTGTGTCCTGGTACCTCTGCCTGATGCCTCTCAGTGTTTCCATGGTGTTTTGGAAATGGAGGGGGGTTCCCTTATCTGTCACACAACCACACACACACAGAAAGAAAGAGAGATTACCCCCACTGTCCATAAATCCACAGTTTGTTCTTTTATCCTGTAATTCAAACTTCTATCTGCTGACAGATCTGATGTATGTCAGGACGGCGCGGTACTTTAAGAAGTGCAGTATTCTAGAGAATTCTGAACGACATCCCAGTATCAATGCAAAGATTATTGATCCACTGTCCTTTACCTGTCCCTGAGCTTGTTGTTCCAGGTGCCCCCACTTCCAGACCCTGCCTAAGCACAGAATCGGACCTCTCCTGCTCTCCTGACACACGCTGTCCCGTGTGCAGGTGTCAACCACGTCGTTTTGACTGAGGTACGAGTCAACTGAGAGGTCGTATTTTGTGTGTGTGTGTGTGTGTGTGTATGTGAGTGACCCCTCCCACCCAGTCAAGCCCTCCCTCCAGCTCCTCTGTTTGACAAAGTGGTTAGAATAATTCTTTGAGACTCTGGTACTGCCCCAAAATACAACACTGATCAACTTCACAGAGGAAAAAATTCATACATTAATAGTCAAAAGCCTGTTTAAAAACTACAGTTCTTACCCTGGTTAATGTCAGCCCGAGAATTCCCCGGAGACTCCAGCACTTCCTGGAAAGAGCAAATTGGAGTAAATTATTCATTATATGTAACAATTTATTCAAAATGGGTGTTGTTTCATGTCCTCAGTACTAACTTTACAGAGAAAAACATCACGCGTAAAAAAGAGTGCTCCGTCTCCTCTACTCTCGGTAGATATTGATCTGATTCTATTCCAAGGTCCTTCCTTGAGCATCCTTGAATGTTCCAGGCACAACACACCAAGAGTATATCTCAGTAGTTTGACACAGACCAAATAAACTAAACTGGGTTTAAAAGCCTATAACCTGTCAGTGTTAAATGTCAGTGTTTTCTCATAAACCACCTGTTCTCCTGCAGCCAACCAGCTGCTCAACTGCTCTGTTTATACATAATATAGGAGTGTGTCAGCTACTGGGGCCACCCTTCCCACACACATGTGCCTGCTCACTGCCGCTCTGACTGTGGTTTCAGCGGTGCACACTATCAGAGACCCATTTCTTATTATTTTCCCCTGCTGCCGTATTGGAAAGTCTGAAATCGGTTTCATCCTTAGCGGGACCACTTCCATTCAACGACGCTTGTTTGTTGCTTACCTCTGATTGGCTGTAGAGCAGAACGTGCTGCTGCTGGTTTGGCGTGTGTGTCGGGGAGGCAGCAGTCGGCCGGTTATTAAGAAGGATCTCGACGGCTAACTCTACATCTGAACCTCCAAACTTTGAGGCCAAATCCTGGTTGAAGTGGTCTCCTAAGACCTGGAGAGACGTATGGACACCATCTGTGAAAGAGTGAGGGTAGATCTGAACATTTGCGCCCTGTTGAGACATTAAAATCTATATTTTTAGACCCTCCCTTCACATTCGTCACCTCGTGTTTGGTATTCTGACTGGCACCCTCTCATGACGGGGCGCGCACACACACACACACACACACACGCGCACACACAAACAAGCCTTTCTTGTTACCTCCCACAGCAGTGCAGGCTTTGATTTTTACTCTGAAAAAACAGGATTACTTGGTGTGTTTGTGTGCGCCCTCATGTGTGCTTACTCATACTCTTGAAGGAAGCCTTTGAACGTATGTCCAACACGTTGTCCATAGTTGACACTAAGCATCTAATTTACTAGTCGAATCTGTAAAGGGAATCCATTTGAATGACATACACACAACGCTAGATTCTCCTTACAAAAACTTTTCTCAGCTGTTTGATTCTAATCAGATTATCTTTTGCTAAGAAACACGAGAATGTACAAATAACTTGATAAGCCTTATTTCCCCGGCCCAAATCACACGATGCTGTGACTGTAAAGCTGTAAACATTAACATGTTAGCAGCCACTTTAATCTCACTTTTTATCTGCTTGTTTATAAGGTTTAAATGGTTCTCATTTATCTGAACAGCAATGTCCTTGAGTCATTTGGTCCCTGGCTTTCCAAGATCCAAGCTAGAAAGCTTTTGGTTAAACGTCAGATCACTCTTGATTTGATTTCTTATCTTGAAGATATCTTGAAATCATAGACTGGTAAAGTGAATACCTGCATGATTGGCAGCTTCAAACATCATTTTCCAGATGTGCTCCCTCAGAGGGCTCCTGATGTTAGCGGCATAATCGAGAGCGGAGCAGCCGCAGTGATCGCGGGCCCACACATCTCTGTCAGAGGAGTTTGGGACAGCGTGAGAGTCAGCTCACGCCTCTTCCACACTCTGACAGCTGTTATACTGATGGACGGTGATTTCTTACGCTGAAAGTCCCAGCAGTTCCCTGAGCACGTCCACAGGTCTGTGCTCCCAAGGCAGGAGCGTCGCTATGCCTTCAAACAGGTCAACATCCCTGACAGCCAGCGTCACGGGTGTTGCACCATCAGCGTTGGGCGCATTTACATCCACAACGACTGTCTGAGCATACGTGCACAGAAATGGCGCATTAGCAGTTGGTTTACACACAGCTGACTGCAGGAACCATTTATCATGGAAATAAATGCACAGTTCATAAAACAGTTGGTGACCCCACGAAGAACAATGACCTATTGTCTGAAAGAAGAAGCAAATCGTTGGTGTTAGATTTCCAGCTAGGTCACATCAGGACGTTAGTAGGCCTATAATACTATAATATCCTCCCGCGTGTGTTTGTTAAAAGGGCTCCAGGACCCGGTCGTGCAGTCATACCAACAGGGTCTGCACAGAGTGCAGGTCTCCCTGCCAGGCAGCTTGCAGCAGCTCCATCTGCAGGGGAAGATCAGGCCTCGACATCCAGCTCAGCACCTTTTCCCGCAGCTCCAGAGGGCACGCGTGGAGCGCCGTCAGTCGGCTGCAGTCACACAGAGTCACATCTGCTCCGGCCATCAGCAGCAGCGACACCATCTGCTGACAGCACGCGCAGGAATAAAGAACTCAACTTCCAAACAGCAGCTGTGGCACCCCAGCATGCACTAACCTCATTCATGTTTTCACAACAGGCATCGATAAGACGCGTGGATCCTTGCTGTCCTTCATCGACCTCGTCATCGTCAGTGACGGAGAACTCCAGTTCCTCCAAGCCCTCAGACAGGACATCTTCATGCTCCTCCTTCTGCTGTCCTCTCAGCATCTCAACACTCCATTTCCTCTCACTCTCCATAAGGTCAAACCTTCGCTGTCAGAGCTGAGCAACATGCAGCAGGTAAAACAGTCAGAATCATTTTCTCTTAAACAGATTAAAACGTCCATAACAACTGATCAGTTATCTGTATGTACCCAACATTCAACATCTGCGGTTACAAATGACTCTAGGGCTGCAGGAAGGTTTAATGGACTGGTTGTCTTGGGGCAAAGGGGGAAACACACTGGTGGGATCAGTATAAAGACTATACTACATGGATCATGGATCATCATTTAACTTGATTGTGAATAAAAACCTGTCACATTTAGAATACAATTGTTTATTACGTCCTACAATTTGAATTTAAACTAATGTAAAATAAAACAAGCTGCAATACTAGAATTGACCAGAGCTCTTATTTACTTACTGACATCTTGTCATTTCTTGACATTCTGTGGTGAAACAGTCCCAGGTCTGTGAACAGTTGACAAACACACCTTAAACAACCTCTCGACTCTAGTCTTTCTTCGTCTTTCCCCTTCTTTCCTGCACACCTCCTGCTGTTGGTTTAGACTTGGTTACCTTGGAGACGGTCACGCAGACAAGCAGGCCATTCCAGTCCTGGGTTTCAATACCATTCTTGTGGAGCAAAAATATTTTCTTTGTTGGAATTTCAAGCAGATGTGCATCTACTCAAAACACATTTATTTCATGGCCCGATATAATTAAGATGAAAAACAACCCCCCCACCTATCCAGGAAGGAATAACAGATCTGATATCACATATGCGAAACATTTATAAAATCACAGTGTACACTTTCTCATACTTGTATTTTTTTTTAATTCTCAGTGAATCTACTTTAAGACCGTTTTGACTATTTGCACCCCCTAATGTTTTTGCAGCAGAATAGATGCCACAATCAAATCCTAATCAACCAAAAATTATTGTATCGTAGGCATACTTTCAAATTTACCATCTGTATACAGTGAGGCACGTAGCCAGTCTCTGGCATACCGCTGTCCTTCACAATGCGTCTGTCATTACTGGTAATACCCAGCAGGTGTCAGCATAGTACCCTGGACGCATCCTGAGACATCGCACAAAAACAAATCTCAATATATAACAATAATAATTAGCAATTGAATTTTAAGACTTTTCTTTTCTTTATTTTGCAGAAAGCAATGAATGAATAACGTCACACAGAACCGCACCTATCGTTCTGATTGAGCACGTGGTGGTGGTCCACTAGGTGGAGCTCTCGGATAATCCTGCAGTTCATCCACGATTCACCTGTTTGAACATCAGCAGGTGCGCTATTGCGCTGTTCTTTAGTATCAGTCCACACTTCTGATTAAAGAGCTTTAAGGATATTCCAGATATTTGAAAACGTCAACATTTCCTGTTGACGGGAAACAATTTGATCCTACCCTTGTAACTTTTACAGAGTATTATTTATTTAAGCCAAGAAACAGGTCTGGACACTAAAATACACTGTAAATCTATTTATTTTAGATTTGTTTTTTTTTTTTGGTATTCATTTATTTAGTTCAGTAAATGAGCAAGTGTTTACTCGTAGGCTGCTTTGATCACTGGCTCGTATAATATTAAGTAATGGAAAAGTACCACAATAGACCTCCGTGCCTCCTCTCAAATAGCCCTCCTCCCCCTCCCTGCCCTGGTCTCCTAATTACTGTATTTGGGTCCCGTGTCACCCCACAGTCGCGTTCTCCCCGAAAGAATAGGTGAACCCTGACACCGGCTCTCGTCCAACAGGGTCCCGAGCTGGTGCGTCCCGCTGCGCACAGCTCGGCTCAGTGCATTCTGGGTTTATCCAAACACGCCAGGGTAACTACTGGGAAAGGACGACACTGCTGCAACTTTTAAGTGTAAAAATATTTGATGTCTCTATCGGTGACAGGAAGACTCTGGGAGATCTGGAACAACAGCGGAATCTAGGAGCCTTGTCGGTGTTACCGGCGACGTTTACGCACGGCGATGCAGGAGTGGGTGACCGTCGACCCGCTTCCATGGGTGTGCTGAGCAGCTGTCACCTATGATGGTACGCTTGTCATCTTGAGCTCTCCTTAGGTGCTCGCTCTGCACTTCCACAGCGCACTTCAGCCAGGGGATCACTGTGAAAGGGACACGATGGGAGCGCAGCCCGGAACAGCTCTGTGGTTCATTATCGGTGAGTCTCACTCCGGCTCGTCCATGTGTGTAATGAGGCTAGCTAAAGGCAGTTAAAGTGCACTGCTCCACAGAAAATAGGACAAATTAAATCTGGTGAGGGCACAAGAGTCATCTTTCCAGTGTGGACATGTTTGTGTTTACAGATTCATGTTTAATATTTCGGATGACTTTACTTCAATTTTTGATCCGCCAGTGAGAATATTTGACTCTATTGCTCAACGTACAACAAGCTTTCAGTGATAAATATTTCTTTTGTGTGTCACAGTCACCGAGAACATTTTAAAAGGAGTTTTACTGCCGAGCAGGGAAGTTTAAAGTAACTGTGATAGCAAACAGGCATTTTTTTTTATTAAAAAAAAAAACCGCACGAAATAATCACCTGTTGATCTTGACGTAAGCACTCATGTAAACACTGTTTAATAAGGCAGTGCTGTGATATCTAATTATCCACAAGCTCTAAGCTTTTATTTATGGGTGCAAGCCGATATGCGCGTGTGCTTCAAAAATATAAGATCCATTTACACATTAAATTGTCTTTGCTAAGCTTAGAATGTGTAAAATACCAAAATGACCAAGAGCTGGATTCAAACACACCCAAAGCTTTGGTCATGCCAAGAATTGATAGCTTCTTATTTTAAAAACAAATTTAAAGTGTAAAAATATTTAACATTTCTGGTGTTCAAACATTGGTATAGAATGAAGATACATCTGCCTGTTGCAGCCAAGAGGCACAGCTACTTTTACCATCGATTTCCCTGATACACCCACCTCTGCTCTCATGAGCAGATTCAGCTTTGATGTTTTAATACTGTATATGACTAAAATTCTTAAAAAGTCAAGTCTTACCCCATGTCTGCAGCCTTGAACCACAGGCTAGACACTGTCTGAGAGTCCTCATCCATCTTTGCTGTCTGTGACATGCACAGTCACCTCTGGCTCACGTGAAAACTATACAGCAACTTACAAAAACTGATGCTCAAAGCAACACGTGAACTTCAACAATCTAAGCAGTTGTGTTAAGTGGTAGATGTCTTTTCTCTGCCTTTTCTCAGTGTCCTTTACCTCAGCAGGACAGATGGCTTCTCCCGTCCCCTAACCTATGCTTATCTTTGGTAATTAATTCATATAGTGTAAATAAAAGAAAGTGCTGTATGCCAACACGTCGACTGTTTTACACATAAACCTCATTTCTCCTGCGATGTGACTGTGTGTAGGTATTCTGTGTTTGCATACATGATGACTCATCACAACGGTTCCAGATTGGCTTCTTCTCATAATTAAAAAAAAAAAAAGAAAGAAAGAAAGAAACATTTCATAACTGTTTTAAATTGTGCTTTTTGAAATGTGTGTGTGTATGGTGTAAAAAACAATCTCTGAGAGAAGCTTTTCTTATTTTCACTGTCAAAATCTTCGTAAATGCAACTGGGAGAGTGAGCTTTATTTGAATCCTCTTTCTCAAAGATGATTGTTATTTTTATGTCAGTCTTCAGCAGGACGATGAACATGACGGATGAAAACATTAGAGAGATCTGACAGTTTGACGGCAAATCAAGAGAAGGTGAGGGTCATAGAGTTGGACTCAAGTTTATAGGATTTAAGGCAGGTCGGTAGGAGCAAATAAGAGAGTCATGTCTTTTTAGTAGATGCATCAAAAGCACAGTGTTAACACTGAGATAAGAAGCCTTATTTTACAACTGAAATTCTACTGCCAAAGCCAAGAAACAGGTCTGGACACTAAAATACACTGTATTTCTTAAGGAGACAGGCGCCTGCTTTATCTATGTGGAAAGAGCTGCCTGTAGTCTGCACTGCCAGCAGCTTGATGGCTGACGTCCTGCAGCACATGCAGCATGTGTGCATCAATGCGTGTGCGCACGAGGCCCTCCATCCCCGGCATTAGATTTCAGTTCGTTAGATAGTCCACGAGAAACGAGAGCGGCAGAGACACTAAAATACAGATAACATCCCCTTTTGTCTTCATCTGACACTCAGAATTCAGATAGTGACCCAGTGAATATTTGTCACAGTTGGCTGCTGTAAAACAATTTACGCACTGCAATTAAAATGTCCTCAAATAATGCTGTGACCAGCTTTACACAGGAGATCCCGTTTAAATGTTTAGTGCAATTAGCTTGTGAAGTCTGTCCTTTTGTGTAACCAATACTTAGTCTCGCACATTTAGTTAGACTTGCTGTAAATATTATTGTCCTGCTATAAATATTACAATATATTGCCGTAAATATTGTGATTATGTTGACGATTGCTGCCGTAGCTACTGATTTCCCAAGGCTGGGATAAATAAAAGTATTTCTATTTTATTCTATTCTATAAAGAAGCTCTTTAAGATGGCAGCCTGTGCTGTAAACTGCTGCAAGTCCGGTCACAACCATCATAGGAAGGTTGACTTTCATGTCACTTCATATGTATGTGCTCTGAAAGAAATCCAATAAATGGACTGGACCATGTAAACAAGGGCTTTCTGATTACCGCATTTCTGAAGGGCATGCAAGCGCATCAGACCCATGATCACAATTATCTGATCCCTCCCAGTTATCAGATTTTTGTGGTCATGTAATCTAGCCCAGTTAGGCGCTGACAGGATGTGAAATCAGCCCAAGAACATCATTCTCTAATTAGATCTTTTTTAATCCCAGAGGGCATCATTTCATTTCTTCAAATATTTCAATTCTTAACGATTAAATGACCAGTTTATTGTGCATGTGTGCGATCAGCCTCACAAGAAGTTGACCCAGAGGGGAGGGGTTACCTTTGGTTACCTCTTTAACTTCTGGTTTTGGTTCTTAACAAGCATCACAATGTACCCCACCTCCCTGTGTCATAGCGTTTACGGCCCATTTATCCAGACCATTTGTCTCACACATTACATTTGACATTATGTAACTGCAGCGCAGCGAGCGTGTCGCAGGAGTGCACTCAGCTGTTACAGGAGCCTGGAACTCTCTTCTGCTTCTTTGTGAGGGTTTTTTTTTTTTTTTTTTTTCGACTTAATGGAGAGCTTTTGAGGCACGTTGAAGTGTGCCTCAATGTAAGGAGTAAATCTGATGAATGAGCAACCTTTCTCTGACTGCACTGTTTAAATAGTAACACGTTTGTGTTTATAGTGAGGAGCTGAGGGAGTAGAGGTCTGGCATGGAGACACGTATTCCTGAATGCTGTTGTTAGCTTTAGATGCAGTGTTTGACACAAAAACATAAATATGAGGCATCTGAGTTGGAATTTCAGTTGAATGTGATCAAGCGTTTGAATGCAGCGTTTTGGTTGTTTACTGTCTACATGGTGACGGTTGCAGCCACCGTCTGTATGAAACCCTAGGTGTCTCAGATCGAATGGGTTTACTGGAAATTTCGGCACACTGACTTCAGAAATTTAACCTGAGCGGTTCGAGCTCCCCTTTCAATGAAAGGAGATTCAATTTCAGCGCGATAGCCTCTGGTGAATCTAGAAAAATAGTGGATGGCTCCACGGCGATCAGCTGATTTCATGGCTCATGGTGTACCTGCAGCTGCGTGACCTCATGTCATTTTTCCCCCGAGGCTCCACACAGTTACAGCAGAATCAGCTGTCTCACACTTCCTGTAAAAACTCACCTGGAAATGTAAAGGTAACGATCTCAAATTTAAATTCAAAGCAAATCAATCATTTCCTCCTTTACCCAGCCGACTTTCAGCAGGATGGTTTGTTCCTGTTAAAAGGGAGCTGTTCCTTGCCACTGTGCTTACCTGGGGGTTCAGCCTTTGGGTTTCTACCTCTGTAAAGCACCTAAAGACAACTTTTTCTTTGTAAAATTTGCTATAGAAATTGAATATAAGGTCGATTTCCTTTCTTCCTTTCTCCTTTTGTCTCTGTTGTCATAGCTACTTTGTGTTTGTGGATTTTTGTGTACGCTAGTCAACCAGCAACCCAGTTTCCAGCGCCATCCCTCAGCAGCTAATGAGCAGCAGCGAGGCGCTGCTACTGAAGCGTGCGTATGTGTGTTTTGCCGCCTGTGCGTATATAAAGGTGCTGAAACAGACTGTGTTGGCTCAGTGGCGCCTGGGTAATTGCCGATGGTGATGCTGCTACGGAGAAGGCACAAACGCTTCCTCAGACCACACACGCGCGCACACACATACATACCCAGATAACGGGCTTCACAAAACTGAAAAAGAAAGGTTACACGTATTCTCACGCATATCCTACTGATGGCAAGAAAAGGTCGGAAAGGCTGAATCATCATTGGAAGAAGAGTAAAAAAAAAGGAAACCACTAATCCTGAGGGGATCTGGGCCTGTAAACTCATTAAAGCAGGTAAAATGGTCACTGGTGATCTGCAAATGTTAAAGTTCAAACCTCAGAACTGGACTCTTCAACATCAGCAAAAGACCAGAATAAATCACAAGTGTATTCACAAGATAATATCGACACCACAAAAATATAGAAAATGTATAAATAAATTCAAATTGGACCCCAAAAAGCCCCACTATTAAAATCTTTACAGACAGGACAAGTTTAAAGTTGTCGCTTGCATGTTCCCCTTTGAGACAACAAAATGTCTCCTGGAACTATATTACCATGCGGAGGAACACACGTTTACTCAAGTGCATTATTGCACCATTGAACTTTATGCATTATTAAACTCGGACCTTAACGCCTTGTTAGTGTTTCCGCTTTGCTTTTCCCACTGGCCTCCTCATCCATCCAAACACTGAGATGTGTGAGTTATTAAAAATCTCGGTTTTTCAATGAACCGAATAAGCTGCTGCGTTGAAGTGATGAATTGACATTGTGTAGCCACGTGCATAAATGCATACATGGACAGCTGAATGGCTGAGCGGAAGGGCACATATTTCCCTTGCTTGAGAGATATCTTGTCGGATATCATGCACATACATACCTGAGTCTGTTTGGAAATGTTGATTTAAATGGGGCACACTGAATTTTGATGCTTCTTGATTAATTTTTGATGCCCCAATCCCAACTGCAGCTCCAAATATAGTTCATATATAGGATCGCCTATGCATGCATTATAGATGTGTCGGGAAAGGCTCCTATGCTGAAAAGTAACCTGGCAACCGTCATTGTTTGAGGAGTGTGAAGGTGTGCTATTTATTTATTAATTGATCGATTTGTTGGTTTATTTGTTCAGGTCGCCAGTCAAACCATGCGCGTTTTAAATGTGAAAGCATGAAAACTGCACGTGAAAGAGGCGTTCTCTCTCTCACCCTGAGAGCTGTGATTACAGCTGGAACATAAACACACCCCTGCAGAGCAGTAACACAATGAAAGCGTGTATCCAAGTACAGCATCCACACTGGGAGGAACAAGAACACAGCAGAGTTATTAGCGACGATGCTCTGCATGTCTGCCGCTGATGCCCATCAAGCGTTCTTTTAAATCACAGCATTCCAGTCAGCCGCAGTGTCTCCTTTAATCAGTCGGTGCACGAGAATCTAGCGCTGGTAGAGATTACACGCGTAATCTAAACATTTGATGTCACTCGTAAAGGGGTCGTTTGTTTGTGGACTGGGAGCAATGAGGCGAGGAAGAGCAAAGGGAAACATTCACCAGCACCACGCGTGATGGAGAGACAAAGATAGACCCGGTATGGGAAGAAGGAAATGACATCAGAGGACTGGTGATTTCACACGGGAGAAGGATGCACCTCCAGTGGGCAGGCTGGCGTTTTACTCGGGTACAGTAATTAAGACCCAGCTGATTCCTCGCTTCAGCCAACATGCTGCATTAATTACTCCTTCACAAAACCACCATTATGAATGAAGAGGAATCAGTCTCCCATCTGTTCCTTCTTCAGGCCTCCCAGTAATGAATTCTTTGATTCTTTTCCTCTCTATGGAAGGTCCTCACTTCTCTGGTACGGCCACATTCTGATTTCCCAACATCACAACGCTGCTTGTCTCCATTTGTCAAAGCAACAGTCCCAAATCTGTCTAATCTCAGATCGCACAGATGGAATTTGTCACAGAACTAAACACACTTTGAATGTCACTTCAAATGTTGTGTCTGCTAATTCAGAAATACAAAGTCTAGATTGTAAAATTGGTGAAATCTGTTAATTTGATCAATACAAGATAAATTTTATCAACACTTTTGTGACATGAGAAATGACATCACAGGTCAGTCTGGACCGTGGAGAAGTGGAAAATGTGTTTAACAATAGCCACCTAAGTTACTTTTCACTCTTCACTGTTGCCTGCAGACATTTGTTGTGCAATTTGCTGACAACAGCAACGTGCCACCGGCTACCATTAGTCTTTCCACAGTGTGATGACAGAAAATGAATTAAACTGAGCAGAAGACAAATTGGAATCAATTCAAAATACAGAAAGAGGAAGAAAATAGGCGAGATGGGAGCGGTTGAGTCAGGAATATGAATGTTCAACAGAAATGCAAGAGCAGAACCAGTAACAAACAAAGACAGAACCAAACCAGTGTCACTGTCCTCTGAAGATGGAACAAAATTGCCTTAAATTAGCAAAATGAGAGGAGAACAGGTTATGAGGAACATTTTCAGTGGAAAATTAAGATCTTGGACAGAGAACACTTTCTTTGGTATTGGAAAAGATGAAAACGTTGACCTTAATCATTTGTGAGGACTAGAGTTAGGATTACCGTAATTCAAAGATCAACAAACGAGAGCGCGAGACGAGACATGGGCTTAAACTGAGGCCTCACACCAGGAATGTGACCCCACACAACCTGTCTCCTCTTTGAATCTCCCGTGCTGACTCCCGTGCACATACTTGAACTAAGTAACAAAAGGCTCAGGATTTCTGCTTCAATGATCGGGCTTTTTAATTTATTATATTCTTTTTTTCATAACATTTTTGTAACATCCCCAAACAATCAAGCTGGTTTTTACAAACTTTAGTTACTCCCCACATTGTTACTTCAGTGATATTAAACATTAAAAGTATTTTCTTCTCTCTGTGCGGGATGATTCGGGACAGGAAATGGTCACAGTCTGTTTAATTTACGCTGAACAGAGGATCCTCTCAGTTAAAGGAAGTAAAACATCATTTATATTGATGGGAGAAACTGTTTCAAATATTAATCACTGGAAAGCAGAGATGGAAAAAGTCATCAACTCTGTGGTTTCACTCCTACTTTTGGCCATTTGGCCCTCTGCTGCAGTAGTTTGGAGTGGATGAGTGGTTTGGAAGCTGCAAGCGGCACTCTGACACTGGAAGAGCCAACCATCAGTCCTCTGAAAGTCCCTCTTAACCCACTCGAAATTCTAATCAGCCTGTGAAATGAACATGCTGTTTTCCATCTGACCGTTCAGCTCTCCTAATCTCTGAACTATTGCGGCTTCGGAGTGGAGCCTGCAGCGCTCTGCATCACTTCAGAAAATGAAACACGGGGATGCAAACAGTCTTCTGCAGGTATATTTATGACAGCTTGTGACCGTTTTCAGCATCTTATTCAGGTGTCATTGTCGTGCGCCTGTGCCGCAGATGAAATTAATCCTGTTAAATTAATTCAGGAGTTTAAGCTCTTGATTTGGCTGGCCTCATTCAGCATGAAGAGCATCTCAAGGCCAAGATTTGGCATTAACTCCTGAATTTCCTGAAGCAATTGAATATATTCCGGTTCATTTTCAACACAAAAATGTAAATCTAAGCGGCTGAAGAATCCGACTCTTCTGACAATTCCAGCCTTCTTTTTCATTTCTTACATTGTTTTCTTATAAAAAAGATTCCAGGTTATTTGAAGTCGTAATTAGCTCAGCTGCTTGTGTTTTTTTCGAGTGAAGGTGATCATTTCACTGACACAGAAAATGTCCCATTTTATGGGAACGTGCGCAAAACCTGAGGCATGAATTTTAATAGAATAATCTTCATGATATTAGCATCCGTATCCACAAGACCTCAAACGTGAAGACCTAAAGGCCACTCACAGGGCTTCATCCTGACATGTACCCAGAGGCAAAAGTGTACAGTATGTGTGTCCTCCCGGCTTCTTTTTTCCCCTCTCGGCTTCTGTTTCTCCATCTAAGCGATCCTGACAGGGTTATAGTCCTCGTCTTCAGCTCATACTGCCTCCTCTCATCTCTGCTGCCCTCTGCTCAAACCTGCTCCGACAAACAATCTGCGGATCTGTCCAATTTCTCTGCAGCTGCTGGTGCTGCTGCTGCGGTGTGTGACTTTAATAATCTGCTGAGGCTGACACTCTCTCCGCTTATTCTGTCTTTTGTTATCTGCTCACATGCACGGCTTGTGTGCAGGTTTTCCATCTTTTTCTAATTTAAAGGCAGCTTGCCCGGACGCAGCGTAGGCTGTGATCGTGGCGATGTGTTTTCACACGTGAAGGTTTCTGTAATCGTCGTAAACCTGGTCACGGTAATTCTGGATACTTCAGTGTGAAAGCTGATACGACTGGGCTCCTTCTCTGCTTAATTAGGGCAATTAAAGTGGTCTCTTGATGCTTTCGCAGTGAAAACTTTTCTTCTGGCCTCTAGCTTAATGAGTCCCCTTAGCTCTTCTGCAAACTCAGAACAAACTAAACATCTTTAAAGTTCAAAAAAAAAAAAAAAACAAAAAAAAACTGCTTATCCAGCATGGATGGCCTTTGTCCCCCTACCTTCCGGATGTGTAGCAAACTTTCCACAGCGTTTCACCTCATCCTCTTGTGCTGAAGGTTGATTTTATGATATTACCTGTGCTGTGCTAAAAGCTCTGCTTAAAGTAATGGTGAGCTGCTGATGGAGAAGGCCAGACCTGACAGACACACACAGTCACACGTCAGAGCGTTTTCATATCGTTTACCAGCCTGCTGCAGGTGGAGAGACATCCGTGTTTGCATGTGACGGTCATGATGGAGGCTTCGGGTTACAGAGAAAAATCAGCTAACTAGGAAGTGTGAGAACCAGAGCAACGTGCGTGTGTGTGTGTAGACTACTGCAATGTTCAGGCCTCTGAATGATAATCTATATTATTACTATAATTATGTCTTATTTGGATCACTATGTCCATCAGAGCTGGGGTTGGAGTCTTAAAGGAGGAGCATCTCAGCTAGGCTGTGCGAGTGGATTTCATATAAATGTGGTTTTCTCAGTGTCATCAAACATAGATCTGCTGGATGTCATCGATCAGAATCATCCTTTGAGCTGAAAACATGAAGAGCAGTGTTTTCCAGACGCCTCCTCTCACCGCTCTGCTCCGCTGGCTCTCGCGGCGTTCAGCACATTACTGACAGTTCATTAGCCGTGGCTGCACCAGCAGATCCTGTGTGCAGGAACACCGGAGCCAGAACCTGGGCACACCGTCAGGGTTCAAGGAAGCCCAGCTACATGATCTGATTGTCTGTGTCAAGAAAAGAAGGCAAAACGCCGACATACACATTTAAATAAGTGTTTTCTGAGTAGATTCAGAAAGGTTGGAGGCAGAGGCAGAGTTATTATTAGGGTTGTTATTTAATAATCCTCATTTGAAGGTTGTCCATGGTGTGACTGTTTGGGAGGGTGTGTCTGTCGCTCCTTATTAGAGGAAACAACAGGCAATTGAAAAGAAGAATATATGTAATAAAAAAGCCTGTCTCTGCACTCCAGTTTCACCAGGGATTCTAATTTTCCCTGAGGCGTGAGAGAATAATGTATGTGTGTGTGGTGGTCTGGCACACACACACACACACACACACACTGTTCCTGTTTGTAGTCTGGTGTCACTGGGATAAACTCCAGGTGACTCAGAAACTCTTCAGTTGAATCTGATGTTCCTCTTTTGTCAAACACGGCGGGTTTTCTGACTCGGAGTGGCGTTCTGCAGCCTCCAGCAGTGACAAACAGCCATTATCTAAGAATGGAGTGTGTTCACGAAGGCTGTTCGTCTGTCTCCTCACTCAGGACTCCTCAGAGGTTGAACGTCGCTTCTCCAGCTCCGCAGCATGAGCGATGGGATAATTGAACGCATTGGCACGCGTGATTCCATCCATTTAGCATATTTCTTTTGGAATACGTGGAATCCTGTTTTCTCTTTTTTATGAGCAGATTAAGGGAAATACGCAGTGTAGTATCTAGGTGAGGTAATTTGATCTGTAATATTCCATTGCTGGTATCTAATAACTGATATGACATTAGACTGTTTACATGATCTCTTGAATAATCTGATGTGCCAGTTTTAGGACCAGATTGTAAACCTGCTTTCATACGTTCCTTCACAGCAAACCAGCCACAAACCCCCTTTGATTAAGTTGAAAAAAGATTAACAATTCATCTCCAAATAGTCTCCATCCTTCTTTCAGAAAGGTCAACCTGCTCAGACAGTCTGAGAGGAGGATCTTATCACAGAATGCTGTTGCTGTAATTGGAAAAACAAGCTCTTCCTCTAAACCCGACAGCATCTCGCTACATAGATTTTTCTGTTTTTCTGTGTGTAAAATGGGAACGTGCCCATTTTCAAGCACGCCGACTTGGAAGAATGGCACGGAAAGTCAAAGAGTGAGTTCCACAAACTTTCCTCAACTTGTGTGAACATCGACCAGGCTTTGCAGCAGGAGTGCTGAAGTGTGTGGGTTGCTTAAAATATGCAGAAACCCCATGCCTCTTTGCAGAATCTAAATTGAGCTGTCAGAAAAAAAAAGAGCACATCTCTTTCCTTTTTTTTCCCTCTGTTTCTCCACATTGAGACGATTCACGACTAAAGTGTGTTTAAAAGGCGGGAGAGTGGGTGTTTTGATGTTAGATTGGGTTAAAGCACAGCAGTGGTCAAAAATTTTCCAGATCAAAGGCCAGAAATGAAGCCTGAGTCATCACGGAGGAAACAGCGGAGAGAAAGAGAGAGGCGAGGAGGATGCTAGTTAAAATGTGCACCGATAAGATTAGATTATGGCTGCCTAATTGGTGCTGCCCTTAACCTTGACATCAGTGTGGAGGTCAGAGGCCAGAGAGTCTCAGAAAGGCTGAAGGCTAAACACACGCTTAAGCAATTAGCAGCTTTACTTTCACTTTATGTAAATGCTAAACAGCTTACTTTTATAACAAAAACTTCAGCCAAGGTCAGATCCACTCCCGAGCTCAGCTCCTGGCCAGAGAATTTGATTTCACTTTTGGCTTCCAGAGTTTTGGGTCAGCAATAAATGGAAAGAAAACTTTATCAAACTGTGCAAACTGAGACTAAAAGTGGTGCAGCTGTAGTTCCTGAAAGTATCTGTATACGTACACAATTACTAATTATCTACAGGATTTCTACTAGATTATAAAAAAGCACTTTGGAGCCATGCAAAGGTTAAAGCTTTGCCTGTGATGATTCATCTTCTATATTTTTATGCATTTTTATTGGAATTTGTGATTTTCTTGGGTGGAATGTGATGTTTCGTGAGGCATAACAGACACATTAATCAGATTCCCAGTCTCCCCACAAAGAGAGATAAGAATAAAAGAAATTGCTCTGTAACATTTCCATCATGTCAAGGAGCGCTCGGATGAAATAAACCTCAGCTGTTTCAAAGCACTGAGCTTAACTAGTTCATCTGTTTGGAAATCACATTGCGCTAGGAATGAAGAATAAGCTAATTTTAAATCCTAAATGCATGAGCTTCTCTGCAGCACTGTGCATGCGCAACATCTTATTATCGGTAATCTGGTTTGGCTCATTGCTCAAATTCCGCAAGAGTGTTTTATCTTTAATCATCTTGTGTATATTTTCCAGCGTATTTCTGCAAAATGATGGAAGGTTGTAACAGCGCAGGTCACCTGATGGCATTAATAAGGAGTGTGCTAATGAATATACAAATGTTTTATTCAAGAACCTAGCATGGAAAATGTGCATTCACTCTCCTCACAGTCAGGCCTATGTACACACGCACATCGTTATGTAAAACATAGGTTCCAACCCTGAAGCTGTTCAGTGCGAGATGCTTTCATCAAAGGCAGCCCACAGAGAGAGAAGTTTCATGTCAGAGGTCAAACAGCACGAGAATGTCATTGCTATCACACACAGGTCCTTTTCCATGGATGATATTGGGGGGTGGGGGTGGGGCCGTCAGTCAGGTGAAAGGACTGAGCCCTGTGTCGCTGTCCTAAACCTGTGGGCATGTTGGTGAGAAAAGCATTCGTCACACAGGAGCTAAAGAAATTGTAGGAAATATGTGGTAAAGGAACCAGGAGTCAATAGTGGAAATAGTTCTCTCTCTCTCTCTCTCTCTCTCTCTCTCTCTCTCTCTCTCTCTCATAAGCCTGACACTGAGTAATGTTCTTGTTGTGGCCTGTAGTGGACTTGTAGGTTGTCCAGCAGCAATTACCAGATAAAGGATGGCTATAGCTAAGACCAGGCCCATATGGGGATTGAAGGGGAGGCAAGACAGTAGGAGGAAGAACAGAAATGGGAACAAACACATACATCTTCATCTTTGTCTTTCCAAGCCCTTATTCAGGCCTTGTGGGTTGTGGCCTCAGGGCGACCCAGACACTCCTCATCCCAGCCATTTGCAGAATTTCCATCAGGGGAATCCCAAGGGGATCCCAGACCAGTCGAGGGGTATTATCTCTCCACTGTGGTGTCTCCTCCCTATAGGACATGCCATGACCATGGCTTGACCATAAGTGAGGGCTGAGATGTAGGTAATGAGGGGGACTCTCTCTCCATCTCAGCTGTCATTTGGTCATGATGGCCCTGCCCTGATCCATCCGTCATTCTCCCGCTCCTTTTTTTCCACTTGTGAACAAGATTCTGAGCTTCATGAACTCAACCTGTCAGCTAAATAATCAGGCTAGTTGTTAAGCTGTCAGCATCTTCATCTGTGAAAGGCTTGGTAGCTCTCCAAGCCTACGTCAATCAATAGCTTCTTTTTTTGGGTCTCATTTTATAAGCTTATTCATTCCAGCATTCTCCCTGCCAATGCTAGATATTCCTTATAGATACAGCCTGCGGAAAAACGACTGAATAACTGAAGATGTGACCTCTTGGAGGTCAGTTCTAAAATGCAGCATGTTTCAAAAGCATCACCAGAGAGACTTGAAACCCTGCTAATGGAACAGAAACAGAGTACAGTGTTATGATGGGAAAGTATGAGAAGATTTCTGTTACCTTTAGTTTAACCTGCAGATTAAAGAACCTGGAAATGGAGAAAAATCATGAGCCAATTACAAACACTGACAGAAACAGGCCTTGTCACGGCCCGTGACGGATTCCTTTAAACCTTTTTCTACTGCATCTTCATTAAACTTGAAAGTTATAGTATCTCACCTTTTTCTGGTTTTGGTGCTGTCGCAGACACCTAAAGAGGCTGTTTGCTGATATCCTAAATGTTGACTACAAATTCTTTATGATGCATTTCGTTGTATCCTTTGGGCTCTAAGCAACAAGCATGCAGCAACGCTATCATTACTGCTAATTTAGCCCACTCACATGTGATAGAGCGTATGATGTTTGAATGCAAAGCAAATCAGAGCACCTCAGAGGATGTAGATTGTTTTCTTACTGTTCCGTTGTTCTGAGTTAAAATCAGATTTTAATTATCACCAAGTGATTACCTGGTCAGAGATTACATTTATTACCACAAAAGCAAGTTTTTACTTAATGGTTCTTTTTCTGCTCTTATTCCTAGTCAGGCATGTAGGATGTGGGAGGCTATTCTGGTGGTCAGGTGAGGGGCAGGATCAGACCCTGGAGAGATCGTCCCTCGGTATTAATTCAAGGTTACGCCCCTTCCTGAGGCATATCTGTGCAGACAAATGTTTCCTGTTAGGCAGAAAGAGATTTTCTGGTGCATGAAGTTGGCAAAGGTGAGAGTGAGACTGAAGCGCTTCTCAAAAAAAGCTATGAACATTTTTTTTTTGGTCATGAGGTGGAAAAGCAGAAAAACATGAAAAAGTCTCTCTTTGGTTTGATTGAGTTGTGCTGATGAGCCTTTCCACTTCACAGCAGGGAGGCCGATTTGCAACGTAAAGAAGTTGTTTTTTTCCAAACTTTACTTTCTGTCTTTCCATGTCCAAAACAACAAAATATCTGATCCTGTATTCTGTTTTCCTGCCGTGTCAGAAACTGTTGCAGAATATCAACACGCAAGCGGATAAAAACAGCTCGCATCAGCACTTCTGGGCGAGCAAGATAGCGAGGAAGAAGCTGTATAAGATGAAGAAGGCAGCTGTAAATGGAGGAATAGAGAGATGTGCTGCATGTAGATCCATGGCGATGCACTGAATCTGTGAGTGAATATAAATGAAAATTAGTGTAGGCTGCAGGGAAACAGGAAATGAGAGGATAATGTCATAACAGAAAGATGATAGGAGGTGTGGCATTAAAGATTCTTCTTTGTCTTTTTCCTCCATTGGCTCAGATTCTGATTCATTTATCAACATCATCTTCAGAAGGTTCCAGGTTGGATTCCTGTGTGGGTTTTCTCCCACTGAGCAACAACATGCATATCACGGTGTTTGAAGACGCTGACTTGCTTCTTGGTGTGGCTAATTGGTGTGGGTGTCCAGCCATCAACTGGAGACCTTTTGTTGGGCATATATAGTTTGTTGTTTGATTGCACCCACGAAGAAAAGCCAGAACCTCAGCAAAGAGATTTGACCCAAAGTTATTGAAAACACCAACATCACATGGACTTGTTATTGTTGGAATTCCATGATTCCGGCTGTTTGGTCCTTAAAACTGTGTTTTCCTTGAGCACATTAACATTTGCACTGATCTAAACCGATGAAAATCGACTTTGTCTGGGGTTTCTCCTGGTGTCTCTTTCTTGCCATTAATCTGTCTCTTCTTCCCGTCTCACCCTCCAGTGTCCCAGTGCTTGTCCGCGCTGGCCTGTGGGCCTCAGTACGAGTTGGCCATCGACGAGTTCTGCCTGGCCAAGTTCAGACTGGACATGCAAGAGCTGGATCAGAGACACTGGTGTTCCTGGGAAGACACAGTTGAGTGAGTGGCACGCACGCACACACACACACAAACACACACACACACACACACACACACCCAGTAATGCAGACAGATGTATCAAAACCCCTTTTACAACGATAAAGACCCAAAGAGCTTCTCCTTCTAAGACAGAACTGTGGTGTACTGCACTGCAATTCTGTCCAAAAGAGGCAGTAGTTTGGAAAGCCCTGTTGATTTTCCAGCTAGATCTATACACTGATCCATTTTGGTCACTGTCCAACAGCAGATTAGATATCGAATGAGCGAGGGAGAACAGAGAGAGAGTGTGTGTGTAAAGAGTCTGGAGGCACCAGAGGCACAAAAGCTGCAGCCTTTGCTGCGGCAACAGAGGACAGTTAGAATGTTTGCATTGCCATCACAGAGGCTGAGGCTGACATCTGCTGCGTTAGCGGCGCCGTTACGGCTGCGCAACAACACAAGTGTGGTTCAGTCAGAGCTTTCGTTTACACTCTTTTGAAGATGGTTCCCATCAAAGAAATGCAGATATTCGTCATTCTGGGACTTGGGGAAATGTTATTAAAGCTCGGGGCACAGTTGGTGCACAGCAGAAGGACAAGGACAAGGTTTTTAGTTCAGCTTTGTTATTGACAGATTGACAGATTGACTGCATGCACTTTGTAATGGTTATTTATTTTTTAAATACTGTTTATTTTATTGCTTTTTATTACTCTTTTTATTTGATTACCAACTGTAATCGAGATATTTTTATGGTTCCTGAGCAGCTGAGTCTGGACATCGCAACTCCATCATTTGTTTACATAGAGAAGCGTTTGGGGACCATAAGTTCAGTTGGAACAGTGAGTTTGGATTGTTGGCAGTGACGAACCTCACATCAGCAGGGCTCAGATTTGGTAAGGAAATCTTCCCGAGCTTCTCCCTCCAGCTCTGCAGCAGGACACTAACTTTGTTGGACCCGGGTTGTCGTGTGGAGTCAGTCAGACCCGCTGTTTGAATCCAAGGTGCTGAGGCTGTACCTCCTCGTCACCAGCAGCTACTGTGGTTAGAACCCAAAGAGCCTCCTGCCTTTGTGTCTGTCTGCGTCAGTTGGCTCTCATCAGGCTGCTGGACAAGAACCTAAATTCAAATTCATCTTTATTTATACAGCGTCTGTTACAACCAAAATTGTCTCCAAGGGCTTTGCAGAAACCCAGGGCCTGTCCCCTAAAATGGTGAAGAAAAACCTTGAGCAGGACCAAGACATTTTATAAATCTGTTGTCAGCGATCTGCGCTAACGAAAAAATTCTTTCTGAAAGAAATTATAATTCATTCACCCACGAGATGTGTTCTTTTGAACGAATCATTCGAGAACATGACATCACAGATCTCGCTGGCAGGCACGGCGTGAGCAGACGGCCGTCAGTAAAATATTTATTGCGGCCAAACACCTCAGTAGCATTGAGGATGTGAGGACACGTGTGGAGCCAGCCCATAAACTCCTCACACACACACACACACACACAGGGAGTCCTGTGAGCTCATGGGCAGAAATGCAACAGACAGACAACAGAATTCCGCAGAAAAGGAAAATGAATTTTAAACAGCAAATTTGATTCTCATGAAGAACAGCCCATCTTTAATTACAAACTTCCCCTCTTCACCAACTTTCACATCACACGGGGTTTTAATCACAGCGCTCAGAGGCCTGCGATTCTTACCTGATAGAATATTTTACAGGATTTCATAGAAACACTTGAGCAGATTTGTTCATTTCTGCTCATGCTGATGAGACCAGGAAGAAAGACACCGTGGGGCCCTCAGCATTCATGAAATTAAATAAAATTGAGTTAGATTAATCAGTTTATGACATATTCTATAAACTCCTGAAGCATTTCTCCTCCACACCCAGAAGGGCTGTCTGAGTTGTATATTTATCTCCATGACTTAAGAGGAAGAAGAGCGGTTCAGCTTCAGAGCTTGTTTACTTCCTCGCAGACAGATGCTGTTTTTCCATCCGTTCGCCCGTTCATTAGCATAATCTCAGAATTAGCTTGAGGTGTGTGCTCTGCTGCAGTTATTAGTCTACAACATTAATGCTGCATATTGATTTGAAAGGTCTAAAACGGGTGTTTTTTCTGGAAATAATAAAACGCCAGTCGATGCTGGTATGGAAAGTAATGGAAAATGGCAAGTAAAGAAATGTAAACATCAGCATTTATTTGGAGCTGTTTACCTTGAGTGTGCATGACATGTGCAGTGTTCTGCAGGATGTGCAGCTGTGCTCAGGCAGATTCATCTTGAAGTACCCGCATTTTTTTGGTAATTAATTCAACAGGTGTTTGTGTAGACACTCTAATGCATATGTTTGCTCTTCAGCTCGCTGATGCAGCAGAAGTCAGTTTGTTTCACTGCTGATTAGAATTGATTGTTGGTTAAATTAAGAAACCGCAGGAAGCAGATTGAGATCTTGTCAAGGGTACGGAGTAGAAACAGGAAATGGATTCAGCACACACACCAAAGACACGAAAGGCTGTGCAAATTGCAGACAATTTATTTCTGATTCATTAGTTTTGCAGCTCTGTAATTCCAAGCAGAATGTTGTAAATCACGTTGGTCTTCTAGAGGCAGGTCTGTACCGGACGCAGAGCAGATGGAAAATATTACAAGTCTGTTAAATGAAGACAAATTAGAACATTCAGCAGGAGAATTTCCTTTAGATTCCTTTAAAGTGGAATCATTGCGGTGATTCGGCGTCAGACACAACCAAACGCAAATCAGCATCAGTGGTATTATCTGTTAATATGACTGTTACTCCTGCTTGTCTTCTTACGGTGACTGAGAAAATGAACTCATTTGGACACGCTCCTGCTCACCTTCAGCAGCAGAGGCAGTACTGTGACGTAGAACAAGGTGACGGGTGGAAAGGAAGCAATTATTCAACATTATGCTAATTTAGGAGGTAAAATCTGCCCTTGAGGTCATTACTTCCAGCAGCCATCTATGAATCATGATGCTGTCAATCGTTTATCTACCTTTCACCTGCTTTATGATAACAGCATCCTTTTCCCAAAGTGGCTTTATCGGTAAAATACCTAATAAACTGCACAATGAGGCATGTTTTTTTCGATGACATCGAGGAAGAGCTGTGCACAGTTTCAGATCTTGTTTACTTCCTCGCAGACAGCTGGTGTTTTCCCATCCATGCGCCATTTCATTTGCATAATCTCAGAATTGAGGTTTGTGCTCTACTACATTTATCTGGCCACAACATTCATGCTGCATATTGATTTGAAAAGCTGTTTTGTCCTTATTTGTCTAACTTTTTGTGGATTTCTGACAGTTCAACCAAGTCTTTGTTGTGGAGACACCTTAAAATATCTGCAGAGAAACCACTAAACCCACTTAAACACAAGTCACTCAAGAAAATGAATTTCACCCGTGGCTCATCACCAGGAATGATGGGCAGATTTAACCTCCACCCAGGCTGAAGAACGTGCATGCATGATGGCTGCTGAAAGCCTGTAATAGAAAACTGATTCAACATGATTTGATGAGAACTGCCGGAGGGAAAAAAAAATACATGTAATTTCAAGACTCTGAGACTCCAATTCTGAGCTATCATGTTGAGTTAGCGTTGGTGATGTCTCTGAACAAAGCAAGTAACAATTTTAGTTGCTTCAAGCAGATGACAAGAAGTGTAATTACGAAGCAGCGCTGAGCTACTTTGACAGGCAGATAAAACAGAAAGTCCTCTGCGAAGCAACTGGCTCTAGAATTCTATGTCAGTGAGTAGAAAGATTACAAAAATACAACCGAGTGGTATTTTAAAGAATGAATAAAACATAAATCATCTTTCTTTACGTAACATTGCTATTTACCCGAATCCCATCCGCAGAAGTTAGAGTTCAATTTAAACTAAACGGTATGAATGTGTCTGCTCATCCTTTCTGGAGAAGTAAGATTCACATTTGGTAAAAAAACAATATAAAAAAAGCTGATAATGAATAAAGAAGGCCCGGGAGCTTCAGCAGGGATACAGTTTAGCATGTGAATATGTATGGAGCGAGCGTCTTGGCTTCAGTCAGTCCATCTGGCCTGACTGTGGCCTTCCCAGCCATCCACTCTCTCTGGTAGCTTGTTTGGTGAATTGAGGCTCGCTGTTGCCATGCTCAGCACGGCGGCAGCTTGACTTCATCCCTAAAGTCTGCTTGCAAACCTCTCTTGAATTATGTATCAATAGTTAGCACTAGCAAAAAGAACTTTCTATCCCATGTAAACAGACTAGTCCCGAGCTCTCTCTGAGGAGCAAATATCCTCTCTGCCGGTTTATTTCTGTTTATTGCTGCAAATGTCTCCTACAAAGTATGCAGGATCAGAGCGGCCTGGACCGCCAACGACTTCAATCACCGGTGTTTAATGAGTCCCTAATGAAGGTCCGTTTCTGTCCCTCCGTGCTTGTCTCACATGCTGCTGGCTTGTGGTTTAAAAATAGCTCCTTCCATGAGCCTTTTTTTTTTGTGTAATTGTTGGAGGGTATTTCAGTTAGGCAGTCATGCATGCCTGTCAGCCGTCTGTAATAATTTAAAAAGCCTCGTGAGAGTGAGCTCACGACGGGTTCTGTGCATATTTGAAGCCAGGATTAAAAAAAAAAAGTGAGCTCAACAGTGTGGAAAGCTAATTGAAGCTCCCCTTCTGTGGACCTCTGTGATTAAACGGCCGATTAGTCGGTGATTAAGAGATGGATTTGCTGCATGTTTTTACAGCTCTAATGAGCGGGTAACATCCAACGTCTCCCTGAATGCTGCGTGACTGCAGCCCTTACGCGCTGCCTGTTTATTGGTTCTAACAACAGGTTCATTAATCTGACTTTTCCACCAAATTTGATAAAAGTAGTTTCCAGTTTCCACGTCATTATTCAGAGATTCGTTGCCTTCTGCTGCCACAGAGAGGAAAACTCTACATTTGTTCTTTCCCCTTTGAGGGAATCACAACCTCTGTTACTTGGCTGTTGCAGCTCCGGTTTGTTAGAATTACTCCTCTGATGTCTCATTACGTTTGACAACGTTTGCGTGCAGGTTTGTGTTTGCACATTTAGCTGCACGACATGAATTGTTCCCCTCGCTAAGCTATTTACTACAGTCGGAGCATCACTACTGACGCTGCCACCAAAGGCTCACCGGTCCCACTACAACCTTAGAAGCCAGGACCCGGACACATGGTGAGGCAGCGTTCCAACACTATGGCCCTCGACTGTGGAACGCCCTGCCGGAGGACCTCAGGGCTGCAGAAAACGTTTGTGTTTTTAGAAGCAGGCTCAAGACCCACCGTTGCAATTGAACTTTTACTTAGTGCTTATTGATGGTATTCTATTTTATTCTTATTTATTCTATTGTTGTAATTTATCTTTTTCATTTTTTTTATTTCCTGTGTTTCCTCAGAGGGCGCTCTCTGCACCGGGGGTTGTGATCGGCTGTGGCTGCTGTGGCTCTGTCCCGTGGGCTCCTGCGGCCTGGTTGAGTGGTTCTCTGCCCTCCTCTCTGCTGTGGGCCCCGGGTCGAGGTCCTGTAGCTGTGGTCTGTGAGCGCCTCCCAGTGCAGACAGCTCCCTGTGATAGTGTCTCCTCAGCTCCATCCTCCGTGCCCAGCCTCACCTTAGACTGTGTGTGACTCTTTACAATGGTGTGGAGGAGAATTTGTGTGTAAGCATGTGCCTATGTGTGTGTGTGCGCGTATGTGTGTGTGTTGGGGGGGAGCAATTGTCACTGTTTTTAAATTTTGTTTTATCTATGTATAGCAATTTGTGCTACATCTTGTATGAAAAGTGCTCAACAAATAAAGTTTATTATTATTATTATTATTAGTAGTAGTAGTAGTAGTAGTAGTAGTAGTAGTAGTAGTAGTAGTATTATAAGCATTTAAATGGGAGACCTTGAGGTGATACCATTCATGGTGCAGGAATTGGACGTTTTTGCCTATTTAATAAGTTTTTGACCAATAGGTGACCAATATTGTTGAAAGATGTAAAAAGTATTTTACACAAATGTCATAGGAAGAAAAGATGAATATTCTCTCTCTCTCTCTCTCTCTCTATCTCCCTCACACTCACACACTGGCACACACACCCAGAATCCCCCAGAGGAATCAGAGGATGCTGGAGGTTTTGTGGAATAATAAAGCGGGGAGAAAAGGAACATTTTGTCTGATGTCCTCAGAAGTGACAGTTTGACCTGTTTTGTGTTCTTAGGTTGCAGAACAAAGACATCCTCTCATCTTCTATCTCCTCTGAGCACTCAGGACCACAGGGAAAAAACTAAATGACTAAAAAAAGGATTATTATTTTTTTTTTTTTTGGTGGCAGGTTCCTACGGAAGAGGATTAGGACCACCCATGAGAAGAAAATGAGAGGAGGTAGTTTTTTTTCCCTCATGCACTTTGAGAAAAAAGGCGAAATGCCGAGAATAAAGTCTATATATATAACGTCGAGAATAAAGTCGACCTTTTTAGACTATAACAACCAGCGCATGTGACTGCTATGAAATGCCGTGCAGGCATTTAGATGACTTGGTGAAATTATACTTTGGACTCGGCTTTAGTAACAAAGAATACTTCCTTTTTTAGCTCACAAACTCTCACCATCTCCCAGTCTCTCTCCCCCCTCTCCTTTTTCTCTCTATCTCCACCTCTCCTCTGTCTCACCATCTCCTTGTCTCTCCTCTCCTCCTCTCCCTCCCAGGCGGTCACAGCAGATGGCAGTCTACACTGAGTCTGGTTCTGCTTGAGGTTTCTGCCTGTTAAAGGGAGGTTTTTCCTCGCCACTGTTGGAGTGGCGATTGAATTGAATTGAATTGAAGTGAATTGAATTGAGCATGCGGGCGCCGCTACAAACAGGAAGTCATTTCCCCAGCAAATCAAAGAAGTCACTAAAGCACGAAAAAGGAAAAGACAGTATTATGGGCATTCTTAGGCTTCCGCGTCCCATTCGGCATATTATGAACACAAGCGAACCTGTTTTCCTACGGGAGTTTGTTGAAGGGTCCCGTCTCGACATTATATTTCGCCTTTTTTCTCGACATTTCAACTTTTTTCTCAAAGTGCATGATGGAAAAAAAAAACTACCTCCTCTCGTTTTTCTTCCTCACGGTGACCCTAATCCTCTTCCGTAGGTTTCGATACCACCATAATGACCTGCAGAAAATAAGCACACTTTTTTTTCTCTTTGTGTAACATAACAATATTCTTATTTTCCATATTTCTTTCTTGAATCCTGTGATGTGTCATGGCCCTTATCACTTCCCCAGGGGCTCATTTTCTTGTCTTAAACTCTGGTGAATGTTATGTGCTTTTAGCATTGTTTACTCCAAAATTCCATTAAAACTTAAACATGTATCTCTTTCCTAATGGAAGAGAAAGTAAAAGACAGGGTAACTTGACCAGGGTTAGCTTCGTAAACTTGGGGCCTCTCATGTTCACAGGTTATTCTGATTGGCTGATGCAATGATGCGAATGCATCCAAGCGAAAATGTTCAGGATATTTTTCGTGTATTAAATGCAGCTGCTTGGTTTTGTGTCAGAAACCAGAATATCCAGATTGTGGGCTACTAACTAGAGATAATGACTTTGACTGCTCACATTAGCTAACTAGGCTGAGATTTTTAAGGTGTGTGGTCATGTCTGGACCGCAGGAATACACATTTCCTGTTACATAATAACAAAGCGGTAATTTGTTTCATCTCCAGACAGTGACAGAGTCCGACCACAGCCGAGCGCGACGGCACGACCCCGGAGATGTCTGCCACTCGGATGGCTATTCCAAAGGGAGGTCTAACACGGCTAAATTTAAACAACTCATAAATGTAATATGACTCCGAGGTTGTCAGGAGGGCAGGGACATACTAAAGATCAGTATCGAACCTTCTCCGGGTTCATGACATGACATTTTAGATATTTCATGACTTTCAGAATTCATCTGGTCGGCGTGCAATAAGTTTCAGCACATCACATCGCCGCTGTGTGTGTGTGTGTGTGTGTGTGTGTGTGTGTGTGAGAGAGAGAGAGAGAGAGAGAGACGGACTGCTGTGAAAGAGTATGAATAAGCATATTTATAAGATTACAGATAGTTTAACAAGTAGAAAAGAAAAAGAAGCGTGAATAAACAACCTCAACTATCCCAGACCTAATATGAAATTTAAGTTGAACTGAAAACTCTAATTAGCTCTGCAAGATGACCAGAACTCTTCTTCTGTCTGTGATTATGCAGTTGTGTGGAGAAACAGCTTTGAATCCTCTGTTTTTCACACACACGCACACACACACACATATTGGTGGCTAATAGCATTAGCACCACCTTGAAACCGGTTAAAGGTGATCTTTCTGAGCGCAGCGTTGCTGAACTTTGGTCGGTTGGCTCTGGGGATGGGACATGAACTATGATTCACACCTTGTATTATTCTTATAAGAATTCTGACCTTAATTTGCACTGCATCCTCTGCCGCATGATCATAATCATGGGTCATTACCTCAATTATGGCTCAACGAGCTCCCACGGTCAGATGGCTCAGGGAAGGGCAACACAGGCACACACACACATACACACACAGTTCTTTCTTTGTTCCTTTCACAAAATTGTGTCACATTTTCAATCCTCAATGTTGTTTATTGACATTATCAGGCTAACTGCTCTATTCTCATCCACTGAAGAGTAAAATATTTAAATAAATGTTGCCATGGATCCTCCTCCAGAACATGAATGTAAATGTTTGCACTTTTTACATTATACCGCTGCTGAGGAGGCATATTCAGCTCTTGCAAATACGTATTTGATCTACCAGATACCACAAAATATAAATAAATAAATATCTCACACACCGATGTTCTTCCGTTTATAGGCTTTACTTAACTAATTAAGAATAAACTCATCAGGAAAGTGACCATGTCCGACCAGGAGGATGAAGGCCTGACAGCGTACAACCAGATGGTGCTGTTGATGTTTTGACTGTCAGGCCACCCCCCTCTGAGCCGATCCTCACCCCCGAAAGCATCAAAGAATGAAGCTTGGCGAGACCGTTAGTGTCAGAGGATGATGCTTTACACTTTACCGTCTGACAAATGTCACAATGATGCGTCACGCCTCCGTTTTTGCAGGAATATGGTCAGAGTTTCACAACAACGAGCTCTGGTGTAAAAGCTATGAGCCTGTAACTTTAGCCAACATGGTTTGGAATTTGCATTAACTAAATAATAAAAAAAAGCTTCACTGTAATAGTAGCCTGTACTTAATCTAACCTATGTTTTCCTTATGTGACTCAACTCTTCTTCTTCTTCTGTGTTGCTAAATGAGCAGAATCTACGGTGAGCTGACGAACTGCACCTTCCTGGTGGCTCTGAAGGTGGGATGCTTCTGGCCCAACAGGCTGGTGGACGAGTTCTTCATCCGGGTCCACAGGCACTACTTCCACGACTGCTCGCTGTCTGGCCGCCTCCTCCGGGACCCTCCCAACGGCATCCTGGGCCCCTTCATCGCTGTGCCCATCCTGGTCACCCTGCTGATGACGGCCCTGGTGGTGTGGAGGAGCAAACGCAGCGAGGGGATCGTGTAGTGAAGGGAAAGCAGGTTTCCGGAGATCCGACAGATCCCTTTTTGTCCCGAAGGCTTGAATTTGATTCACCCCTGAATGACCAAAGAATCTCTCCAGCGTTTCACTGGGAATCCCATTATTGGACTGGAGGTCCAGGAGATGTAATAAGTTTATAATCTTAAACTGAAGCCTTTGCAGTCTCCCCCCCCCCCCAACCCTTATATCACCTCTGGATTTAAATAATTTGTTCAGTCTGGACTTGGACACTGGCTGGTAAAAGGATAATGTAAATGTATTTGCTGGTGTTGCTACTATAGATGCTGAATTTAACTTTTGTTGAGGCTGGAAAATTAATTAATATCTGTACAAAAACATGGCCGTGTCTAAGCGGAAGTAGGATATCCAGGAATATCAGATGTAAATTCACAGTCTGTAAAGTATCTAACTGTCTAAATGTATTTATAACAGAATTGTGGTATCAAATCATTGTCCTCTAAATTTCTTCTTTAACAAGTGTGTTTTATTTTTGGAATATTGGAATCTATTACACTTCTCTCAGGTCTGTAATGTCGCGGCTGACCCAGGGTCGTGGGGGGGGGGAACGGTGGGATGTTTAATAGCGCGATGGACATCAGCAGGGCAGCGGAGGAATAATGAAAACTAAAAGGCAGCATCACACGGAGGTGAAAGGTTGTGACCGGGGTCAGGGCTGAGGCTTCTCTGCGGTTTCCATCCTCTGTCACCAAGGAAACGTAAAGGGCCTGATGCCCGCACACCTACAGGTAGAGTTTGTGAAGGAAGAGACGGTAAATGAAGCACATCTTCACTCGTCTCGCCAATTATTCTCCCGCAGACACCTTTGACTTCGCCGACTCCGCCATAACTGCAATTATGAGAGCAGTCAGCTGAGGTGGAGCAGAAAAATAACGTGAAAGGAAAATAAAACAATTCAAAGGGGGAAAATCACAGACTACAGAGAAAACATAAAACAACAGATTAGCCAACGCACACCTCTGCTGAGCAACGCCACGGCCTCAAGCACAGTCACAGTTTGTACATTGCGGACCTTTGGTTTTTACTGATCTGTTTGTGTGGGAAATGTTTCCTTTTTGATATTTTTAAATGCACTTGTTCCTTTATAGATTCATTGACCTGCACACCGCCTGTCAGAAAATCTCACATAAAAACACCACCCACACTCTCCCAACATGAGCTCACTTTGTATTTTGTGCCAAAAGTTCTTGTAATACAAAAAGAAAGATCAGAATTGTAGAAAAAGTAAAATTTTCCCTTGAAGAGTCTTCTGAAGATTGACTGTTGAGATGTACAAAGGTGAATAAAAGGTAAATAAAAGAGGCTTAGTTCCCATCATGTTGATGTTTCAATTTCTAAAATGTAAAATAAAAAAAGAGAGAAATCTTTCTAGTATTGAGCAAACGTGTCATAACAAACCCTGACAGATGATCAACATGTGTTGAAACACGTGAATCACATTATGTTGTAAGTCCTGGTGAAAAAACAAATGAAGATGGTGGAAATGAGAGTCCTTGCGTGTTTAAGAAAACTCTTCCTGCAGCCAAAACAACTGTAGTCGACTGTAAAATGTAACTGTAAAATGCCCACGTTGTTGCACAGATGCCACTTGGCCTGCAGGCTCTCAGAGTATGACTGGAGTGAGATATCTCCCCTCTGTGAGATGTGAGATCTTTGGTAAACAAAGATGAAAAACAGCTTGTGATGGTGAAACATTCTCACCTCCAGCTGCTTCGTTTAAACCAGCCAAGATCCACATTTTCAGTCTTTTTCCAGATAACGCTCAAACTGCCTTTGTTTTAATTAATATCTGTGCTTCTAAACACAGATGAGCGCACGTTTCATCCTTGTCTCCCAACTTACTCTGACCTTAATCCCCATGACTGTAGATTTCCAGCAGCTCTAAATCTATGAAGCCAAACACTGCAGCTCAGCTATTTAATGAAGCAAATACAAATGCTGAGAAGCTGCAGGACACTGAAGAAAGTGAGGGTGCGGGCAAAAAGAAGAAGTGACTATAACAAGCAAATAAATTAAATAAAAAATAAATTAAAAGGGCTATACATCAAAGATGAAATTGGAGCAATAACAGCAACTAAAGTCATGAATCTGCCAGACTGGCCTAATAACAACATGGAGTGTTGATGTCAGTGAGAGTAGGCTGAAAAAAAAAAAAAAAAAAACCCAAAATAATCATTTTTTACATATTCTTTTTAATTTAGTGATCATAAAATCACATAGTTATTTAAATAATACTAAGTGCAATCCTTGGTGTACCATGAGATTCATTATTAGCTCATAGACCTTTTAGTGACTGATTTATCTCATTAGAATAGAACAGAGGGTGTGTTACCTGTTATATTTGTGGTTTTTGTGCTGTCTGAGCTGTTGTCTTTCTGGCCAACACCTGGAATGTGTGTCCCTCAGGAGCAGAAGACAAAACCCTGAGCATGAGGTGGAGCATCTGAAAGTGTTTACTGTGGATTAGAGGATTAAATGACATTAATTGGCACAAGCAAGGACAGACAGACACACACACACAAAACACTTAATTTCATGCCTCTCCTGTGATCAGAGCAAGAAAAATGCAGACTGACTCTCAGACGAGACACAGATTATTCTGAATAAGAAGCAGGATTTCCCTTTCTTTCAGATTATCAGGATTATCTGTGTCTCCTTTTCTGTAACCCTTCTCTTTTAAGTAACCTCTACGTTTTTGTGTCGGCCGGAAAACACTGGACAGAATAAAAACATCCACTTTATGGATTTTATACTTGGTATACTTGCCGACTATTATGATAAACAGGAGTTTAACCAAACAAAACAAAATCAATTATATCTAACTTTACGGCTCTATTTTCCACTGTGGCTGAGAGCGCAACATAAAATCGATTTTCAGATTGAATTACCCAATTTTAATTCAGAATAAATTTCCTCACAAAACAACATATTGTTTATATCATTTATGCTGGAAAAAATTAGAAAAATTATATTTTTTAGATGATTGATCTCTGAGGTTCTTCCCACTGATTCTGCAGGTTAGCAACAGATGCTATGATGTCATTAGCAGATGTGGCCGCAGATGTGAATATATGTTGTTTTCAGTATGTGTGTCAGACATCAATCATAAAGTTCCCACGAGGCCCGAGTGTATTTCTGTCTTCCTGGTGATTTCCCAGCGGAACCTGGGACAACATTTCGATCTGCCGTCAGGAGATGAGACTCGACCAAGAACTGCCCAAAAAGTAGATTTCTGCCGTGACTCCACAGTCGGCTCAGTAAAAATAGCTTCGTGACTCCGAATCCGAAGGTGATTTTCTTTGCTCGCTTCATTTCTTCTCGACATTTTGAAAATGGGAAGTGTGTGGAAGCCATTACAGAGCCTCGCTCTGGACCCTCGTGGTGGAGGCCCACGTTTGAGGTTCAGATCCGCCTGAAGAAATGGAGCAAAGAGGGAGGAGAAAAGTGAAAAAAGTGGTGAAACTCTCACTTCTCTTCCACACGGCTTGTCTGTCCCTCAGATCCAAGTGTTTGTTGCAACATTAGAAGAAACGCCAGCAATGCGTCATCGGATAACGCTGTCAGTGGTTGCCATGGTGTCCATCTCCTTTGTACTCACATTACTTTAAATATCAAACAAACAAACCAAAAAAAAAAAAACAGTACATAACTCCAGAGTCACAGCCGGATTCTTTAACAGTTTTAACTGCATGTATATCGCTGGTGTAGTAAAGCAGGAACACACACACTCACACACTCCTCTTCTTGCAGGCTTCAGGGTTCACGGGTGCAGCTGGAAGACGTCAGAGGAGCCACCTGAGTCTGCTCTGGAACCTCTCTAGCAGATCAATTCTGTTTGAAACCTGCGAATCAGCTGGTGAGGGCAGCCGATGGCAGAAAGTACTCAGACGGACTATTTCATGCAGCTGACCACACACACCCCGTATACCCTAATGAGTGCACGATAGGGTATACGGGCTGGCTTCGGACCTGCAGCATCATGACCCAGCACGTTAGGGTCTCACTGAGGCGATTTGACTGCTTGGGACTGTAATAAATAATAAATAATTTGGAAATATTCAATCTGCGAATGAATAATTCAAGGTGGAACAAACACATGTCAGAACTGAGCAGCTTGACAGGCTGGTGCTGTCCAGACCTCACTTTGCTGTTCAGAACACATAACTAGGCCTCAAAGTTAAACCTCAACTCTATTTGCCGCCACTCAAATGTTGAAGTGTCAGAAATTGCATGTTCGCCTGACTCATTAACAAACGAGCGTATGTGAAGGGTTGTTTTTTTTTTTTTTTTTTTTTTTTTAATATTGTCATATTCTGCTTCTCTGATTGTTGGCCTGGCTGACTGTTTGCAGCCTGCCAAGCTGATCAAGTGCCTCCCACAGCTGGAATGATCATGTGGGCAGCTTTTTAAGCAGAACAAAGGAAAGAGAGGCACTTACAGGCAGACAGAGGAGCCCACCAAACACACACACACACACACACACACACACACACCGAGCAGCCACTTTACATGCAACTATTCAGGAAGAGACACCTGGACGCAGAGAAAACAAAAGAGAAAACAGTGAGATACTAAATGCAGACTTTTCTCAAATTCTGACTTATAAACTGTTTATAAAGCATTATCCTCATTAAAGGTCTTGTTAATAAAAGTTCACATCCTGGATCACCCTCATTCGATAGTGCATCACTAAACTGAATTTTTGAAGCATTTATTCAGAATAACTACAATAACATTTTAATATGCTAAATACAAGTACTGTGACTACATGCAGGCGAATGTTCCACATATGTCAACTAAAGCTGGAACAAAGCAGGCTGGTAAAGCGAAATCTTTGTTTTATTCCACAGTGAGTCAAAGTCAAGTACATAATGCCCTTTCATGTACGCTTCATGTTGTGGGTGTACATAATATATTATTATTATTAGTGGAAAAAACTGGATCGATTGAATTGAATGGTTCAGAAAATGGTTTGGTTCTAATTTCTGGGCTGTGCACGTTCTGAGGCTTCAGTTCCACATCAATTTTCAAGGTCAGCAAAAATGTACAGGTGTGTGAAAATCTGCAGAAAAGGAGGCGGAGCTCACAGGTAGTCGGCGTGGAGACGAAGAGATTCTGTTGAGCTGAGCGAGAGAACCCAGTAACAGGAGAGAGAAAAGCAGCCAGCGCCCACACACTCACACACACACACACACACACACACACACACACACACACACACACACGCAGAATTAAGGAACAAAGATGAACTCTTGATGCTGCATCCTTCTCTCGCTGTTTGGCCTCAGGGCAAACTGACACAACTAATAATCTCCGATTTCCCTCAACATCCACACAACAATCTGGTGCTCCAACATGGCATTAACCTGGCCGACAGCTGCTGCACTAAACGTTCTCTCCTGAAGGACCCTGACGGAGGTGGAAAAAGATCAGGACAGAATTCTCTCGTAAGAACAACCCTTTCCAGCACGCATGACGACGTCACACAATTGAAAAGACGCTACCCGTCACTGATAGCGACGTTCTCGCCCTGATGGCTACTGGGAAAGGATCCACACATTCCACCCCCCCACCCCACCCCACCCCACCCCCGATGAATGCGCTTGCCCTTTTGTGAACATTTCAGAGTGTCAGAAAAGCCAAAACAACCATAAAAAGGAGACAATAACCTTTGTTGTAATGAACACTCTTGGCTGCTGATTATACTGTATCTCCTTACAGTAAACAGTCGCTTGGAGCCCTTCGCCTCGCCACGCCGACTCGGGCCTTATATGGAGCTGTGGATTGGAAATGATCACGGAAACCACCCAACAGACGGAGCTGCACAAATGCATCTGCAGTCATTAACATCGGATACTTTCGGTAAGATTCGAATGATCGGTAGCGCCGTGTCAAAGGTGCAGCTTCTTTAAAGTTAGCAGGATGTCGGTCCGAGGCCGAGCAGCACCAGCGTCCTCTAACTCGCAGGGAATTACCGTAAATGCTTCAATTATGCAGCTCTAAAAGCGAGATCGTGCAGGCCTGAAGCAACGCGGCGATGTTCAGATGAACGCCTTCAGAATGGTGACGGCTAAAGGGAGGTGACAGCCATAGCAGACGTCACATCAACAGTCTCTAAGTGAAACAGACAACACAGACGAGTTGTCAAGGAAACCATAACGTGCAGTGTGAGGATTTCCTGTTCTTCATTTTAATTCCGCCTGACTGCTGACCTTTGACCTCAAGTCACTTGTTTACTTTAGAATAGACTAGAATTGAATGCCTTTTATTGTCATTATACATCTTTTTTACATGTACGAGATGAAAAGCTACTCCTTCTTCAGTGCAAACGTGTGTAAATATATACAACAGAGTAGAATAAAATAAAATAAGTTTAGTGCAGATATGTCAAAAATATATAAAAATAAAACTACAAAAATATGAAGAGAATTCTAAAAAAAAAAAAGAAAAAAAAAAATCTCTTAATTTTTTCCAGAGCTGTATATATTAAATTATACTTAATTTGTCACATTTATCTTACTGGATAAATGCATTAATGAATGGAAAGAACACATTTTTAATTTTTAATCAAAAGAGAACAATGTGGCAGGATTATTTCAGCAGGACAATCGATCAAGTTAATGGAGATTAAATAAACAGGTGTTATCATGCGTTGTTGTAGCTTTAATCAATGATATTATATGTTAATAACCTTCTGAAGGGATGATTGAATTCACTACCTGTTCATTCTTCTCCTGCTTCCTGGTTGCCTGAGGCTACATTCACGGCTGCGGCACAGAGGTGACGTTCGTCTCCGATTAAAGTCGTCTCCAGGTCGGAGCGCCGACGGCAGCAACCAATTTGCCTGACAAATGACCTGTCATTTAAAGCCGTTAACCTCAGCCCTGACGTGGCGGCAGGTGCCTCGTCGTCAGGGCCTCCGCGTCGGTCCTGTGTAAATATGTGCTTTGTTTCAACAAACGCTCGTTAACTTGTAAGTGGCTTTGGGCAGAGCAGGTCAGGATGGGTGATTAATGAGCTTTAATCGTCTCATTAGCCCGTTCGGCTGCGGGCTGTCTCTATCACTTACACAGTGGACACTCACAGGTCAGAACAGCCCGAGGGGGGAGAGTACAGTCGGACCGGGCCGCCTCCAAAAACCTGCTGTAATGACGGCTGTGGGCGACAGCTGTCAGGCAGAGTCATGTGACCTGTCGCTCCTTTTTCCAGCCAGGCGACTCACTGTCACTGCCACTATGCCACATCTCCCAATAAGCTCATCGGCAAAGCTAATTAAACACCCATTATTGGTGTAGAACACCACCGTGTCCTCCAACCGACAGACAGCAGGATGACTGAGGATGAGTGTGAGTCGACCTTCATCCGCCATTATCATCTACTGCAAAACAAGCATCATGAAAATGCTAATGAGTGTGAAACCGCTGATAATTACTGAAGGAAATAACCAAATCAGTGAGAGAATAACTGGTAATTACAGCGATTAGAACTTAAGTGAATCACCCACATTATCCAAATAAGCACAACACAGCAGCTGCAGTTATATTCTCTTTAATAGATCTTAAAAAAATGGATATACAATCTGAGAAGGAAAGAGTTGAGGATTTTCAGTTGTACCCCCGTTTATTGATTATCCCAAAGTAGAGATGTGTCCTAATTACATTCTGGGGAAGAAATAAACATGGCTGAGTCTCAAATTAAAGGACAGATGAGATAAATGAAGCCAAAGTGAGACCATAAAATCCATGTTGGGCTGCTAGCCTGGAAGCAAACACAAAGATGGCACAAGGTGGCCACATCTAAGCCATTATTAGCCTTTGAGGCTCGATCCAGAGCACTTTTTCATGTCCTTGCTTTGACAGTAGCTGGTGCTTACTTTCACTGGGTAATCAATAATTTCATCTGCTGAACCTTGGGCCAGAAACACACACACACGAAAAAAAGAGAGAACCAGAATATGCTAACAAGTCAGACTTCATACTGTAACAGCTCACACACACTTAGCTAACAGAAATTTTGACAAACACACACCTCTAGCGCAAAACTTGACCATGCTGGCTTTGTCTCATGCAGACGTGTGAAGCAAAGCTGAATGGAGTGGGAACGGTCTCTCAGTTCAGAGATAATGACACAGAGCAGAGGCACAAAACCAGCCAGAGCCATGGAATCAAAGAGGCGAGCAAGGCTCCTTAGAGCACGCGCACACACGCACACACACACACACACACACACGCAGACAAAACAAAGACTTGTCATGGCCAGAACCTGCGGGTGTTGAGTCTGAGGTGAACTGACTGGCTCAACACGGCCAGATGTCCCACAGCGCTTCCCCCAACCAAGACAGTTTCATTAAAAAAAACAAAAAAAACAAAAAAAAAACCAACAAATAAATCTAAAACGCTAGTAAAAAAAGCTAACGGGGCAGCGAATGCAGCACCTGCAGGGACAAGGGCATTGGTCTTATGACTTTAGCATTAGCATTACATAGCCTCCAATGATCACATCTGTGTGTGTGTGTGTGTGTGTGTGTGTGTGTGTGTGTGTGTGTGTGTGTGTGTGTGTGTGTGTGTGTGTGTGTGTGTGTGTGTACCTCTGCTGATAATTAGTGCCTCACACCCACACTCACCATTTACAATCTAAATCTACTGTGTACAGAAAGTGAATGTAATACTGTCCTTCTGTGCAACTGCACTCAAACTGACATCAGCCAGAAAAAGGAGAGAGGGAAATTAACGTTGAGAGAATTTACTCTGGACAGCAGAATTGTGCCTTTTAAAGCGCTGACTTCCTAATTTAAATGTTGATTTCAGTGTCCACGCCGACTAAACAGCGTGGGAAACCAAGATACTTAAACATTATTCAAGAGCAAGCAGACAATACTACAATGTCAAGCAGGTGGTTCTAATTCTTCGGCCTGCCGAGAGGCAGTTTGCAATCAGAGCACGGGCGTCTCCTTTTGTTGCTATGGCACGTGTGTTGGCAGCGTGTTTGTGCCCTCTGGAGCGATGCACGGCCATCATCAGTCATTTAGAGTTCTGTTCTTGTGCCCCTGTGGAGGGTCCAGGTCAAACCTATATTCAGCTGCTTTTCTGCCTGCTGATTTATTAGTGAGCAGGTGATGAGCGCGGCCAATCGGCTAGGAAGAGCTACAGCCTGGACACAAATGTCTTTAGATTTATCCACATGATTGAAGAATAAATACATGTTAAAAGGGTGCAGTTTTTCAGCTTCTACCAGAAATGCGCAGGAAAAGAGCTGAAGAAACCAAACTTGTCTTATATTTCGCAAACAGCACCTTTGGAATTTATCATCTGAAGATGTCCAGTAAACCGGCTACACTTTTCCCACTCCAGATAAAATGAAATGTATTTTGCAACTGCTGTCAGCTCTGATCGGACTGCACTCTCTCCCAGTCCTCTAACGGAAAACAGAGTGTAACAGAGAGACGGATGAGGGTGGAGAGGAGGAGCTACAGCAGGATTAGCTTACAAATTTGGCTATTTTATACGTTCTGGCTGAAGACACAGAGGTGTCCTGTTGTGTGTGTGTGTGTGTGTGTGTGTGTGTGTGTGTGTGTGTGTGTTCATGCAGGGAGAGTGTTAACAGAATGGGATGATGTGCTCATTCACATGCTGTCTATGTGTGTTTGTGAACTCGTGCATTTTCTCTTTAGCGACACAAACATGGCAGGCACTGGAACAGAGGACTGACAGAGACAACGCTTCTCTCTCCATTAGTTACGTTTCCAAAGAGCAGAATCATCATTTGTTTGGAACCAGTACTACTTGCATCCGTTACATCTGAACTCTTGCGACGCCGGTCCTCAACGGGGGTTCGGCGAGGTGGGGTCTCGTCGACGGAATCAAAGCGAATCAATCGGTGTCAGGATCAAAGCGGGTTGGTATGTGAGCCCTTCCTAAATGATTTCGAATTTCTCATTCTGTTCCCGCAACGGAGAGTTTATTACAGCTGGGAGAGCAGGAGGGCGCGAGCGGAGCTGTGGTGTGGGGCAGAGGGGAGAAGTACGAGTCAACCTGTCAGCTGGCCATGATGAGCAGAGGCAGGCAGAGCAGTGGGGTCAGGCCAGGCTGATGCCCAGAGCCGCCGCTGCTATCATCTGGCGTAGTTCCTGATGTAATCTTGAACTTTATTCCGAAAATCCTCCTGGAGACGGAGAGAAAGAACGTAGAGATTGAGAGAATCAAACAGAAACAACAGTAAACATTTGTTGCAGGAGAGAAAACTGGCAGGAAAGAAAGCAATATGAGAATTTCCTTATTTCCATGGTTACATAGCATATGTACACACACACACACACACACACACAAAGAATTGTGCTGTATAACACCATCTATTCTACTCATACCAGAAAGGAACTGTGCTTCACTGTGGCAACCTGTACATTAAAAAAACAGTTTATTGTAAACACATGCATGCTAGCAGATGCAAAATGAGCTCATTTACTGGGAACGATAGAGGTGGGGTAGTTATAGTCACCATGAGAGAATAAATAAATTTGGTAAAAGTGCAAGGCAGAGTTCACTTTATTTTATGTCCAAACGATCACAAAAAGGCCAAGATTTTATGTCTCTTTATGGAATTTTCAGATTTCTAAAATCAAAACATAAGTAATAATACTCCTTTCCTCCTTCTTTCTTCTTTCATTCGTATTGTTTCAAACATTTTCAGGTGTTACGTCGCTTCAGCTTTCCTTGTTACTGGCTTTTGAAGCACTTTGACGCATGAAAGTTGCCACATAAATAATAATAATAATAAAAAAAAAAAACATTCCAGAAGCTCTGCGGAGTCCGAGTCTCTCTAAAGTTCTATTTCACTGATGACCCCGTCACCAGATCCATCCATGCAGCACTCTGAGATGTTAAAAGTCACTGCCCAACATGGAATTTCACATACAAGCGGTCCGCATGGACATCAGAACTCTGATTTACAGCAGATCCTCTTGTGAATTTGTCAAGCACCACTGGGGCTCCTGTGTACAAGCAAGGGACTGAGAACGTGAGAAAAGAGAGGGAGGAGGAGAGATGGTGTGTGTGTGTGTGTGTGTGTGTGTGTGTGTGTGTGTGTGTGTGTGTAGCTACATGAGTGACTGACAGGAAAGCCTGAAAAGCCGCCAGCAACTAAATCTTCAGCTGTGATGAGGAGCAGTTTGAGTATCTGTCCCCAGAGGGAAGATGTTCTGGGCTCATTACCGCTGAGGGATCCTTCCCTCCACCAGATTTCAGTGCTAGGATATTTTTTATTTGTGTTAAGATGATGTAGGTAAGAATATTTAATCTGATATTATTCATTCAGGAAAAAAAAAAGAAATGAATAAATTAAGTATTAAATGACCGTCTATTTTAGATCCCTTGATATAACAAGCAAAGCTAACAAGCGCGAAGGAAGAACTAAAAAGTGAGCTGGATAAGAGTCTGGCTGGGTGCAAACTGCATCTTACTAAGCTCAACTTCTCTGCTAACTCATCATACTACATGTTTTCAGCTAAATATGAGGTGCTGCCAAAAAACTAATTAAAAGCGATAGTGATACCAAAACAAGAACTAGCTTTAATGATGATGATTTAATACCAGGGTAAACATGCTTTGGAACTGAGTTAACATTATTAGATTAATGACATGAAATTTAATCAGCATCTCTGTTAATTCCTACACCCAACTATAGATTTCTTCCTGGTTCATCCACCTGTCTATTAAGAGGGTATATTATTCACGTATAATTCCTTGTAATTGTTCTCTTGGAGCGGAGCCAGTCTTAGTCTGGCTAAGACTGCAAATTCCTCTTTGTGCCTTGTGTTAGTTCAACGGCTCTAAACAAACGCTGCAGATGATTAAAAAAAAAAAAAAAGTTTCTGGTTCCTCACCCACCCATCTCACCCACAGAAGGCAATTAACTCGCCTGTCCACCACATATTAGATCAGGGACTCAAAGAGTGCGCAAAGGGAAAACAAATGCATATAAAACCCTGTGGGTGAGGACAGCTGCTAAAAATGGAAACCAGACAACAAGACGGGAGAGGCGGTGTGACCAGTGGAGGGGAGTGAAACAGGTAGAGAGAGTAGACAAAGGCTGCAGAGGTGAGACCTCACACACCATTGGAAATTGTTGTGAAAGCATTGTGAGGCTAATGCTACAAGCGAGATGTGGTGTCGTGGTGCTGACTCAAAATAAAAACAGATTGCACGCAACCTTATCACCGAATAAGGCGACATGCAACATGTTTGCTTTTTTGGTTTATATGCTGACCTTTCGAAATGAGGAGAGTGGCTCATTTGTTTAGTCCTGGATGTGCGACCATTCCCCACGCCTGAGCAAACACAGATGGCCACACGTGTCGTTGCTAACCACCGCTATCGTTTGGCTCTTTTAGTGTGCAATGTGCAGCGTTAACCGATGCAACCGCAACAAGGTTTGCTGGTAGCGAGAGGAGCCGGGACACTTTCAGAGCTCTGCCAAGGTACCCTTGAGCACGATATCGAACCCCTAAATGCTCACATAGGGCCTGGTGATGAGCCAGCGACTCTTCCAGGTGTGTACTCTCTGGGATAGGCTCCAGCACCCCTCCCCGCGACCCCACAAGGGAGAAGCGGTTAAAAGATGGATGGAACCACAACAGCGAGAAATCAAGGAAACCGCCCCTTAAACACCTTAGTAGAGCCGTATTAATAATCAGCGAAGCTTTTGTTGAGATCAATACTAGGTGCAGCGAGCCTCATTGTTATCCTGCTGGGAGAGCTCCGAGCGATGGGGATCACTGTCACTAATAAGCCACATCAGCAAACCTCACGTGTCACGATTGATTGCAGATAAGAGGGATAAAGCAGATCTGCTACTGAAAGAAGCAGCAGAGCATGTCTAAAAGAGAGGGAGCAATCGAACTCTTCATGATGCTGCTTTAAATCTGTCACTGCAAGTACTAGCTGTATCAGGACTGTTTAGAGATAAAGCTAAACAGCCTGGGTAACCAGCTGTATTTAAAAAAAAAAAAAAAAATTACATAAAATAGTATCTTTTCTGCAACATAGAAATGTGGAGTTTATGGCTAAAAAGGACGATTTTTAAAAACACAGGACCGTAAGCAGAGTGTTCAGAAAGCTTCAGCGTTCAGAGTCCAGGCCCAGTCGTTCAGACAAAGACGGAGCTTTAAAACAATCCCTGGGCATCACTCAGATGTAGTCGGAATCCAGCCTGACACGTTGGGAACTCAGCTGCGATTCATTGTCCAGGAAACAGGTTGTTTTTTTTCCAAACTGCCCTTTTTTTTTTTTTTTTTTTTCAAACACTAGAGACGAAAGAGAGCACATGCACTGGTGTGTGACACACTCGCTGTCCAGAGTTTCTGTGGACCTGGGATGACAGCATTTACTGGAAATAATTTATAACAATAAAATAAAAGTTTCAAATAGACAAGATTTTCTTTAGGTAGGAGGTGGTCTTCAGGTTCCTGTACAATCTTGATGAATGGGAATCTGCACTGTTTTAATGAGCTCAGCAATTCTGACATGTACTGCAAAGCTTCTACAGCCATTTCCACACCAGCATAATGAATAAACTGCATGGTTGATATTTGAAAAACAAGGGGAATACACAAACCATCTGTTAATTAGCAGGACACACTCAAAATACATTTCTGAGTGTGTCCTGCTAATTAACAGAGGAAGGAGTGATGACAAACTGTGTCAAGCGGTATCTATCTAAAAGAATCAGATTTCAGACACTGTTTTTTGCTTTGTTAAAAAGAGAAATAAGAGAGTAAACATCCTTTGTTAGGTGTGTAAATGCAGAGGTGGAAATTTAAATAGTCAAAAAGTGAAAGTAATGGTTCTTGTTGGGGTTGACATGTGACTAATTAACAGTATCCCTTCATTCACATTGCAGATGCGCAACAGCAGCTCATTATATGTAACAAGTCAAAACACAGTTGCCCGTGGGGATGTGAGGATTGCCTCTTTCAGGCACTTTAACCAGGAAATGTATGCAGTGAGCCATAAGAGCACCACTTCTCAGCACACACACACACACACTACAGCTGATGACTGTAGGCTCTTTTAACATGCGTCTCCTGTGAGCACTTATGAACACACGTCACATCCATTCCCTGCACATACATAAACACGGCTACTCCAAAATGAAGAAAAGCCGTAGACCCGTAACACAAGAGTAGGACGTCACATTTGGGTTCTACCAACCAAATAAATGTGTTTCTGAGGTCAGATCTCAGAAATAAATTGTGACACACTGTCAGATCTTTAAAGACAAACTGATATTTGCATTAAAATTCTCTGGTTCACCATTCAAGATGGCAGCCTTTTTATCTTAGAACTTATGGATTCTGGAAGTGAAGATGACTCATTATCTTTAGATTGGAAATACCAGCTGTTCCACCCATCCCTGCCTAAAATGAGGTCACATTCTCATGCTCTACTGAACACCCACTGATGCATAATGTGAAAGCATGTGTTAAAGGCCAAAGGTCAAAGACCGTACTACTCAGAAAATTAGAATATCGTGTAAAAGTTGTTTTATTCAGGCAATCCAACATAAAAGGTGAAATGTCTGTGTAGATCTCTCTGTGTCAACTGGACTTTCAGTCCAGTTGACACAGAGAGATCTACTTTGGATAAAAGGTGAAACCAATACATTTTATAGACTCTACATGCAAAGTGAGATATCTCAAGCATTTTTGTTGTAATTTTGCTGATTTTTTTATTGATTTCAAGCAATATTCTAATTTTCTCAGTTTTTGAATTTGAGGTTTTCTGAAACTGTAAGTCCTAATAAGCAAAAAGAAACAAATAAAAGCTTGAAATATATTGATTCATATACTATTTGTCTAGATAATATGTACATTTCACCTTTAAAGTTGAGTTACAGAAATACATGCACTTTTGCAGGATATTCTGATTTTCCTGTATTTTAAAATGCTTTCAGTCCACCTTCACTCGGGCAGCACTAAAGACAGTCCCCCTGGTCTGCAGACTACCTGCAGAGTTACACTGTTTCAGCTGGCAATGCAGTAAAGAACTACACAAGACTGAAAACATCAGCACCCTGCTGGTCTAGATACACCTGAAGGGAAGAATCGACGAGAAGCACAAGTTAAAAAGAGAGCGAAAAGACAGAAGAGGGGGTACGTTCCCAACTAATAACTGAGGTTATTAGCATTTTGTAACAGCAAAGGCAGATATTTAACAACTCTCTCATCAGATCTTCTGGTCTACGTGCTAAAATACTGCCAGACAGAAGACAGTAAGTCACAGCTCTGGTTTAAAGTGCTGATGGGGCTGCATGTTATAGCCTGACGTCTGCAGCAGAGCTGCTTTATCAAGTTCCATATAAGAAACTAAAAATACAACCATATGCACTTGCACCACACACACACATACCCGGTCTTGTTTTGAAACACTGCTGTCTGCTCTTTCCAGCCCACTCTTTGAGATTAGAGCACTTTAGGCATCACGTAATTCCACCTACAGAGGCCGCGGAGCACGAAAGCTGCTAAAGCCAACATCCTGGTCACTTCTTCAACATCACCCGTGGTTTATGTATGATTATGGGGTCATGATGACACATGCAAGGCTGTTATTCACGGGTAGGTAGCTACCTCACAAAAAATTGATCATTCAAAGTGGCTAAATTAGATCCATTTCTGAAAACCGTTCAGTGATTTTGAATTCAGTAATGCCTCACCTTGTCTCGCAGATGATGTTCTGCTGCATCGATGTTTAATGGGTCATCAAAGTTCAACAGGTCCTGAAGAAGATGCAAAACAGAAGTGCATAAAACAGTATAAACAGCACAAAAAAAAATTCACAGGAAAGGACCATTTCCTTGTCAAATATCTCTTAAAAGAGAACTTTCCAGGGTTCAATACTTTCTGGCCCAGTTAAGGGGGATATTGCCCCCTTTAGCACTATTTGCTGTCTGCAGTGTCACTCTAGATTCTGCAACCGCAACAACCAAGCTGCCTAATTATGCCTTTGCCCCAGAGATACTGGATGAAGCATGTGAGACAAGAAGCAGCGTGTTAGGGAGATAAAAAGAAACTCTTCGCGCCTGAGAGGTTGTTCCTTGATTAAGTGGAAAGATTCAGGGCATGGCCAAGCTTCAACACATATTACCATCATCATTACCACCACCGACACGGTCTTCAGGGTAAGTGTAAAAACTTATAGAAATCCAGTGATGATTTATGCAAGCTTGCAATTTGTAAAGTTTGCGGCTAAACTAGCTAATCCCCTAAATTACTGCTTACTTTGGAGCAAAAGTTAAGATAACTGATCTAAGCAACAAAGCAAAAAACCATTCACATGAATAAAGTTAAACCAACTTGAAAACTTACAGTGAACAGGGAGTTCAAACCCCACACCACATCCTGTGAAAACAAACAAACAAAAATTGAAATATCCAGCGGGGACACTGTAGCTCTCATTTCCCTCAGTGTGGGCGCACCCTGGCAGGTGCTTCTACATGAAGAGTGAGACAGTTGTGTATTTTCTGCTGTTAAAAAGACATGCAAACTGGCAGAAGTTAGTGAAATTAGTGTCCATGACATTTCCTTCTATCTACAGTATATTCTCTGGTTGCTTCGGTCAGCAGTCTGCAGATAGCACTCATGCATCATACTGCGGACCCCATGGTTGAAAACCCTCCACATCACCCTGCATAAGCATATACAGCCTGTAATTTCCCTTACAGGCCATTTATGGAAATAAAAGAAGTAAAAATAGTTTCATTTGCGTATGTGCGTGGGATAAAGTGGAGAGTGGCGACTCGTGAAGAGGGACATCAACACCCACTGGAAAACTAACACAAACCTTTCTGACTCACAACTTACTTTTGCCTCACTTTTTTTGTTAAATCGCATGAATTCAAGCACTACATGGCCGCACTCATATTTTTGTTTCAGTAAATGTCAGACTGCGTTTCGACGAGGATGCAATCTGACAACTGTTGAGCCCAGGTGGAAAAACTAAAACCAATTTTACGCGTCCTTGAGCATATCCCAGAATACTCTTTCTGAACATGTTAACATGTTCAAAACTGCTTTGTGTCAGGAGAAAAGTAGCAACAGTTTATTAGAACTGCATCTTTAGCTTCCATTTAAATTTAGGTCACATGAGCACGCAATGAGACGGAGAGTGTGTCGTAAGCCCGACTCAGAGATTCCTGTTACAAACACAAACACACAGCAAAGATAAACAGCTGTATGCAAAGCTGCTTTTCTCGCTAAAAACTAAGACCAAGGAAGGAATGTGTACCAAGCCAAGCCTGGAGAACATCGACAAACATTATACAAAAAAATACAGGCACATGAGTTTTATTTGATTTCTTTGTGTATTGGAGAGCTTTAACTGGTGAGTCAGGGACAATCTTTCAGAAAAGGTCGTCACTTTGTACTTAAAAGAAAATATTTGCATTCAGATTGTTAAGCACATTCAATGTTGGGGATACTCAGGGGAAATTCACTGTTAGGTGCTTTAAAGTAAACTCTGATGTCATTCGTTTCCATAGATCAGTGTTTCTCAAACTTTTTCAGACCAAGGACCACTGAACCCATAAACAAACACTCACGGACCACCTGACTCTAAATAGCCCCCAAAACAATATGCTAAGTAACGACTGGGTGTTGGTATGACAGATGCATCAGGAAATATACAATAAAGTGAATTCTTTAAATATTGGGAGTTAAAGAAACACTGATTTTAGACTGAATTTTAAATATTGAAATTTGAAAATGTGATTTGTTACGTGTTAACTCGTAGACCACCAGGGGTCGCCCGCGGACCACCACTCTCTAACATAGATAATGTTAGAGATGTTGAAACGGTGTTGACCAAGTGCGACATAGCAAACCACTCTATTCAACAATAATAATTATTATTATTATAGTGACCACTTAGATGAGTTGCTATTCTAGTGGATATGCCAACTGTTGGCATCTGGTGACATTTGATATTTATTCATTTCAGCATGACTTCATCAAATATGGAAAAAAGCCACTTTGTTTTTAACAGATTGAGTTACACTGCTTCACAACACGTACACATACATACGTAGAAGCCAGTGGAGTAAAGAGGCTATTGTCATTTATTTATAACCCACTGAATCACTTTCTCCTTTTTAACACAGTGACAGCTGAGCAGGTCCTCCTATTGCGGGTTAACAATGAAGGTCTTTAAAAATTAAAGCCTCTGGCTGCAGGTTTCAGCTAGTTATAAAATTGTCCCAGTTCTGCATTGATGCACTCTGAAGAGCTACATGAATGAGACCAACAGTGAGGGGCCTACAGTGGACAGTCAAGTCACATGAAGACCTGACCTGATGACAATGTGATAAAGCAAGTGTGCAAAAATTGCAGAGAAGTTCTTTATTCTGCAGCTGTAGCAAATGTAAATCGTGACTGCAAAGACAGAGAAGGCTTCTCAAGTACACCAATTCCTTATTAAACTCTACCACAACGGCAGCTTATCACTGAATCAATCTAAACGTAGATTCAAGCAATCATTAGAATGATAGTGTGTAAGTATTAGAATGGAAAGTAGCTTCATTGTCCAAATGTATTCAGTTCCACTCACTCAAAAACAATATTCGTCAAAAGCTTAAAAGAAGGATGTCCTAGTTTCCATCTTTGTAGACCTTCTTCAATCATTATGCACACTGTGCTTAACTGAGCGGAGAGGAAAGCATCAGAAGTCAGAGCACTCTTTTATATGCGGAACAAAACTCTTTCATGGTGAAGTTTACCTTCACGGAGCTCTGCAGGAGCCTTTCCAGCGTGTCCTGCCTTGACTCTCATTTTGCCAGTTTGCTTTACATAGTCCATTATTTACAAAAAAACTTATCATTTTAGCTGCAGTTTTATCAATTAAAAAAAAAAAAAAACAGTTAAATGCTGTTTAACAAATAATAGCATACAAAAACAATTCCTCTTAAATGACATACCTTTAATGTTCTGGTGGGGGCCCAGCCTGTACCATCAATAGAATGCTCCCGCAATAAACTGTGTTATATAAAGAAAAGAGAGAACAATAAAAGAAATATGCACTCATATTAATAACATTGTACTGAAGAAACATTTGGATAGTTTTCCCTGTGAAAAAATGTTGCATTTACGTACATATCAGGCCATTATACTTTTTTAGGTACTATGTGATGAAGGATGATGTTAAATTTCAGCAGCATAAACTGATCAAAGAGATGTTACAACAAAGAGAAGATGGCAAAGAAAGTTGGAAGATCTATAAGTTGTACAGGTAGATAGGAGTTTTACCTTAAACAGATCTCTCCATTTTCTGTGATGTTCGGATGCCATATTCTGGTCAGACATCTCACTTTAGGAGGCTGGAAAATGTTGTCGTGAGTATAATGCTCAAGCCGTACATGCATGTGACGCACAGACACAAAACGCAAAAAAACGCAAAAACACGGTGGCATGCAGAGATTACACCTGTGGATTACTAAAGTACAACCGGACGTGAGAATAAAAATAGAAGGAGGAACAAATACAGACAACAAGCAGACCAAACAAAGAGATCACTTACCACCATGTTATAGGCTTCGGGGATGTCGATTTCAAAATGAAACTTTCCACTTTGGTAGTAACCCTCATCTGGAAAAACAAAATATCTCAATATTTCAGTACAGAAAAACCAACACTTGACAATTCAATCAAAATTAAGAGTCACGAAAAAAGTCAACAACATAATCAAAAATAATGCCCATAGTTGCACTATACGTACCAGAAGTCCATTTATGTACACACAATCAAATCTCAGTATTAGAAATATGAGCTGGATACTGTTAGAGTGAAGCCATATAACTGTTTTGACCTGTTTTGTTCAGGGCTACCATCCTCCATGGCAACACAATCACAATCCTATCGGGCCATCTATTACACCTTCAACATAATTCAAAGCGAGGTTATTGTGGACACTCAAACGTGTGAGCATCATCAGTATGCTCGACCCACCCCCAAAACTCTACTCACAATGCTGAACAAATCCAGATAAGAGTTTCATGAAAGGGGATGTCTAAAACCCAACTGATTCCCTTCGCTGCAACAATGATGGTTGTGCAGTTTAATTATACTGCAAACACTCTCCGTGCATTATAAAAGAGAAAGCAAGAGAGCGGCGCACAGAGACGTGGCAACAAAGCCGTATGAGGTCTGAAGTGAAGACATGCAAGAATACAAAAAAAGAAGCGAGAATATTAAAGAGGAAAATGGGACCGTGAACACTGACACTGGTGTTCTATCACCCGTAACCTACTAAGCGGTATGATATAGATTGCTTATTGGGTTTACAAAGATGGAGTCACTGACTGTGTCCATGTTCAGAAGATGGACTTCATCACCGGACCGTGTGATTAAAAGTCAAGATCAAAGCTTGAGCAGCATTGAAAGTCTTGATAAGCAACCGGAACCTTTAACTGGATCATCACCATTATCTTCACAGCCACAAAGACTGGATGAAAGTCAGGATAGAAATTTGACATTATGTTCAGATTAAACAGCAATTAGTGATTACCCTTGTAGGAAAGGAGCGCGAGGCAGAGCTGGTGTGGAGACATAGATTTCTATACATGTAAATATACTAGAAAAGGATGCTGCATTTAAATACTATACTGTAATAAAATTGTCAGGTAATTACCTTTATTTTGCAAAGAAGGCTGTGTTTATTTAAAAAAATCGTGCAAGTAATGCTGCGAAGATGATCTTCTGATGAACAGATTGCTTCATTGTAGTCTTGTCAGACATTTACTAACAATGGCAAACATGCAGCTGTTTGCTCCAAATCGCCTCTTTTCCCTGTCGTTCACGTAAGCCGTTTACTCGTGTAATAACCTGGAACGAAAATGAGGACTTTACATAAGGCCGCAGACACTGTTACTAACAAAGTGACGACAAGGAGGTGTCTCCAGATTTCATAGAGGAATGTTTTGCCCCGGAGTTGTGCTGTTGTCCCCATTCCTCGGAGACACAGGGGTCTGCGGATGCGGGTCACAGCGAGGGGCTGTTGCATGGGAAAATGAAAATAAGCTAAATTGAGTGAGGAGAAATTCCAACAGCCCTGAGTTTGAGAATGATGATTGATTTCACTGCTTCCTGTTTGTATTTAACCAGCAGCAAACGTTTCATTCATTTTGGGACATTTAAATGTAAAACACAAAGAGACAAAAAAAACAAATTTCTTGCGTGTTCTGAAAAAATGCACCTTCACCAACAAAAGGAAGACTGCACCACATTCCAGCTAAAGAAAAATGTGTGCTGTTCTCATTGAGGGAGATCTGGATGTTCAAAATGTTTCATGAGCACAGAACTTTAGTGCTAAACACGAAAAAAGCCCACTCTTTTACTGCCTGAATGTTTAAGCCACAAAAACAAACAGCATCAGTGAAACGGAACAGCACAAACAGGAAAGAAGCACCTACGTATGCAGAAAGCTTTAAATTCTCCTTGAGGTGGTTTAGACCTTGTGCTGGTTTAAGGACAAACCTGCATCCTGCTCGGAGTCCCGGCGGCCACATTTACCCTTCCCTGCTTCAAAAAAGACAGTCCAGCATCCACACGCTGATGATATTGGCACTCATTATTCATCATTCATCAATGCAGCATTTATGTTTACACACTTGATGATAATCTGTGAATAATCAGTGAGGACAGAAACAAAAACAGAAACGCAAGCGAGAAGAAATGAAAAGGGGAAGTGGACGTTTGTGTAGACAGAACGTGGTAATGAATAACTGAAGACGTCCTTCTCTGAGAACTCAATCTCCACTGACTCCTCTTACAGAACGTGACGCCAAACGGTCAGACTTTAATGGCTGATCTTTGCCTTTTCTCTGCACATCTTGCTTACAAAGCAAAGGAAGCAGAGTCACAGTTCAGTGTCCTCAAGGTAGAAACGGTACAGATGAATCACAAAAGCAATGCAGGGACTTTTTGCCACCTCTCACACTACGGCAACACGGAGCAAAAATAATAGACACCTCTGTGGCAGGAAAGCAACTCTTGTGAGAAATCTGCTCACACATCTGTGACTAGGATGGACAGGCAGGTCATTTCCTCCACAAATTATAGTTGAGAAGAGCAACACAACCACCCTGAAAGCGCATCCAGAAAGCCTATATTTACAGTTGAATAGGAAAACATTACAGTCTTAATTTGTGATATATTCCACGCAATTTCAGAGGAGAGACCATGCATTTGAGCTTTTAACTCATTAAAAACAGATGTAAACTAGCTGTAGCTTAAATGAGGTCACCATCACCCAGACTGATTGGAGAAAATGATTATAATTTCCCTCCATTCCTGTGATCCCTGAACATAAAGCTACCCCATCATCTGCTCTCTGAGTCACACAATTACAGACATTAAATCAAGATCTTTTCTACATCATCATAAATAAAAAACCTCTCAGAATTTGTGTGTAAGCTCAGGAAATGTGACATTATTCAACAGGTAGCAGACTAGCTACCTGCTAAAATTTCAATCAATATCTTCTCTTTTTGTACAGTATTAAGACTGCAAGGATTTAAAAAAAAAAAATCTTCTTGGACTGAGAGGAAATGGTGTCATTTATTGAAGAAAGAAAAAGGAAACAGATGACTTTCACTCACCAGGAGACACTGCCAGATGAAAATGATGCAGCTTGTCCTCATCTGGGAAACTGGCTTTGCATGTACCTAAATATGAACAAATGGAAAATTGATTACAATCCATGCTTTCAGGAAAGCTTGCCGCAAAAATACATATTCATCACTAATATAATAATATATACTCATATGTATACTCATATGTATATATATGTCATTAAAGGAAAATTATGTAAGGCTCGTTCAATCCACAAATCCTATGATTTATTCCCATACGGCTCCACGTCGCCTCCTAGTGTACAAAAAGTTAAACTGCACGCAAAAGCCGCTGACATCTAAAAAAATAAATAATTGTTTTAAATTAATGAACGCTAACAACACATCAGAACTGTTCTTTTCTTCTACTCCACGTGTAAGACTAACACATCTTTGTGATTATAATTCAAATGCATTTAAATAAAGGAGATGCCTTTGCCAGGCATACTGATTTTGTCTGCATGTCTGAAGTGACATTCAGATTGTCATTCATTTATACTAGAAATGCATTAATAATGCAATAATCTGTAAAAAAAAAAAAAATAATAATAATAAATTCAAATCACATGGGTCATAAAGAAACATCAGAACAAATATGGCCATACATGTGATTCTCATGAGACCTCAGCTGAATTCACTCTATAAACAGATCTCCTCTCTGTCATTTTTAATGGACGTCCAACTGTGACCTACACAGTCCAGAGTCAAGGCACAAAGCCAGGTTTCCAGACTACAGAGCATCTACAGTTCCTCAGTTCTGTTGGTAATAAAAAGGCTATCAGATGCCCTTAACAGTTGGGTAGTTACACTAACTTCTCCTCGTCAAACTATTAACCGATGATTTTCATCCATTTTCTGTAGCTGTAGGTCAGCAACCGCAGAGAGAAGGATAACTGCATATACAAAGAGAAATGCCTTTTAATAAAGTAGCTTAAACTTTTCATTTGTAATATTTCTGAATTTTTTGAATACTCTACAATATATTTTCTATCTTCCAGCAGTCATCCTACATTTTCACCCTGGCTCTCTCTTAAATACATCCATTACAGTTTAAACAGTCTGAGGCAACTAAAGTGGACTTTACTTACTAGGAAGATTAGCTTCAAGTTCTGCAACTTCTGTAGAGAAAAAATGAAAAAGTGAAACTGGTGAAAATAAAAGCAAGGAGAAAATCTGTGGAAACCTGAACATTGTTGTTGTACGTTTCATTCTTTTGACTGTCATCTTCTCCTCATGATCTGTGTGTTTCATTCGTTAATAAGATCTTCTTTATTCCCCCTACGCATAAACATCAGACTACAGAACCAAAACTGTCAGCAATCCCTGACTCACACTGAAATATTTAACTGAACCAACAATGTATAAAAAACAAAGTACAAAGACGTGTTGGATTTGGAAAGCAGACAAGGAAAAACAAATTGTATTGTGCCAAAACCAGGAAAGTAAAAACAAATAACCAAGAGCGGGTGTTTTATCGGTTGGGCAAATTGGACTGCCTGGAAGCAGCCAAAAATGAAGCTCTGCCTGGTTGTAAAAGAAACGACTGGAAGATCCAAAGAAAACATTTTATAGTTTCAACCTTATCTTGATTACTAAAAAAATATGTCTTTAGAGGTGTGACACATTCTTAATCACTAAGGGTCTACCTGCTGATTAGATTGCACCTTGCAAAAAAATTCCAGAATTTTGGTGAAAGCTTAATATTTCCAATCACAATTGCTCAACAGTGGTGGCGTATAGATTTAAAATGGCATCCAAATGACTGTAGCCCCGAGAGTAACTCTTTCTGACTTGTGCAGATTGTGACTGTGCTCCTATGATTCATGCATACAAAAGGTCTCTTAGAAGCAAACAGATCTCCAGGCGAAAGAAAACTAGATGGACTTTCCTGAAACACGTCGCGACAGAACCATAGTGTATCATT